>VZRE01008640.1:2704-30076 GCA_013396775.1 Cephalopterus ornatus | reverse complement strand
TTTTCCTAGACAAATAAGGGCAGACATTTTAAGAAATTGATCTTTGTTGTTTTGTTTTTCTTTTAATTATTTTAATTTTATAAAAACTTCTGCTCCAAAGACAGGAGAAAGTATTGATAGTGACAGACTGTACTGACAAATCATCTCCTTCCCAATACATTCAATATAAAAAGAATATTGATAAAGAAGTGAAGATCTCAGAGATGTTATTTCCAACCTTCTAAGAAGATATGCACTTGGTTAGAGGGCTAAAGCAGAAACTGTCTCTTTAAAAGAAAAATACGTGCACTATTAGTTCTCAGAGAACCAAAGTTTAAGAAACAGGAAAAATTCTTCCCTGGGAGGGTGGTGAGGCCCTGGCTCAGGTTGCCCAGAGAAGCTGTGGCTGCCCCATCCCTGGAAGTGTCCAAGGCCAGGTTGGATGGGGCTTGGAGCAACCTGCTCTAGTGGAAGGTGTGCCTGCCCATGACAGGGGGTAGAATGAGATGTTTAGGGTCTCTCCCACCCCATGATTCTCAGATTCTGTGATTTAGCCATATAATCAGTGGGATAATAGCCATCACCCTGAAGTCAGTGCAGCGTGTGAGTGTGAATGAAGTGACAGACATCCTCTCCCACTGCCCAGGCTTGCGTGCTTAACTGAGGAGAAATCAGCATGGCTGCAGCCAGGGGATAACTGTCTGAGTGAACCGAAGGTTTAGCTTGTGAAACACCCCTGGTGAAGGAGAGACACTTTACTAAAGTGCCTTGGGATTAACATGTAGATTAGAGTGAAAGAATAGAAGGGGTTACAAAACACAGTCATAGAGCCTTAGAACGGTTTGGTTTGCAAGGCACCTTAAAGATCATCTAGTTCCAAACCCCCCCACCATGGGCAGGGATGCCACCCACTAGATTAGGTCCCCATAATGCTGCTGTCCATCTCTTTATGTATTTAAAAATTCAACTAGTATCAAAGTTCTGGGATTGCAGAGTGTGGTGCATAAAGAGAAAACTGGGATGACATGGAAGAGCAGACAAGAGCTCACAAGTCTCATTTCCTTCACTGGGAAGGGTGAAGAATAAACACAGAGTGTAACTGCAGTCATGTCACTGGGGTTTCAAAATCCATTCCTTCTGTTAGCAACCTGAAGATTTCAGGCAGACAGGAAGTGATATATTTTCATTTAAATTTAAATGTTGAATGCGATCTCTGACTTGGCAATGTCCCTTTGAAAGTTTGAGATCTACTGTTCTGGATTTGCAAAGGAATGCGTTTCAGACTTCTGCATTTCAGATTCTCTCTGAGCAAAAAAAAAAAAAAAACTAAAAAAAAGTTCCTGTTTGAATATGCATCCTGCATACTGTGCCTCAGACACAGGGTATTAGCAGCAGAGCCAGTGATTCTGTTATCCCCTTTGGTGATGGGACGTTTTTTCTTTTTCTTTTTTTCTCTCCTCAAGCCTGTTTCCCAAAAAAAGGAAGAAGAGGGGGAGAGGGGTGTATTTCAAAACCCACCTCACAGCTTCTTTATTTTTATACAATCTCCCCTCCCCACCCAAAATACATTGAATAGTCCTTTATGTAACTTCAATTAAAAAAAAAAAAATTACAGCTGCTCCTCTGAAGCCATCCAAATCTAATTAACTAAAGAAGCCAAAGTTATATTAAGCTTCTCACTTTCTTCTTCTTAGCATCTCCATTCATACTTTCATTCAATGTGTTCACAAAAAAAGGAATTTCTAATAATTGTATCTATAGTCTTGGAATAAGAAAGCCACTAATCAGGAGGCCTGTGAAAGAGGAGAGATCGGAGCCTTGCTTGAACTTGGCAGTCTGGCCCCAAAAAACTTGCAGACAAAGGGGCGACGGGAACTGAGGAGCTTAGCCCTAGGTCTAAGGGAGCTGGTGAGAATTTGTTCAGCCTCTGAATAGAGATCTCCATTTCAGTCCTAAATTGTGCCCGCACAGACTCATTGAAATGCCTTCTCTGAAGGAAGAGGGGGCGGGAGTCACGGGAGAGAGAAGGGAAGAAAAGTTTGTGGAATATAAATGAGGTTACGTGTGGCTGAAGAGCAAGATAGAAGCTCTACAGAGATTTATTCCTGACTGACATACAGTAACACAAAGGCAATAAAATGTGTCCTTGGCAAGTGGCATTAGCAAGCAGTAAACCTTAATCTTCGCAGAGCTGAGATGATGCTACACACCTCAGTGGAAAATACTTTCTCGTTTGTGGAATGCTTTATTTAAAACATGTTTAGCCAGCTTAAAGAAGATGTAACTAGCTATCTTGCCATGCCATGACCTTGTGATTTAGGCGGTCTGCAGAGCAATAAAACCGGGAAAAAGAGCCTGGACATTTTCTCACCGGGAGATCCAGAGGTCTCCCTTCACATTGTTCCTCATCTAGGGAAAACTTCAGAGTCTGCTAGACTTGTAGGAAACGAATGGGATTGCACCTTGGATGAGTTTTGTTCAAGAACCTTTTATATTTTTTAGCTAGCAAAAATTTATATTCAGTCTGGCAGTCTCAGGGACATGTTCTAGTCTGATTATTCATATTAATCTCTTCACTTACATTCACGTGTTCTGCTGCAAGGACCCCTCCTAAAACTGCAGCATTGCTCAATAAAAGCAAAAAAACCCAGAAGCCTGGTCATTAAACAAAAATATTTGCCACTGCACAGCAGAGAGAATATATTAAAATAAATGTCCTTAAAATGCAAAAAGTATGGATGGTGCATCAAGCCCCTTAAGTAAACATCACCTATCCTGATCCCAGCAATAGGAGATTCATCCAAAATTAATAGAAAATTAATTTGCTTGCAGTCCTGACTGGATTTATTGTTAATTTTCTATTTGCCTGCTGCACATTAACAGTTAGGAAACAGAACCTGTCCCTAGCTTCTTGGGCTCTTGTTCTGAGACTCTGTCAGAAGACTGAGGGTTGATTTCCAAAGGTGGGCTGGGAAATGCTAGCTAGCATGTGCTGCTTTCTGAGGAGGAATAAAGTCACTTCCCCACCTCCTACTGCCCTTCTGAGGTTGGATAAGAGTTATCTAAAATGAAGAGTGGTCTTGCATTAGGTCTTTACAAGGACTGTTCTCTAGCCATTAATCCAAGGCACAGCGCCGAAGTTCCCCTTTTCCTGCCTCTGAACTCAAACACATTGCATTGCTCAAGGCTTAGAGCAGCTTCCCACTTGGTCTCACACTGTGCAGTCACTCACTAGATAAACGGAAAGTTATTTTTACTCTGCAGCTTAAACAAAGAAGTAAACATTTTGTGAGGTTTATGTAGTGTTTGCTATCTCTTTCCCCATAACCTAGAAAGAAATTTCAACTTTCCTTCACCACTTGCCTTGGATCTGTTTTTAGCTCATCTATATCTGGAATTTCTGCTGCATAAATAAGGACATTTACAACAGATACAAATTTCATTATTGGACTGTAATTGCATTTGTTTTCCCTGCTTTGATGTTAAATATAAAGAACCCCCAGGCTACTTCATCTAACATAGGGTTGTTAGCGATGACTCCTGCTAGAGGAAGGCAGAGTGCTGTATTTAGCCTAATCTGGAGTGGTGATGTTTATCAGACAGCTGGATGAGTTCCTAAATGAAGGAAGGCATCCTTCATGGGCTGGTGTACCAAATCCAGCACCAGAATCTCTGAGGACTTCAAATAACCTTGCATATGGGCAAATAAGCATATTTCATTTCTGCAAAAGCATATTAAATGGAGAAGCACAGATGCTATTTGGTAGAATCACCCTCCCTGGAAGTGTTAAAAAAACCCTATATAAATATGGGACTTGGGGAACATGGTTTAGTAGTGGACCTGGCAATTGATCTTAAGAGGTCTTTTACAATCTTAATGATTCTATTTCTTAAAATCTTAATGAGGGCCTTGCTCACTTTGACAGCAAGGAAATTTTGATCTATACCCTCTGCCATCACAGTTCTCCAGGACAACTCTGAACTTCTTGGTTGTGAATGCTAATTACTTCAAACACAAATAAACATATAAATAAGGAAAATCTTCAATCCTTTCCTCTCAAGCTGTACATCAAAAACACACAAATAACTAGAGGAGTCCCTAACATGGGAAAAAAAAAATAATACTTAAACACATCTTTCAGAGGTGTCTCAGCTATCAAAATGTCAAGAAGGGAAAAAGAGTAAAACAGAAGGGGCATGAACATCAACAATACAGGAGAATACAGCCTTCATCTTCCCTTCCTAGGGAGATGGACTAATGTCAAACCTACAGCAGTGTGTAGTAAAAAAAATTGTGCTGATCTTTTCCTGTTTATAAGTTGCACAATGCATTGAGTTTTATGAGTACTGTCCATTTAAGCACAATGGCTTCCTAATCTGTAAGCACTTGATTTATCTGGGCCAGGCTTTTTAAATCAAATTAGGTCTGGTGATAAAATGGGAGTGAAAACGTTGTTCTGTGTGTGGGGTATGCCTTGTCTGCAGGGCAATGGAGGAAAATCGCGTTATTGGGAAACACCATTAGTTCAGGGGCCTTGTAGCTTTACATAAAAACACCCGTTTGGAGGCTGTGCCCGAGCAGTATCCTGTGGTGAAGCAGTTAAAGTGGGTACTCACTCTGCTGCCGTTCTTTTCTCCAGCTTGATCACCAGACACTCTTCTTCTGGCTTTAACTGAAACAGCTTTTTTATTATACCCCCAGATTCCACCACATGTTTTAATGCATATATCAGTAAGCTTTGAATACATCAAACCTGTGTTTTATTAGTATTACTTGCCGGTACAAAGTTACTACCAAGCTAGTAAATATTTTGTCTCAGACCACACTAAGCTTGAGCCTAACTTTTGGTTTTACCACTTTAGGTGGGTGGTCTCTCCTTACTCTGTCACAGGGAGAAGTGGGAGTGACCACGGATACCAAAGGCATTGTTGCAGCCAGAAATGTTGTGAGGGTTCATGGCCAATCTCAAAAGAGATTGTCTCTCTTTCTGCCTACATTCATGCACAAAAGCACCTGGAGCATAACAAACCCCAGACTTAAAGACAGGTCACCCTGGAGACGGACTGTGAGAGTGGTGAGGCCCTGGCATGGGATATCCAGAGAAGCTTTGGCTGCCCCATTCCTGGAAGTGTTCAAGGCCAAGTTGAACAGGGCTTGGTGCAACCTGGGATAGTGGACAGTGTCCCTGCCCATGGCAGAGGATAGGAATGAGATGATGTTTAAAGTCTCTTCCAACCCAAACCATTCTATGACCTCTATGACTTCTATGGCTTCCCAGCCCAGGACAATAGAGGGAAATAGAGTGACAGCTCTGCCCACCTGCCTGGCTCTCTCTCCAAGGCCATCGCATCATTCTGTGGGAGCCACGGACACTCTGTGATTTCCCTAATCCAGGCATTTTGGCTGCTGTGTTCCCTGAACTACCTGAAAGTGCCCAGTCTGAATGGCCCTTTGCTTTCTGTGTTAGGCATGGGAACAGCTGTGCCACCTGCACACAGCCCTGAGAACCTTGGCAGGCAGTGCCGGAGCTCAGTGGCAGGGCAGGACCTGCCGGCAGCCCCGAGTACCCGCCCTGCTACATAATTTCTACTTCTCCCCTGCAATTGCCATCAGAGAAGAGGTTGTGACTTGGTTCTGTAGCTCATTCCCGTTATCTTTCACACACTGATAAGTTGAATAAAATACAATTTCCTTAACTAGTCAGCCTGTCTTTGTGACTCTGATTTCTGAGAGGAAGCAAAAGGCTTCCCATCAACACAGACCAATCCTTGCCGAGGAGGAGTTTGACTCCTCTGCATGATTGTATGTAAGGTCATTTCAATCACAGCCTCTGCCCAGGGACACAAGCTCAGGGAGCACCAAGTGGTCAACTTCATTTCTGCTTTGAATGCAAGTCTGATCTGATTTTCAGTGGAGCTTAATTAGGGTGCATCTCTGCAGCCAGAGGATTTGGTTTAGTGCTGAAATACTCAAAGCACCAAGAAAGAGCTGTGAAAACGTTCCCCAGTCCTGGCCTTTAGGATGCTTTCCTGCAGTCCTCATAAAAAAAGTCCAATGTCTAGACTCTGGTCACCATTTGATTTTAGATCCCTTCATGTGAAAAACCTGTTCCTTGGACCTCAGTACCTGCAATCAGGGTACTTGACATTTAAAAATCTTATGGTGAGGAGAAGTTTGAGACTCCTGCAGGTCCAACCAGCAAGAGATAAACAGGAACAATATAAATTGCAATTTTTTTCAGTCTCTTGATGTATTCTCTTAGGAGGGGGGGAATTTGAGCCACAACCCCTGGAACTGAGCACTCAGCACTGGAAACTCAGCACTACCAAGATGATGGGAAATGTGCGGGTGAGCAAAGGCAGCTCTGTCAGCACTGTTTCCCTTTCTAGATGCAACCTGAAGAACAGAAACCCTCCAGTAGCTAAAGCCAAGTGAGGACCACAGAATTGCCTTGGTGTCTCCAGGGCATTCAGAAGACCTCACAGCAGAAACACAGCCCTTGATGAACCCCAGGAGATGCTCAGCACCTCTCTGCCTTTTCCTGGCAACACCATCTGAACATATTTTATGCCCCTTCCAACCCAAACCAAATCATCAGTCTGTGATTTCAGGATCTAGCATCTCATAGGGAGGTGCACATATTATTCAGCAGGTCGTTTGTAAAATACCGAGGCTCATTTCACTGCTTTGCTCTGCTCTTCCTGGGTGACCTTGCTGAGTTTCAAAGATTGGTATTTGTCTCTGTCGATTGCAGCCATACAGGTTTATGGATGTAATCCTATAAAACATCAGTGACCTACCTGTAGAAGCAGTAGGGAGGAACAGGGTAGCTCACCTGTCTGTCTTAGATATCTAAGTTCTGTGCCTCAGTTCCCCATTTCCCTTTTGTAAAATTGAGACAGCAGCACTGCCCCCCCTTCCTGGGGGTGCTGTGAGAGAGGGTTAAAATACTTGGATAATACAGTTCTGACGTTATGGAAACATCTTCAACAGCTTGAATTCACTGGGGAGAGAGGATATTCAGCTGATTAGCACATCCAGAGAGAGAAATTTTTGTCCTAGTTAATTATGGTGTTACTAAATTTCTGAGCACAGCATCTGGAATTTTGAAATATTTCTCCCTGAAAATCAGTGGCTGGGGTTTTTGGGGCCGTTGTTTTGTTTTTCCCCAGTGTAGCCAGAGCAATGAAGGCTTTAGATAAATTAGACATTGAGAAAGATTTGAGGCAAGTTGGGACTGATAGAGATAAAGTAAATCAAGTCACCAGTACCATCTGCTCTGTGGGAGAGGAGGCTGGGGACATCTTCCACTCTTTTCAGTTAACAGATGCAGGGGATGGTAAAAAGGTCAGAGATAAATGTAGTGCTCACCTCATGCCACATATTCACAGGGGCTGGACTAAGAGAGGCCAGAAAAACTCGTGTGTACTTTCAACCTTTCACTGCAGGCAGTAAAGAGCATTACAGAGACAGAAAGGACAGACTATTTTTGTGCAAAGCCTGGAGACAGTCACTGTAGAAGAGCGGGACCAAAATAATAAAGCCTCGACCAAAAAATAATTTCCCTTTCTGCTTTCATCCTCCCCGTCTCTCCCACACCCCTTCCCCTCTCTTGCCCTGCAGAAGCCATAAATCTAGGCCATCTGAGAGAAGCTGGAGCAGCAGCGTATTATCTTGAGAAATCACTCCCATAAGGGAGCAGAAAGTTCACAAGTAGAGTGCCAAAAAAGGAGAAATCGCAGTGCTATCATTGGATCCGGCTGCGGCTGGAAGGCGTCCAAGCTCCTCGCACTGCTGACATCCCTGTGCATAATCAGAAATTCCTTTCAATTATGTGGGAAAAGGAGCCTCGCATTGTCAGCCCAAATGCCCCCGTGAAGAAAGAGGCTGCCACAGCATCACCGTAGAAGGTCATGGTGGAGCAGCCTCCACGCACGGCCGGGCAGAGGGAGGGGAGGCGCACGGCGGAACTCACACCACGTGCTCTTATACCACTTTGCTCTTCCATTAGCACATTTAATCTGGCGGCCCTCTGAGTGCTTTGCGGGCATCAGTTGTCTAAAGCTGGTAGAAAGTAAGTAGATACTATTAGACCAGTGTTAGGGATGGCACAGAAGAAAGCTCAGTTGTGATGTGCAAGCTGCCCTTGAGTGCTGAGAGATGGTTCTTGCAGCCCCAAACCCCAATGGCTTCTTCTCACCACAGTAGGCAAGAGGTAGTGCCTTCCTCAAATTCATGTGACCTGGGATAGCAGGGTCTCAGCATACAGCCTGGCATGTCCTCATGCTTAAACAGCCCAGCACTGCAGCGTCCTGCTTCAAATGTAAATCACAGGGGTGTCTGAGAGAAGATGTCAAATTCATGGAAATGCTGCATGTTTTTCATTATGGTTCCTCCGTGTGTTTACTGAGATGTGGAAAGATGTACGTTTTCCTGCAAATGGATTCTCCCCCTTTTTCCCCAGTTTTTTTTTGCCCATTTATATCCATTAGTAGATTTAGTGGGCAGCCTGACAACGTTAGGCAGCTGCATGCTGCTTTCCCTGCTAGCTACAAGGGTGTTACAAGAGGTTATTTTAGCCTAATGAACTTACTATCCCCAGACTCCCCCTCTGTTGTCAGTGAAGAGAAATGGTTTCCATCAGGAGAAAGGAGAACTTGATTTGGATGCTGTGAACCATCTTGTAAAGTCTTTCTTCTCCTGTTAGCAATGGAGGGAGCTTAGGGAGAGCTGTCCCTTCGACAAAAGGTGGTTATTGTCCCTAATCTTCTGCACATACCGGTTGGGAATATTACTACCATATGACTTTTTGCCATCTAACTTAGGTGCTCTAAGTTACTCCCTGGAGGCAACTATTTCTTGGCTGATACAGAAAATTTAGGTTACGAATCAAACCTAAAATTGATACGCCAAATAGTCTATAATGGATGGAGTGAATGGCTGCTATTGTCTGTTTCAGTGTGAGATCCCCACTCAAGGGACAATTGTTTCAGTGTTTGCAGAGCACTCAGCACAATGGAACATTTTAATTGCCTCCCCATACACCCACTTGTCTCCAAGAGTGCATTTTTCATAACATTAATGATCTATCATGATGCTTCCTTCTCACAAAAGAATGGGAGGGAAAGGAGTGAGTAGCGTGCTCTGGGTGCTGGGCCAAATAGCCAAAACCAAGACACCGCACTATTTAGAGGTCTCAGACCTGTGCTGGTAGTTATCTAGAACTATGAATTACACAGCCAGGTCACTCCTCAAAACTAGTTCCAGTGTCCTAAATTGTTTGGGGTTCTGTGGTTTTGCACGTTTGCCCTGGTGATTCAAGAAATGGGACCGTTTGATGAGCGTTGTTGTGCTGGGAAACTCTTTAAAAGCCTAAGAATGATGAAAAAACCCATAAACAGTGAGAGCAGAAATTGCAGCAAATACAAGCTAGGCCTTGTGAATTCTCTGCCCCAGATTTTAACTCCACAAGGCTTCAGAGTAGGTGAAGGAGGGTGCAGGAGTTATGGGGAGGGGACAAGGCGCGTTGGCTCCGCTGTTCCTATTCCATGGCTCAGTGAAGGACCTCTTCACTCCATGGGGCTGTCACTTCGGCATCTTTCGCCAGCCCTGTCATTATTTTGAATGAATAAATACAGAGGAGACTAGCTGCACGCTGGAATGCCTGGAATGCCAATGCAGAATTCAGCTAATAATGGTTCTATAGTGTAAATCAGCAGCATAGCAGGTCCCGGTTTCACTTGGCTGTGCTCCATGAATAGCAGAAGCGACATTGAGTAACAGTGAATTGAAAATCAGTTTAAAAAGAGGAAGAGGATAAACCCTGAAAACACTCCCTGTTATGGTGTGAACTATTTTTAAAAGCTGAGAATTAAATCTTCAAGTGATTAACTTGGGGAAAATATCTTGTTCTGCGAAGCAGTCACATAACTCTGGCAAGGAATATCTCTCAACTGAGTTGGTCCCAAGGAAAAAAGTTAGTGAAAGTACTTTTTCTTCAGTCTTGTTTGACCTAGGATTGACCCAAAAGAAATCATAGTCATCAGGGAGAACACTGGGTGCTGCTAAAATTAATTTAGATCATGACCTCTGATTGGAGTTCCTACTGGTACGAGGAGACAGCTGTTGACTCACATTAAGTGGCTGGCAGATTGGTTCCCTTTTCTGTTTTTATAACTTTGCTACATAACTGTGGCTAATAAGAACTTAGCAGAGAACTGGGGAACATCTTTTTTAATGACCATTCTGTGTGCCTCTTTGAGTGCATTTATGATGGGCTACTGACCGTGAAGTCTATGCTGTGAGATGTTGCTGGCATAGCTTCCTTGGCTAAGAGCATGAAAAAAAGTCAGATGTACCCAGCCAATGTATCTTTGCCAATAAAATCTTACTGTAGACACAGCTCCTCTGTTTGATGAGGTTTTCACAACTGTGTTGGCACCGTACTGGCTTCTGAGGGCTGTCACATTGTCTCTGCTAGGAGAGGGAACTGTAGTACAGCAGCAATGAAACAAAACCACTCTAGTAGGATGCTTACCAAGGCTGGCATAATTTCACTCAGCTATAGCTACTAATAGTCATAGAATCACAGAATGTTTTGGATTGGAAGGGACGTTAAAGATCATCTCATTCCAATCCCTTGCCTCGGGCAGGGATAACTTCCACTATCCCAGGTTGCTCCAATCCCCATCCAACCTGGCCTTGAACACTTCCAGAGATCCAGGGGCAACCACAGCTTCTCTAGGAAACCTGTGCCAGGGCCTCATACATGCTAACATAATTTGAGAGAATTCCAAAAATCATACGATTATATCAGGGATATCTCCATAAGGTGCTCATCCCTTTTACCAGGACCTAGTTGTAGAGAGGTCGTGCCCAAACCGAAAAATAAGGGTTTATAAGAGATTTTTTTAGCAATGATTCAAAAAGGAAGAAGGAAACACACTGGGAGAAAATTGAAGGTTGTAGCTGGAAGATTGCAACACAGTCCTGAGGAAAATTTGGTCCCAAATCTACTGTGTGACTACCTATAGGCATGAAGGGCTGTAAAATGTGCTCATAACTGTAAACACACTGTCTTAATGGGCTGTATATCTGCTTGTAAGTGCTGCTGTGCATGGAAGATGTCCCTCCTGTGTCACTGGCAGTGAGTTGGCTAGTGCTGAAGCTGTGAGGCTACCAGGTTCGCTGGCAGGTGTTTGGGTTGGGGAGCATGAAGCAGAGACACAGGCACTGCACACAAGCAGAAAAATTGTACTGCCTATTGAAGAAAAAAAAAAAACAAGTACAAGCAGTCATTTCCATCTCAAAGAGGATGGGAGGAGAAGTCTGTCTCTTGAAGTAGCCGCAAGCAAGAGGGTGGAAAAAGAGTCTCAGAAGAGGGAATCTTCTGCAGAGATTACAGTAAACCCTATGGCTCTCGCATTGGTCTGTCCCTCGTAAATTCAGTCCAACAGGAAAAATATCTCAAATGAGGAGTGGCTGAAAAGCATCAGGTAATCCTAAGAAACACCCTGGCAGGTCTTGTCTGCTCATCAGGGATCCCCATGTTAGGAGGCCCTCCTGAGATGTCAGGGAGTGAGGCAGTCTGAAATTCTGGGCTGTCACTCTGTGGTAGGTGAAGCAAGCAAAATGCTGCTTATACAGATGGACAACACACTCATAAGGAGGAAATCTATTCAAATTTAGCAGCCTGAAAGAGTAAGATTTTACTACTGCTCATAAAACTGCATGGGAGGCACAGCTCAAAGGGACAGAAATCATTCACTACCTGGGTATTCAATGTGGGCAAGGGCACAGCCTCCCAGACAGCTTTCACCAGCTCTTGGCAGGGACAGTCTGCCAAGGAAAGACTGCAGGGAGTGCAGCTGTGCATGTCCCTGACAGTGAAAGCTGCTCAGTTACAGGCTTTCATCTCTTTCCTTTCATTAGTCAGCATTGCATGTGTACTGTGAGATGCTGCAATAGCTGATTCCACACACGGGGCCAGGGAGCTTCCCACACTGAAATGCAAAGAGACACGAAAATCTGGTTCCAAATTTAAATGTTCCTGAGATTTTTGGTCAAAGCCCTCTTTTACTAAACGAGTTGCTAGTGCTCATTTGCTCAGAAGTTTGCCAAAGCTTTCATGTGGTCTGGATCCTGAGTGTTTAACATAAACAGGTGACCTGCGACCACAGGAGACATCAGATTTCTTTCAACATGGCCTTTCCCACATCAGGCCCTCTCTGAAACAATTGTACTGGCTTTATCCACAGCAGCAGCAGATGCAGCCCAAGGGTGCCGAGCTGCCAAGGAACTGTTTGTATGTTAATTTTTCTGTCCCCTGGGCTCTCTCTGACCAGGTGTTTTCAAGATGGGGTGGTTAAAATGTCATTTTCCACAAGAAAATGGGAAGCAGGACAGCCTAGTAGCTAGCACACTGTCCCAAGACCCTCCAAACTGGGTCCTATTCCCGTCTCCCTCTGAGAGCAGCTGTTCCAGCAGCTGCGCAAGTCACTCCACATTTATTTTCTCTCCCACCCTTTATTTGTCTCTCCTATTTAGACTACAAGCCCTTTAGGGCAGGGACTGTCTCTAAGTACAAGTTTATGTCACTGACAGCACAATGAGGCCTTGATCCCAGCTGGGGACCCTTGACATTATTTGGGCTTCAGTAATAACTGAATTTTCCTCTCTCTGGGACTTCATCGGCCCGATGGGAAACTCTGGCGGGGGAACAGGGTAGTGTGGACATAGTCAAAGAGCCCCTTGTCTCTAAAGATGAGGGAATAAAATGCATTCAACAATCTTAAGTGTCCGTGGCTCCTAGCCCTCTGGAACATGCTGGACCATGTTCAGCACATACAAATTGCCTCTACATCCCAGAGCACAGTGTCCCTTCCTTAGTCGATGTGGGAACACACAGCTGGAGTTGTGTTTTCTGTGTTACACATGTTCACTTAGCTGACAGTCATAGTGTCAGTAGAAATAGACATAGATACACATGTTACAAGTGACCGTGTTTTAAATTAGCACTGTATAATTTTCAGTGGTTTAGAGGCATGATGGACTTTCCATATGAGAAGCTGCAAAGACTTGGATTATTTAACTTGGAAAGAAGGATAATTACATGGGCTTAATTGGCCTATTTAAGATGATGAATGGTGTAAGAAAAGCTGATCATTCCTTCTCTTTACACTCCGCAGTAATAGGAGAACTGGGGCTCATATGTTAAAATAAATGGTAGGTAAATTTAAAACAAATAAAGGAAACACCCTACAGCAGAGTCTGCCTGTGGAATTCATTGCTGTGCAGAATTAGACCTGAGGATGGATCTTAAACCAGGTGATAAAATTTAAGGACATTTTCAGGGCATGATCAAAATCCTGAGCTTACAGGTGCATGCATGGTGCTGGTTTTAGTAGGCCTGCCAGAGGCAGGCTCTTCATCCTCCCAGTCCCTAGCTTTGCCTTCTGTGGCTCAGGCACTGCAACTGGAGTACTTGCTGGTGAGGACTGGGGCAAAAAAGTTATTGAGTATCTCAGCCTTCTCTGTGTCCTGGGTAACCAGCTCTCTTGTTTTCTTCCAAAAAGCGTCCACGTTTTCCCTGGTTTTCCTTTTATCACTGGCATACCTATAGAAGCTTTTCTTTTTGCTCTTGGCATCCCTGGCCAGATTTAACTCTATCAGGGCATTATCTTTCCTTTATCTTTTCCACTATCTTTCCCTGTTTGCTAGGACAGTGTCTCCGTATTCCTCCCAGGTGGTACAAATAGTCAGGAGTTAATGTATTTGGTTTCCCCAGCCAAACTGTGGGCAGTGACTGATCCACAGAGAGCTCAGGACCTCCCTTTCCTGCCTTAAAAAAGGGAGATATTCAAATGAATCTTGCTCCATAGTGCTTTTCTGTGACCCTGAACGGATTTCCAAAAAATGCATGTGCTCATCAGAGTGGTGGAAGTGTCCCTTGTTGCTGTGAGAGGAAGTGTCCCTACAAGGGCTACTCTTGTCTCACTACTGCACTTCTCCAGTAGAATGATACTTACCCAAACCAATGAAACTGCTCCCAAAGACTGAGGTGTGAAGAGGATGACCTGATTTCTTCTTCTCTAACAGGGAGGAGCCACTTTTGAGAACAAGTCTTAACGAATCCGCAGTTTCATCAGCTGTTTCACATTCTGCTTTTCTTGTCCCTGGTGAGCGTCCTGCTTAGGTTTTGGTTATCTCTGTTTTAGTTCAGGAAAATTCATTGCCACCAAAATCCTAAATGTTCTGTGAAAAATGAACTCTCCATCAGAAGCAGTCAAATGGGAGGAACATGAGCATATTCTAATTGTTTCTCTTTCAGATGAAAAGAGAAGCTGCAAACTATCTGCACTGTGAAATCCCTTCAGACATGTTAAACAGCCATGATAAACTTGCAACAAGTGAGGATGCTTGGGAAAATTTATTCTTCTAATCATAAAGATCCATCCTGAAAAAAGACATTACAGTATCTTTAAACTTCATTTGCATTCAAATTGTTCTCCATAAAAGCTTGATTAGTGCCAACGACATTCCAGCCATGCAGAAATAGCATTGCTGTGTCAGGCAAGAACAGATTTTCACAGGTGAATACACAGAACTTTTCTAAGTGACAGAAATTAAGTTGTCTGTTTTGTTCTGTTAGTTTTGTAGACCTGATATCCAAATAAGATTATTTGCCCAGTTAGTCTTCCGTTCTGTGAATCTCAAGCTATTATATTTCCCCTCAATATTTCTGAGCTGATTCCAATAATTTGGGTTAGACAAAAGGCATTTCAGCCATCCAGAGACAAAATTACTGTGTGTGGCGAACAGATCTCAAGACTAGAGCACCGCTAACATCCACAACTGCAGAAGTGAATAATTCATTTGTTAGAACGTGTTCAAGTGACTCCTGAAGGTGATCCAGTAGAGGAGAGTGAGAAAAGGCCAGACGCATAACCATTAAACACTCGAGACAACACAGAGGCAGAAGCCTCTGTGATGCTGATGCCTTGGCTAGGAAATGCTGCAAAGTAATGCACAGCCATGTCTGGTGGTGTAGAAGCGTGCAGGAAACATTAAGGCAGTGCTGCAGGAGGAAATTTGGACTTTTTGACCTGTCTCCTCTAAATTCATCCCTGTAAAGCCTCTGAATCTTATACACGTTTTAGAAATGGAAATCAGCATCTCCCTCACTCCAAGTTGGTAGGTTGGAATATCTTGTCACATGGATTCTGCAGATTGAAAAGACATCCTTGTCCCTGTGGGGAAAAGCAGAAAAAAAAGCACAGGTGATCAGAGCAGATATAAAAGCTGTGACTGTGGTTCTCCTTTACCTTTTACTTCACATTTTGGCAAGATGGTTTTTAAACATACGCTCTAAAGTGCTGTTGTTATTTTTATTTGAATTGCTTACATTTTGACATAAACCCTTGATACTAGATTTTTAGGAATGGCCAAATGTCTTATAGTGAGATTTTTGGGAAAGTTTAAGGTTAGTTGAGACAAACACCTACATTGTTCAAGAAACTGAAATCCATAAATTAAGGGTTTGCAAGCAAAGTGACAGAGTTATTTAATTGAGTAGAATTTACTACAAATACATTTTTGTTATGTTTTAGTGGGGTTATAGGAGATTTAAAATTTCAGGGAGTCAGAAAAAATTCTCTATGTTTCATAGCAGAAGATAGTGAACAATCTGCCCAATATCCCTTCCACTGACTGGGTTGTATTTAGAGACCATTTCTTTGCCCCAAACACGCTGAACTCCCTCTCTCTTCTCTAAGCAATGGAAAAATATAGATTTTACTCTTTTGTCCCCCTTCTTCCTTGACTCCCCTATTTCAGCCACACAAAATGGAACTCTCTTCTCATCTTAGGTTGTGCTTTAGGTTGATGGGAGAGGCAGACAGTCTACAACCCCGTTTTGTGAACAAGTGAGCGGTTTAGATGAGACCAGCCACTGGACTGGGCTGGGATTGTCAGTGTAATGAATGGGAGTCTATGGGATGGATAATTAACTATACCTGTTTCTGCAATAGCCCTCTAACAACCAGCACCGTAGAATATGACACCATTTGATTCACCATTTATAAAACATTTAAAGATTACTTTAAAAATATGCTTAAACTGTGAAAAGATAGGAAAAACATTTCCAACTGTCAGCTTCATTTCACCAACAATTAGGCTGACTTCACGCAGATTTCTCTGTGCTGGGGTGATGGAATGACTCTGTTATATGCATTAAAAAATATTGGTTTCCTTCCATCATAATGGAATCATCCTCACTTACAGTAAAACTGTGACTTTTTCCTGTGTCTGAAAGTCTTGATTTCCTTCTTGTCATTCATCAGACTTCTGAAAGATGGTGTCTTATTTGACCTTAAATCTTTGAGAAAATCTACATACTTCTTTGTTGGCTCATTTTCCTTCCCTCTTGAAGCAGATCCATTAGACTCAAAGAATTACTCATTATGATCACTTCTATAAAGTGAGTTTCTGGCAGCAATTAGTTCTCACACACAGAGTTACTTTTTCACACTGCCGAAAGCAAAAAATTTTGGCAAAAGTTGATGTACTTTACACACTGTGCTTCATTTTTCTCATATAGAACTTGAAAAATACAAGCAATTTTAGTAGAGGATCTGAAGTCTTTGACTTAAAGATTGGCACATTATTTTTTTAGGGATAAAGATAGATTAGTTAATTCACTGTTTACTCTGAAAAGCTGCTATCTTGAATTTCAAATGGTAATCCCATAAAGGGACCAACAGGTCTGATGATACAGGTATTCTGACTTATAGTTAGAATTTTTTTTTCTTTTAAATCAAAAGTCACACAAAATATTTTGGAGTTAGTATGTTGGGAGATATATATATATATACACATATATACACACCCACAACTACTGTAGAGTAGTTTCACAGGCTTTAGACTGAGTTTAGACTGAGAGACCTGATAAATTATGTACTATGTTTAAGACCAGGCAGCAAAAGCCGGAATGAGCAAAGATTGGATCAAACTTAACATCTGGACAAGACTCATGGTCTAGGGTCAAGCCAAAGCCCAAAAAACAAAGTCAAGAGGGATTCAAAGCCATGTACTACAGCCAGTAAGGAATCAGAGGAAGAAAGAAGTCCATCCTGGAGGGTAAGACCATTTACAAAGTGTTAAGAGGGTCTATTTGCAGAATAGACAGAAGGCAGAGCTCCAGGTTTACTTACCAATAGAGACACCAAAGCTCAGTTAGCTCAGGTTCCCATGGTACGTGTTAAAGCAATAGAGTCCTCTCAGCTCCAGTGAGCCTAGGGTGGTAAAATAGGAAGCTGAAGCACAAATTTGGGACAAAACAGGTAAGACTGGGTTTGGAAACAGGTAATTTAAGAAGGAATGTTGTCATTGGTATTGTTGGTTGAGTGTATTGCACAGTCAGATGTCCATCAGTGGACAAATGTTCAGCCTGAGTAGTGGATCAAGGGCTCTATCTGCTTATAGGCTGGAAGTTTGGGTTTTGTGATGGATAAACACCTAAATATAGTGATAATTTCCCAACCAAGCAGGTTTTATTTTTCAGTTTGAGAAATTAGCCAAGATATATGGGCTAATTCTTCCAACTTCTGTTAAGGTCCCAAATCCCACACAATCTGTTCTCCTCAAAGCATCACAGACCTTTTGTTTCCAGTTGCACCTGAGAAGGAAAAAGATACATTAGTAAAAATTATAGTATGGTGGAGGAGAGGCAAACCAAAATTTTTTACCGTTCCAAAAGCCTGTATTTAATTTGCATTTTACTAAGAGTGTCTGGCAATAAGTGCAAAAAGAGGTTTTCTACCATAAAAATATACACCCCTTTAATTACAAGAATGCATACTATAAAAATACTAAAGTATTTCAGCAGCCAACATGTTAAAAACGAGGCTTGCAGAAGGGAGCGAATAACATGAGGTCAAAAATAAAATTAAAAAATTATATCTTTCCTTCTCTGATCTGCATTTCTAATATATCTTGGGGTTTTCTTATGAATTAGAACTATGTTAGGAAACAGTGAGCTACTTTAAGATATGAAAACAAACATGATCTGAAAACCATGCCTTTTTGAGCAATTGGTTTTCATTAATTGTTGCCTTCTTTAAGTTTCCAAGCAAAGAGTGAAAAAATATATATCTAGGCAGAAAGTCAAAATTCCTTTAAAATGTGGGGTGGATTTTTTTTTTTTAATTTTGTTTTAATTTATTGCAAGCCAACTCCAGGAGGTAATTACAGTCAGTTTTTTGTATTATTTTTGACATTGAGCCTAGAGTTTAAACTGAGTCCCATGAAGGATTTGACATCTGTAAAGCAAAGTCAAAATGATGGCCTTTTCCTGCAGTAGGTTATGATGCTGGAAGCCCTGTGAGAAACAAATTTTCTGAGAGGGTTTGCTGTTCAGCTGGACTGAGGGAGAGCCAAGACTCGGACCACAGGGCAACAGTGTTGTCCTGGAATTAGGGCAGGTGGCTGGAGGGAAACTTTGCTGGGTTGAATGTTTCCGTGTGGCTGTGAACTAATTTAAGAAACAACAACAACATTGACTCTGATCTTGAGTGTCTGTGTGTTCAGATATGCAGGTTGACACAGCCCAGATTAAATATTCAATAGCACAGATCACTCTGTAAAAAAAAAAAAAAAAAAAAAAAAAAAAACCAAAAAAAAAAAAAAAAAAAACTTTCCCCAGATCTGCTCAGTTGAAGCTGTAAAAGGAGTCCTTTTCATTAAGCTGTAAAATGGGTATATTTATGATCCAACAATGGTGATGGGTAAACAAATCTTAAATAGGAAAATATTATAAGAGCTGTATTATTAATAAAGATTGCTTTTCCAGATTCAGAAACTCCCTTACTCTTACGAATACCACCAAGTCAAAGGCACCTTACCCAGAGGATCACCTTCCCTCTCAAAAAACCTTCATCTATAACTTACATTTTTAAATTCATGTAATATCAAGATTATATTTGGGATTGTGATTACACAGGAGAAAAAGCTGCTTTTCGAGAGCAAGCCAGAACAAGCATCTTCCAGGGAAGCAGTTATGTTCCCCTCAACAGAGTACTAGGAGAGATTGCTGCTAAATAATTTGTTCTACTGGTAGTCAGCAGGAGAGCCAGCTAGTCTGCTCCTCTTTGGCAACTCAGCAGCAACAAAGAGGCAAAAATATTGTTGGTTGTTCAGATCTGTGTGGTGTGAAATGTAGGTTGCCATTCTTGTCCCATCTGCCTGCTGACAACACCATCACCTCTTGCAAGGACCCTTGTGAGATGTGGGCCAAGCTGTAGCATCTCAAGAGCACAGGATGATGATTCATATGCATGTCAGGTAGTGAAGTGTGTCCCTTCCTCCTTTGAAATACTAATTTTTCTTCACTGACTATAGGTAGAAACATGCTCAAATACCTACGAGGTGGAGGAATGAGTTCCACCCTTACTGTTGTCTCAAGCACTTCCTTCTCTCTGCCCTAAATGTTGCCACAAGCTTCAGCTTTCAATGTGGACTAGATTGCCTGTCCTTATTTTAGAGGCTCAACTTGATTGTAACTTACTCCATGGCATTTTTCTCCAGTAAAGTGAAACATGAATATAACTGTACCTCTCCTGCTCAAAGATCACATCCATCTATTTCTTCTTAACCTGACAAATCTCTGTCTGTGTAAGGGAACTTACCTGGGACACAGCAAGAAGGTAGAGCCAAAAATGGTCTTCACCTAACAAAGACAAATTGACAGCCAGTTTCATGCTTCTTCTCGCCCATACTCAGCTCTTGAAGGTTTTCATTAAAGTGCTTTGGCCTCTTTCTCTCTCCAACCTACAGAATTGTAGAGCAGTTTAGGTTGGAAGGGACCTCTAAAGGCCACCTAGCTCAACCCCCTGCAACCAGCAGAGATATCCTCAACCAGATCAGGCTGCTCAGAGCCATGTTCACCCGATCTTTGTATGTTTCCAGATCCATGTCCTCAGACAGATTTGGAGTGTGAGCTGTGGCTGCAGAAAGGGCAAGAAGCACTGAAGTGCTGCTGCAGTGGAAAGTCGTATCTCAGTTTTGCCGTATTCTTGTGTTGTGCCCTCAGCATGGGGCAGGAATACAGCAGAGAGGGGGACAGATCACAGCTCTGGGTGCCTGGGGAACCTCAGCAGGGCTCCATGGTCTTTTTAAATACGAGTAGTTTGCAGGATTTTCAGCTTCTCATATAACACACAGGAAATTGTCTGGAAACCTGTCATCAGAACAAAACGCTGTGCTCAATGAGGCTTGGTCTTCAATCATAGGTCATCCAGGTGAGGCTTTTAAATTATGGTTAACTATTAAAAATAAATAATTCAGAGAATTCTGGAGCTTTCTTTAGGCAGTAGGGCTGAATGTGTTAGATCTCTACAGTCTGGGAGGTAAAGGGGAGGGAGAAAAAAATCTGTATTCAGTTCTCTGAGAAAAATTGTTCCTCCTCATAACCATCTCTAAAAGACTATATTCTTCATTTTATTTAATTATTCTATATGAAGCAATTAAAAGAGAATAATCAGCTAGTTCAGTGATGATAAATTGAGAACACAAAGGAGGCTGATAAAGGCACCACCAGTCCACATCATTGCTATTAGGATCCCTACGTCTCTAATTTTTGCTCTACTTTTATTGTTTCCTGAAAAATAATTGTTCTTTTCCCTTCTCAAGAAGCTTTGTTGCAAGTCTCTTGCTTCTGGAGACTTTACAGCATGTGCCAGGCTACCACTCAGGTGCTCTGAAGATAAGCAGTTACTGTATGATACAGAGGATTGTGGAGGTGCTGAGTCAGGACACTAATCCGTTAGTAACACCTGTACCAAGCTCACGACAAACTGCAAGGAGCACACCTTTCTCCATGTTAACGACGGCTTTGAGAACCTTCTGCTAAACAGATATATTTGGCCTTCAGAGTGGATTTGAATGGGTGACAGGACCAGAGCTCACTGCCCACTCTCTTTTATCACCAGGACACGTGTTGCCGTCACACAGTTTTACTTGACAGTTCTGCCTAACTGTGCCTGTTTCCATCCTGAAGCGTACTAATGCAGAAAATGAAACAAAGCTGGAAGCATCATCTTTGCCATGATGTCCTTCCATCTGGAAGTACAGATGTCAGAGAAGGCACGGAACCCGAGATTTACGGGTCCTTGAATACATCCTTGCATTTCTTATTCACAGCACACACAGTCTCTGCAAGTTTGGTTTGACTTTTTTTAAGCATCACCAAGGAAGTCTGCAGAATAATTCAAACTCGGGTAGCTTCCTAATGGAAAGATGCGTATTCATACAATTTTGATGTTAGAAAAGACCTCTAAAATCAAGTCCAGATGCCATATTGCACTTGGATAGTCCACTATAGATGCAAAAGTCCTGATTTGGGACTCAAAGAAACCAGGTTCTGGCATAGTTTGACTTCCAGCATGTGGAATGGTTTGAGACACGCAGCACTCCACATTCCAAATGCATTTCCTCATTTGTAAATACTGATGAATAATAAAATTGAAGATTAAGATTTAGTGATTGATACCATTGTGTAGGACAGTGACATATTTGTGAGTATACAGAAGGACCTTAAGTCAATTTAGTTTGTATGTTGTCATAACATCTAATAAGGAAAGACAGTGTTATTATTATCAGTTAAAATTGAAATTGACTGTTAAAAAAAAATAAATCAATAATTCTGGAAGGAAAAGGGTAGCCATTCAGAAAAACTGATGTTTTCCAAAAGTGGTGCCAACTATATGAGAACCCACACACCTGAAATCCAGTTCTTTCATGCTAATTCTTGGTCTCTACTGCCCCATACAGGTCCTACTGGACTAAGTGAGCCTACAATTAATTTTAAAACCAGTGAGTCCCTCGTATTTCAAGGCAGTTGTGCAGGATTTGTATGTGTTCCTTCCCAGCTGCACTTTCTGAAAATTCATCTTCCACCTCAAAGCCCCATTTCATTGCATTTCCCTGTCATTCCACCTCATGTTTGCTTAGTAATTACAGGACACAATTTTCCAGTGATCAGATCAAACTGCATTAATGCGTGCCCATGTGCGGCTCGGCGTGAAAGAACCTTCTTTCCACCCTTTGGGAGCTCATTATTATATACACAATCTTTGTGTTTTTATTAGTCACACTTATGGTTTGTGTGGTAAGGGGGACTGGCAGTACCGTTTCACATGCATCAAAGGCCGAAATGCGCTTTAACGAGAGCCAGCAGGTTACACACAGGCCCCAAAACACTTGTTATAGGTGTGACTTGCCCAAACCAAACTAGACAGTGAGTGTCGGCAAAATTATTCCAACGTTCGGCAGAAGTAAGATCAGCACACGTAAAATGGCAATTATTCATCTTTTTAAACAAGTACACTTCTAAAACATCAATTAATGCAATATCTTGGTCCAGCACGGTTCGTTTTTGGCTCTGCCTTACTGAGACAAATAAGGTGTGCTTGATGGCTTACATAGTCTCCCCACAAATCTCAATTAGTCAGCCTCTTTCTACGAATAGTCCTCCAATGAAAAGTCCTCCAGTTTTTAAATTTGTCTTCCTAACTATTTTCAGAATAGAAAAGGAAAAAGGAAAGAGGAAATTCTCTCTATGCAATTAACAAGGAAGGGAAGGAAGAAGGCTTTTTTCAGCCTTCTAAGTCCTCTTAAGCACACTAATTATAAACATTTTTATTAGGCTCTCATTCTGTGGGAGTTTTTTTCTTATTTGCTTGTTGAGCATCACAGAAAAGATCTCATTTGTTTTGTTCAAAGGGCAACTCACATGTAGTCGTCCTCAAAGTCTATCCCAAGGGAACCCAATTTTATGAAATTGTGTCATAAGTTTCCCATAATTACCAGTGAGATATTTTTTTTTTAACTCTGCTGTGGATAATTTATGGGGAACAGAGACATTTGGTCTGATGATTCTGCCATCCAGTGAATCAATACTAGGCTGCTCTGAAGCAAAGCTCCCACTGACTTCATTGCAAATGGATTCTGCAGGTTGCACATCTCTATCCTTTATCTATACAGGGTATGATCTAACCCCACCATAGGCAGAGATAGTCTTACAAAATGTGTTTAAAGCAACCCCTTTAATGCACAGGCACACTTTCAATGAGTCTTAATGGAAATGGTGACAGAATTTCTTTGAGAAAAGTTGATGATTCTTGGCTGAGGCCCATAACCCTCAATGATTCTGAGAAATGTTGGTTGTAAGATGGAACAGGACCATTGAGCCTACACAAAGCTTGGTGGGAACTGAGATTGCTGTTCTGCAGCACTTTTCAAATTAATTAAAGGAAAAATTTTTATGAACAATTTCTCTTAAAAATATATATAATAGCAGTTTTAAAGAAACCCAGGTGCATTTTCAAAAATCCCCATCAATTTTTCCACTCCTTGGGATACCAGATACTAAGATATTACCTGTGTAGTATCTGAGTCCCTGTTTCATATGAATCAAACCCATTTGATCCTCATTTTTACTGAAACAAAATATTTTGGCCCTGGTAAAAACTTTCCTGACAGAAGTTTAACCAGAGCAAGCATATCCCAGTCATATAAGTGTTGCTTTGTTCCCAGTTTTCCACTGAATATCTACTTTGTCAGACACTCACAACCACATATCTACTTCTAAAAACCAGACAGAGTAGCTAACATCCCAGGTATCTAAGCCCACCTCTATGGCTGATTTATTAAAAAACTTACATAAGTCTTAGTTAACCCACTTGTGCCTTAAGTGGGTTCTTGATGGAGAGTCAAGATGGCTGGGACACTGCAAGGTACCAGTGAAGGATGGGAAACCCTTGACTGGCCTTGGGAAAGCAAGCAATATTGGTTATGTATATAAATAATATTTGTCAAGGTCAGTTATTGAAATATTTGCTCAGCTGCTTCAAAACATAAAGAGGTGCTTTGGACAAGGGCCTGGAGAGACAGGACAAGGGAGAGTGGCTTCCCACTCCCAGAGGGCAGGGTTGGATGGGATACTGGGAAGGAATTCTTGACTGTGAGGGCGGTGAGGCCCTGGCAGAGGTTGCCCAGAGAAGCTGTGGCCGCCCCATCCCTGGAAGTGTCCAAAGCCAGATTGGATGGGGCTTGGAGCAACCTAGGTTGTGAGGAAGCAACCTGGAAGGTGAGGGGAGGAACAAGGTGAGCTTTAAGGTCATTCAATCTCTGCTTCCCAGCAGCCCAGGTTGCCCAAAACCCCACCCCACACATACTGCTGTTATCCTTCCCAGCCCACATTCATGGAAAGTGGATCAAAACTTAGAGGACCAGGTTGCAATCCTGTTCCAACACTTGCAACAGCACGTGCCTGAGATTACTTGTCCCTGACCTTAGTAAAAAAAAGGATGACCCCAAAACATGCACAGGAACCTTCTCATTTGCCTCTTTTCGAAGACATCAAAAAGTCAGTTTTGTACTTTTTGTAGACTCTGGGGCCTTAGTAACTCTAACTGGCCAATACTCCTCTCTGACACAAAAATTGTCCTTGCTAAACTCCGGTTCTTGCTGCTGTTTATCTCCTCTGGATATGCTGAAAGTCGTGTTCTGTGGTGTGAAGGCTTTAGCTCAGCTGCAGATGATTGGGCTTGATGCAAGTATTGCTGGGTGATATTTTATGGCTCGTTTTGTGCAGAAGGTCAGAACAGATGATCATAATGGCTTTAAAATTCATTAATCTGTGTGCGGAAATATCTGTGAAAGGATTAAACAGAAGTCCCAACATTTATTCTACAGGACAAGAAAATTGGATTCAAACATAGGTCTTCAAAGCTGAAACATAAACAACGAGCTGCCAACTCCAAAGTTTAAAAGGTCACGCTAGCAAAACTTGCCACTGAATGAGATTGACTTTGTCTAAATTGTTTTTTTTCTCAAAATTTGAAGGCATTTTCCTTTTAAATTTAAAAAATGAAAATATTTCCATTTGAAAGAAACTTACCTTTTAAAAATTGAATTAGATTACAAAGATTAAGGTGGTCAAATATTTCATATTTATCTAAGAGAATTTTTGACTAAACCAGAGATCTATATTTTTTTCACTTTGAAGATTTTTTTTTTTAAGATTTCAAGATTTTCTCTCTATCTTGGATTTATTTTTTTTCAATATCATAAAAATATTCATGGGCTAAGGAAATCACTCCCCTTTGAGCACTACCAGCCATCAAAACTTGGCCTTGTGATTTGAAATTTCAAAGCATCTATGCTGTTTGATGCATACTGAGTCCAGACACAGAGAAATCAATCTGTATAGCTCTGCCTACCTTGGTAGCTGCAATGTACTGTACAGTCTTTGTTAAATATTTAATAATTAGCTGTGGTTTAATAATGTGTGTCTGAAGAAATGTTGAAGGCCAGGAGTGGATAATGAAAGAATGTTGTGTCCTGAAACAAATGACCCGAGTTATTATGCGTTGTGATGTGATGTTTTCCCCTCTCAGCAAATTGAGTGACTTTGCCACTTGGGGGGAAATAGGCAACTGTGTCTAGCAGACATCTGCTTTTGTAACCTCCTGTTTCCCAGGGAGAATACATTTAGACATCTGAGTAAAACCCTCTATGGTAATCCCAGATCCAAAAATACTTCAGTGGAAAGAGTTTCCTTCAGACTGCTCATGTTTCCATTGAATAAAAGCATCTTTTATTTTATCCAGAAAAGAAATTATGCAAGGGCTGTGTGCAGGCATGTGTACTGCTCTTGTTAACATACGAAATTAACATACAATCCTATTAACATACAAAAATGTGCCTTGTAGATTATGGGCCCAGGTAAATCCTACTCTTTTGCCCAATATGTGGGGGGTTTCCCCATTTTTTAAGTCATTTGGATCCCTGGCCTGTTAAAAACAGTGCCACCCATGATGGTGAAGACCTCTTTGCACGACAGCACACATTAAATTCTCTTCAGTGGGAGCGTTTTAAAGCCAGAGCTTGGCTTTGCTCCTGGCTAAGGGTACAATCTCAGAGTTAGAGACGTTGGGATTATGTGTGGGTCTAACACCATGGTTGCTATAGCTTTATGGAAAATCTTCCTCTGTGCCTGATGCTGTTGTGTGTAAAATGAACCTAGCAACTCCTCACCATCCAAAGGAGAGTGACTTCTGTGATCTTTATAAAATGCTGTGTGCATATGACATGAAAGACTGTTAAGGGGATGCAAGAGAAGATAAACAAATAAATTAATAAGATCAGATGAAACAAACACAGCGTGGGGAGTTTCCTCATCAAGTCAGCTCTGTGCTAGCTGTGATTTGTACAGCTTTTCTGTTTCAGAAAAGAAAACAAGGAAAAAGTGGTTTTAGGTGTCTGGGTGCTGCAGTCTCTGGGTTTGTTGCAGGACTCAAATGCCTCCAGTGAACAGAGAGCAACCTTTTCCTCTGTTGCATCATGTGCTCGAAAGAAGTCCTTCCCTTCCCCAAAGACCGTTCGGTCATCACAGGTTGGACTACTCTTCATAAAGTTCTGGAGCCCTTGTGACTTCAACTACAGAGTGAAAGCTATTTTAATTACTACTTTGCACTGCAATGTATCTGGCTCCCCTTCCAGCAGTACTCTGAAAGGGGAAGGTGCCTTTCCCTCAGCAGAAACTACCTTTACAGGCCACAGAAGAAACACTGTCCACTGGAAAGAACACACTGGTTTTCCTCAAAGGACTGGCCTTGCAGGGGTAGAGAGGGTGCACAGCAGTGGTTGCTGCTTAGCACATTCTGTGTTGCCCTTCCCCTGCTGGTTTATTAGATGACCTGCACAGGCTTTGTTTCAAAGGATGCACTTCTTGGGCTTCTCTTTCAAGGTATTGCCCTTTGTGTTGCTATTTCTTGATCAATTTATTTACAAGGGATAACAAACTGGTGTTTCAAATGGGCAGTTTGTGGCCAGCCATAGGCAATTTTGACCTGGGGAGAATATTTTTTGCATATGGTGAAGGTGCACATTTAGTATGAGTAGATTTATTTTAACTTCATCCTGACCAGCAAATACTTTTTGAATAGATCTGCTATTTTTACCACCTAGTGTAATGTGAATAATGTCCCTTAATCCTGTGGGTTAAAGACCCTGCTCTAGCCTCCAGTGAAATAAGGGAATGGTGCCCCTTGATTCCACAGTGTGAACTTCTGGGTATGACAAGGAGGTCTGCAATGTGTCTCACAAAAATATTACAGAGGCAATAACAGAACAAGCTCCTCCAGCTTAGGTCTGTAGAAGAATATATGGAAAAATAACAAAGTTAAGGGCACTTCCAACCTTCCCTTAGAAGGTGGAATCACTCAGCTTAAGGGCATCCTAGTGTGTCTAATGACCATGCTGCTCTGAAAAGGCTTCTCCAAGAAAATCAGTAAAAAAAGACCTGGAACTATACATTCATTTGTATCCATACA
>VZRE01008639.1:1152-31578 GCA_013396775.1 Cephalopterus ornatus | reverse complement strand
AGGAGGTTGTAGCCAGGTGGGAGTCAGTCCCTTTTCCCAGGCAACCAGCGGTAAAACAAGAGGGCATGGTCTTAAGCTCTGCCAGGGGAAGTTTAGGTTGGATATTAGGAAGAAATTCTTTACAGAGAAGGTAATCAGACATTGGAATGGGTTGCCCAGGGAAGTGGTGGATTCTCCGTCCCTGGAGGTATTTAAGAAGAGACTGGATGTGGCACTTAGTGCCATAGTCTAGTAACTGGTAGTAGTTGATCAAGGGTTGGACTTGATGATCTCAGAGGTCCCTTCCAACCCATGATTCTATGATTCTATGATTCTATGATGTGCCCCAGGTGCCAGATCAGAGACTCCCTTGCAGCATGTGATGAAGAGCATGGTGAGGAAGCCCCTCTAAGGCACAACAGCCCCTCACCTGCAGGACCTCAAGGGCACAACACTGGAGTAGATAAATGCCCAAAAGAGACCGTGACCTCCCGGGAAGCCCGTGCTGGAGCAGGATCCTGTCAGGAACTGTGGAGAGAGGAGCCCACACTGGAACAGGTTTGCTGGCAGGGCCTGTAACCCCTCAGGGGACTCACACTGAAGCAGTGTGTTCCAGAAGAATTTCATCCTATGGAAAGGGACTCATGCTGGAGTAGTAAGGAACTGCAGCCTGTGGGAAGGACTCACTTTAGAGAAGTTCGTGGAGGAGTGTCTCCTATGGAAGGAACCCTGACTCTGGAGCAGGGGAAGGAGTCCTTTCCCTGAGAAGGGAGGAGCAGCAAAAATGTGATGAACTGACCACAACTCTTTTTCCTCATTTCTCTGCACCTCTGAAGCAGAAGAGGTAGAGAGTTCAGGAGCGAAGTCAAGCCTGTGAAAAATGGAAGGGTGGGGGAAGGTGGGTTTAAGATTTGGTTTAATATCACCATGCTCTGATTTGATTGGTAACAAATTAATTTCCTCGAGTCAAGTCTGTTTTGTCCATGACAAAATGTTTTGTCCATCACCTGGTCAGTGATCTCTCCCTGCCCTTTTCTCAATCCACAAGGCTTTTGTTACATTTTCTCTAACTTGTCCAGCTGAGAAGGGGAGTGATAGAGTGGCCTTTGTGGGCACTCTGTGTTTGTTATAATAAAACAAGGACAAGAGACTGGGAGCTACTTTGAGCACTTTGGCACATCATCCATGCAGAGAAGTTGAAACTGTTCTGCCTTAAGGCCCTGGCTGACTCCAGGTTCCACACAAATGCCTTTTTAAACAACCATCTTGTCTTTCAACACATAAAAATTGGAGAATCTAAATCAATAGCTGGAGCTTAAAATAGATTCAGAGAAGCTGTGGTTTTTAACAACTCATGCAGCTGCATGGGCTCCAAAATGACCTGCTTCAGGGGGAGAAGCAGCAGGGGAGGGGAAACCCTGCCAAGGCAAACCATTAGGTCACGGGCCCTCCACGGTGAGCATGGGAGGGGCAGGCAGCATTTTAAGCAACAAGATTTTTTTCCCCAGATCTATTTCGAAAGTAGCAGAAAGGAGTCATTGCATTTAATCTTAAAGTCTTAAAGCCTGAATTACTTATGCGTCTGTGAGCACAGCATTCTGCTAGCATTGTAAGGGACCAGAGGGGAACGAAGAGGCAATGTGAAAACAGCATCATTTTCAGGAGAGAACTCATCAGACAGGTACCAATATCTGCTTTCTGGTAGCTGTCCATTACAGGGCTCCTAAGTGTTCTATTTTGTACGTTTGGATAGAGTATAGAAAATGTACCACTTGATGTCTACTTACACTTTGCAATAGTTTAGTAAAATCTAAAATTGTACTAAACTATGGTTTTAGCGTTGGAGACTGCAAAGTGAACCACTGTGCTTCACTGTAGTGCACTCTCTGCAGAGACCCACAGAATGCAAGTCATAAAAGGAGGGAAAAAAAGCAAAGAACCCCCAAACAAATAAAAAAAATATCCACCACAGATTTTTACCAGCCCTTTCCATGCCAGTGGTCAAAGAAGCAGATCAACACTATGTGCTGAGCTGCATGGCTCATCCAGGTGGTCATCTGTACAAAAACAGTCAAACAAGCATTGGTACTGTATGATAAAGAGTGTTATATTGTTCCGCTTGCTCAAGAAAGCCTGAGGCTGTATGATGCAAACCCCAGCTCACCCTTACAAAGGAAGGACCAGAGGCAATCAGCTTAAATTAGGAATGGGACAACTGAAGATAACTCTGTTCCAATGTATATATTCTTTACAGTACTATAGGAAGCATAAATCACAAGAGATCTGCTCTTGTATACAACAGCAGGTGAGCTGCAATAACCTTTTCCTTCCTTTGGTCTAAACACTAATATTACAATTCAGGGTATTCTTCTCCCCCACCAATATTTCTTATATCCAGATCTTTAAGCCAATGTACTAATACTATGCTCAATAGCATTTCTGCACTCTACCAACCCATTATTGTCTCTGCCAGTAAACATGTCAATTTAGAAAGGGGATGATTATGTAGTTCTATGTAGGAGAGTACATTAATAAAGCTCAACAGCAATAATCTTTGCTATCTACACTTGACAAGTGCAACATCCAAACTTGAAAATGAACCAACTTCTTAAAGTTTAAAGCTTTTATCAACGAAAGACACGCTTTCCAGAAGTTAAATCCTAGCTAGAAGTAAGGCTACTTGTATATAATAGTGTCTATGCACTATGTATTCTACTTAACATCATCTTCCATTAATACCTGGTCCATGGCCTGGTGAAGTCAATGGGAATTTTATAGTTGATTTCAGTGAGGTTTGAAATATGCCCTTAAATTTTACTGATTCTTTCTTATGCATACCATGCAATAAATACTTCTTTTTGCTTTTAAAAATGTATTTAGAAAAGAATAATTTAATAAAAAGAGGTAACTTTCGGTTTACAGAAAGAAAAAATTAAAAACTTGTAGGTATCACACTGGACACTAAGAACTAAATTATTAAGCTCTATGAACAGCTGCCTTTAGCAGCAAAAATGCCACCTGGAAAATGTCAGTTTTTTAGAGTGCAGAAAGAACCTGTAAGAGGGGTGGTATAGTTTTCAGATTTTCCCTTCTAAAATGTTCTCTCTCTTTCTTTTCAATATATTAGTTCACTTTTGAGTAAGCATAGACATGGATGTCTATAACCCTTACTGGCTTTATAGATGATGCAGGTCCTTAAACTGTAGCCTGGGCTTTTCAGGTTGCAGATGTGGGAATTAACCAAAAGTGTTCTGAATCTGGGCACAAGCACATCTGCACTTCTGTCATTCTGCACTGAAGTCAACCTGTTATATCCAACCTGACACATCACAATCTCTTCTGAGGTGGGTTCAGGAGGCAGAAATATTGATGACATGTTTGTTTATAACCATGTTTATTAGACATATGTTCCTTGATCACACAAGCCCTAAGTAGATTATGCAGACAGTGCTTCTGACAAGTGTTTCAGGGCTCCTCCTCACTGTGAGCAATGGCAGATGACACTGTGATCACTAATGAAGTATGAGCATCCTTGGAAACACTCCCTCATTCCAACCTGGATACTGATCAGACTTCTGAGGATGCCCAGCTAGTGACAAGGTGGGCGAGACACCTTTGTCTCCTTAGTGGTATCATCAAAAATCAGGTCCCATTTTCATATTACATACTAATAGAAAATGAAAATAAACTAGAAACCAATATAACTGTGCCCTTATTAATGAAGGAAAATTTGAAAAACTGATATCATTAAGCCATTTCACTTGTGATTAGTGACTAGAGAGTTTTATTAGTCCAATATATTTTGACCAACATTAAATATCAAAATATCTCTTTTTCTAAAAAAAAAGAAAATCTCATCTTTAATAGTTTTTACTCATACTCCACTCTTCGTTCACCCATGTCTTTCTCATCTTCTCCCCATTGTATTTCTATCATGATTCTTTCTACTAAGCTGAAGTGTAACCACTTTTTTTTAATCAGAAATTACACTGTCTTTTAACCAGACTTCCAAATAAAGCCTATCTTGCAGAATATTTAATTCCAGTGAATATCTGTTTCTTACACTCTTATATTAAGCCACCTTAAACACCTGCAGGCATAGTATTCACTTTCACATCTTAAAACTAGCTATGAAAAAGACTAGGAGTTCATATAAACTAAAAAAAAAAAAAAAGAGAGGGGGAAATAAAGGAAAATTTAAAAGATTGTATCTGCACCACTGACTAGGTGTTATTTTTGCAGAGCCTACCTCAGCATTAGGCAATCAGAGTTAGAGCTGCAGAAGCTTTTCTGCACATTAGGCTTTTGACACACATTGGCCTTAAAGTATATGGGAAGATCTTTTCAAGTAGCCTGTTTATATCCTGACTCTCACCTCTAACATGATCAGGCTTAATTAATCTGGAAAACCATCCTTCAAGACCATGTAGACTTCTCCTCAATGTTTACATTTAATAAGATTTTACTGCTTCATTTTCTTGCAGAACCAGTGAACAAGCCAAGTTCAAGAAAGGTCCCAAAACTCTGCAAGTGACTGTTCAAGTTATTGTTGCTAGTAGGCATCAATTTGAAAACAGTACCAATTCTTTCAACACTTCACTGAAAACAGTGTTCTATATCACAAAGATTATTGGTGTATGACACTATGAAAATAATCAGAAGTCCTAAAATACACACCCATTAAGAAGAAACTGACATGATATTATCTGGCTCATAAATCCACTACCTATGCAATGCCATAGCTCAGAAAAACGCCAAGGTAAGAGCTCTTGGATGAAAAAACTAACCAGTCAGCCATTCAACAATCAAAAAAACTCACAATTGGTACAAATTTCAGCTGCTTTTTTAGCACTGTCAGTCATGGGTAATGACCTTATAATTCTTGCAAGAAGAGACAGTTACGGAATCAGAACCATCCTCCCACTTGGTTTGGGATGAAGGTATGCAGGTGTATTGGGTCTGGCTGAGCTGGAGTTAATTCCACACAGTAGCCCTCACAGTGCTGTGCTTTGCATTGGTAGCTGGAAGAGTGTTAGTAACACACATAGCCGGTGTTTTGGCTACGGCTGAGCACAGCACCAACACTGTAACATTCCTTCCTCAGTCGAGGGCAAGATTCTAGGAGGGGACACAACCAGGCCAGCTGACCCAAACTAAACCTCAGTTCATGCCTCCTAAGTATCAACAAATGAGAATTTGAAAAATGAGGATGAGGGCACTTAGAAAATGAGAGAATTTTATGAATCACGTCTCTATGTTGAATGTTGGCGTTTCTGCTATAAAATTTTAAAGTTAACTTCCTCTGCATTTCCATGCTGTGACTTCAGTGGCATAAAATACTAATAAAATCCATATCATAAAGATTAAAAGAAAATATTAGTTTTCCTTGATCTTCTCTTGGGGAGGAGGAAGAGGGAAGTAGAAGAGGAAAGAAAATGATTATGCCTCCTAACATTGACTTAGCTCAGAAGATTCCATCACCATTTCTATAAAACAGAAATTAAAAACAACCAAATCCAGTGCGTACATTCTATTCTAGTTTGCCCTTAGGAACCTACAATGACAACAAATAGCTAGTATTCATACAAAAGGTATACACCAAGCATATTTATGCATGCCTTTTCGAAAGTCATCGTCAAATACCATCTGACTTTCTTTTTGTTTTGAATTATGAAAGTATACACATATATATTTTTATTCATATAGACATAATGTATGTATTACATGCAATGTAACATGAATGTAAAAATAACTTGGAGAGGGGAAGTAATACATCTCAGTTCCAGGATCAGTTTTTCAGCTGAAATGAAAGTCTCCTGCTGTAGACTAGCTGCCACTCCACTTTCTGGGGTGGAGTCTAGGGGAAGTCATCTGTTTTGTAATAGTATTTTCACATTCAAAAGGAAACTCATCTTCTGAAGGGTTGTTCCAAGATTATGCAATGAATCGCCAGTGATTATGAATCACTGATCATTATGAAAAGGTCCTGTCTTTAACACCCCTCTGCCAATTTAAATGCAAGACTACACAAACATGAACAAACTGCTACCTTAATATAAATGAAGAAGTACAATAGTAAAGGGATGGAAATAAATACCAATTGTATACAGTTTCTGTTTCGTAACACATGCATCCTGGGTAGTATGTTTTAAAATCAACTACACAAGCATTTCAAATATACAATGTGAAAGCTAGTGAAAAGTAAGATGATGCAAGAGACATATCACTTTTGTCAGCACCCACAGTACAATTTTCACGTAAAAGTCACATCTTCAAATTTAGACTCCCCAGAACGATTTATTCAGCAAACATAGGCCTTTTGGCTGCAGTGCCTGGGAAGCAGCTTCACTATAGCTCTATGAATGACTGACAGGTCTAACTTGGTGCATCTGAAAGCCAACTGATGTGTTTTATCAGCAGTCCTCTCAAACTCACGAAGGTGAGAGAGTCCACTGAGAACCCAGGGTTTTCTACAGCCAAAACGGATACAAATTTCAGCCAGTAGCCCACAAACCATCTTTCAAGAACTCAGAAAATTCCTATCAATGATTCCTAACTGAAGCTACCAGCAGAGTGAATTAATTATGCAGTTTAGCCCTCATGGTCTTCTGGTCATTAGCTCCTGAAACACTTTTTTATACTTATTCCTACTGAACACTGCTCCCTAGAAATTTAAGAAGTTGCTCTGAAGGAAAAAGCATGTAATATCATTAAAAAAAATTGGTTATGTGCATTTCCTTTTCCATAAAAATGTTTTCTTTCCAAGTTATCTGAAGTGAAAATCCTCTTCTGAACAGGTTTCAGGAAAGGGACAAACTCAGTAATAAAGAACAGCTGTATAAGGAACACTAAAATCTTCTTGCAAACATAGCTGGAAATGACCAGCAGTAACTCATCATAAATTGCACTGAATAAATTAAATAAAAGTTTAGGAGAAAAATGCATGTAGCTCTTGATTCTTCATTATTCACCTTTGTGGATTTAAAAAAAAAAAAAAAAAGAAAAAGATGGTAGGATTTACTATTTCCCTGCTTTCCCTACTCTCCTTATCTTAGTTCTGAGTGAGCTATAAAAGGGTACACATAGAGAGAAAAGCCCTCACAGTGCGATGCTGTTTTTCCAGTATGATTTGATTAGATTCATAGAGCATGACTGAAAGGAGCTCATTGTAAACAGCTGATTGGGTTTTAAAGCAGTAGATAATCAGTTGGGTAAATTACCCCTTACTGTCTTTAGGCCTTATGAACTCTCAAAATGCAAGCCCACCACTCAGAATGCAAGCAGCTGACTGGAGTATTATGCTCCCGCTTAGTTGCTTCGACAATGAGACTATCCCTGGTGTTGTATGTGGCAGAGCTATGGACCTTGAAGAAGGCAAATGAATATTGACTTGAGTGATAGAGATGACACGTCTTGGGAGAATCCCTGATGTTAGCAGAAGACAGAAACTGAGAAGTAATGATACCACAGGAGCATGCTGAGAATAAAAAGTAGCTGCAGGCTGCCATGAGAAAACTGGAAATGCTGCTGAGTGGGAGGTAAATGTATACCACCTTTCATAAAATAGGGAGGAGAAATCCTTTCTCTAGTTCTTTCTCTCTCCAGCTAGGCAGAGTAAAAACATATCCACTGAATCATAGAATCATTTAGGTTGGAAAAGATCTTCAATATCATTGAATCCAACTGTTAATATAGCACTGCTAAGCCTATCACCAAACCATGTCCCTAAGAGAGACTGAAATGTTATGGTTACTGACTTAAAATCACCAAAGGACTTTTGTCCATGGTAACAAGCTGTGCAAAGAAGCAGCTGCTCATCTATGACCACCAAAGCCCACCGCTTCCTGAACATGCCTTCCAGCAGAATGGGAACTCGCAAGGGGGTACTATGGTTCAAATACCTCAGTCTAGTAAGTAAGTAAGTGACTAAACAAGCCTGGGGGGGAGAAGAACATATCCACAGACATTCTCAGGACCTGTGTTAAAAATCAGCTTTGCATGGCTTTTATGGGGCATTGGTGGGGAGGCTGTAGCCCACAGACTCATTTGAATGACTCAGAACACTGGCCCATTTGTAAAGGCCATTTGGGTTATTTGGTTAGGTGCTTTGCTAAGGCCAGGTTTACACACCCCAAGGGAGAGGCTACCTTGTAGAGATGGAGTGGTGCTTTCTATCATGGTAATTGTCCTCTGCTCAGTTGTAAAACTCCCCCTCCCTTCCACCAGGGAAGGTCTGGTGGGACATTACTGTCTCAACTGTGCTGACATGAGAGGCAGCTGTCATGAACCATCAAAGACCCATTCCTAAGGCCCTCCACCAGAGGACTGCACATCATCCAAAAGTGTTGCAACAGATCCAGAGCCTGTTGCAAGAGACAGTGTAAAACCCCATCCCCCACAAGGCAGGTGCCAGGATGTTCCCACCTGAACCTAAAGGTATATTCACAGGCTTCTTCCCCTACCACCTGACAGATCCAGACTGCAACCATCACTATAACCAACAGACAACTAAATTGCAACAATCAAGTCTTATTGCAGATCCATGGACGGTGTTTATGAACTCATCTTTTCTCTCTCTTTCATTTATACATTTTTTTAAGTAAAATTTTTATGCTTTCATGTTGCTATATTACTGTGGATAATCATAACCCTAATGGCTACATACCTACCTGCTTTCTATTGCAACCAAACTGTTCTAAAATAAACCCTATACTGCCAACGCCTAAACCTATTCTGCCTCTCTCTGGGCAGCTGCTTCTGGATTTCTCTGTTGAACACCTGTTCAATCTCTCACACTATACATTTACAAACACTGATCATTCAGTCCTGTTTTACTCTAATCCAGCCCCATGGAATCTATTAACAAGAACCTGTGTTACTCTTGCCCTCATGGGGAGGCCATAACATAAGCACGCATCTGTGCATCTTTTAAAGATTTGGCACTTCCAGTCCACAGGACAAGGCCTCCTTTTTTCCAGGCTAAACAACCTCATTTGCCCTCAGCCACTCCTCATAAGACTTGTGCTCCAGACACTTCACCAGCTTTGTTACCCTTCTTTGGACACATTCCAGTGCCTCAACGTCCTTCTTGGAGTGAGAAGCCCAAAACTGAAAAACAGATTTGAAGTGTGGCCTCACTACTGTCGAGGATCACCACTCAAGTCCTGCTGACGACTCTATTGCTGGTACAGGCCAGGATGCCATTGGCCTTCTTGGCCACCTGAGCACACTGCTGGCTGTTCAGCTGGCTCTCAACCAGCACCAAGTCCTTTTCCACTGGGCCACTTTCCATTCACTCCTCCAAGCCTGCAGTGCTGCCTGGGCTTGTTTTGACCAAAGTGCAGGACCCAGCACTTTACCTTGTTGAACTTCATACTGTTGGCCTTGACCCATCAATCCAGCCTGTCCAGATCCCTCTGAAGAGCTTTCCTACCCTCCACCAGATCAACACTCTGGCCCAACTTAGTGTCATCTGCAAACTGTCTGAGAGTGCCCTCAATCCCCTTATCCAGGCTGCCAATGAAGAAGATACTAAACAGGGCTGACCCCAACACTCAGCCCTGGGAAACAGTACTTGGGACTGGCCATCAGCTGGATTTAACTCCATCCACCAAGGTTCTCTGGGCCTGGCCATCCAGATAGTGTGCTACCCAGCAAACAGTACACCTGCCCCAAGCCGTGTGAAGCCAGTTTCTCCAAGAGAATGCTGTGGGAAACAGTGTGAAAGGCCTGACTAAAGTCCAGGTAGACAACATCCACACCCTTTCCTTCATCTATTAAGCAAGGCACCTTGTGAGATCAGGTTGGTCAACTCGTTATGAACTTGTGCTGGTTGGGCCTGATCCCCTGGTTGTCCTGCATGTGCTGCTTGATGGCACTATATATATCTGATCCATGACCTTCCCCAGTACTGAGGTCAGGCTCACAGGCCTGTAGTTCCCCAGATCCTCCTGCCAGCCCTTCTTGTAGGTGGGCACCACAGTCCCACTCTATTCTGCATGAGTGCAGCCTCATCTTGAATATTGTGTGCAGTTTTGGGCACTGCAATATAATATATTAAGCTATTAGAGAGGGTCCAAAGGAGGGTAACAAGAATGGTGAAGGGCCTTGAGGGGGAACTGTAGAGAAGTGGCTGTGGGCACTTGGTCTGTTCAGTCTGGAAAAGAGGAGACTGTGGGCAGACATTCACTGCAGTTACAACTTCCTTGTGAGGGGAAGAGGAGGGGCAGGCACTGATCTCTTCTCTGTGGTGACCATTGACAGGGCCGGAGGGAATGGCCTGAAGTTGTGTCAGAGGATGTTTAGGTTGGATATTAGAAAAAAGTTCTTCACCCACAGGGTTGTTAGGTACTTGGAACAGGCTCCCCAGGGAAGTGGTCACAGCACCAAGGCTGATGGAGCTCATGAAGTGTTTGGACAATACTCTTAGGTGCATTGTGTGACTCTTGGGGATGGTCCTGTGCAGGGCCAGGAGTTGGACTCAGTGATGGGTCCATTCCAGCTCAGCATATTCTGTGATTTGCTAGCCACCTGGAACCTCCCTGGTTAGCCAGGACTGCTGGTAAGTGATTGAAAGCAGCTTGGCAAGCACTTCTGACATGTTCCTCAGTACCCTTGGGTGGTTCCCATATAACTCCATAGGCTTGCATATGTCTAAGTGGTGTAGCAGGTCACTGACCAATTTCCCCTTGGATTATGTGGGCTTCATTCTGCTCCCTGCCCCTGTCTTTCAGCTCAGGGAGCTGAGTACCTGGAGAACAACTGGTCTTAGTATTAAAGACTCGGGCAAGTCTTTAATTCATACAATATTAAAAACAAAACCACCAATTATAACTTCCACATATCTAGGCTTGTGACTGTCTAGAAGCCCTTGTCAGACCTCAAAGCAAAAGCCAGGAAGATGGCAGAGAAAAGCATTCATTGCTTTCATTAACAATTAATCTTTTCAGGAATTTCTGAAGCAGCATTTAATTCCAGTCTGTAATGGCCTCTTAAAAAAATAAAATGAAAAACATTATGTTCATAAAATTATATCAACTCTTTATTACAATAATTTTCAAATGCTTTTAGTTTTCTCAAATTATTTTTTTTCCACTTCTCTGTAATGTAATATTTGGTTAGATCACAACAACATTTGGGATTTTATCTCTGGGTTGTTGCTAATCCTCCACTAGTACAAGCTGAACAGGGGTTTACATTAATATTAACAACAGATGTTAATATATATTAACACCGATGTGTAAATATGGGAGCAAGGTCTTTATATTAATTTTTAAATATTAGAGATCAAAAACTTCTGCTGGATGTTACTCCAGAGTTATGAGGAGAGCATCTAAAATAAGTGGAAATACAGTATAGAAATACAATAAAGCATCTACAAGTTGTAGAAATACAGACTCTCCAGATGGGAATGTTGAGGTCTATATTCACTGTAGTTTACTGGACAGAACTTCATGTGAAACGCTACAGATTTCCTTGGGACATTATGATATTTAATGTTCTCTTTTTGTTGTTTTTCTTCTTTCTTTCAAAATACACATTCAAAATAGGAAAATGAGGGAGAGAAGAAAAAAAGTAACTTATATTATTTTCCCCTTCTCCTTTTCAAGGAAATGGAAACAAAAAACCAACGGTAACTAGTCAACATTTGAATTTTTAGAGCTGTTTTGAGCCTCGGTTATACTACAAGAGTCAGATAACCGAGTAAAAAATTTTTTGGCTAATTTTTAAATTTTTTTCCTTCTTGGCTTCACTTTTTCACATTTTTGTTATTTCCTTGTAAATATATTTAAAAAAACATAGTTCCAGATATATTTACTTGCCAGTTAAAGTCATTCTATTTATAAGAAATTTAATATGTAGGACAAATGTATTATGTAACTTTAGAAGGAACCCTGGAAATCAGAGATTAAAAAACTGAGATAAAAAGATACTCAGAGAAATTATTAAGGAAGTGGTATGTTAGGCATCTGAAACATCATATAACATCATATAAAGAGATAGATTTGTCAAGTAAATCTGTATCAATCCAGCTAAATTCATTATCTGACAAGGCTACAGAAAATGACAAATTACTATTTCCTAACTACAATGCATTTTTTAAGACAGCAGAAATCACATTACATAACCAAACTAGGTAAAATCAATATAGCTAATGACTTTTCAACCTTTCTTCACTTATGGATCAACAACTATTTTGCAGAAGAGGTGTGAGCACACTGGAAACTTTACATATATAAAATTACTGATTTACAAAGCCTGACGCAAACCCTTTAGAAGTGACGGCTGCTGTCTCTCCCCAGAACCCCACAGAATACAGCTGTGTGATGACAGAGTTATCTGCAAAGTCATCAGTGCAAGTCTGAGTATCAACAATTTTATGTCAAATCAAGGGGTTATTTCAATCTAGGAATGTGTTCTAATTTGTGCCTGTTGAAAATTTCCATTAATAATCTGCATATCAAAATAAAGACACTCCATGCAGGTCACCATTATCTTTGCAAGCACTTGCAACCACCGGTTCAGAATTCTAAGTGATCTTGATAGAGAAATAGCTTTAAAACAGTACTAAAAAGAAGTCATGCCACACAAGCTGCAAACTGAATATTGTCTCACAGTGTGATACTGTTCCAAAAGAAAGATTTTTTTTAATAACCACCCTAATTCAGTTTCCACTTGTATTTTTCCCATTCCACTTCTATGTAGCTTAAAAATTTTTTATTCACCCATTTATTTTCTAAAAGCTTTCATTGGCCTTTTTAGCCATCAGCGCGTTTGCAGTAAGCGTGGGTAGAGTCCTTCTCAAATCTTCGTTCGCGAAGCCTAGCCATGGTGATAATGATGATGATCATATAGTAAAGAACCATTATTCCTTCCTTAGAACTCGCCATAGAGTTTTGGTAAAAATTAGTAATTTTCATCAGTTAATGATTCCAGAATTCCAAGCTGAATTCTGCTCCAACTCTTTGTTTCAGTTTGTTTGTTTAAGGGTTTTTGAACCACATTATCATCACCTATGTCAGTACCATGTTTAATTTTTCATTTACTTGCATCCAACTCTGAAAGTCAGATCAGTAGGAGCAGTCCAGAGCAACAAGTTTATGCTCCGACATATTTACATTACATCAGGGTGTCTCATCCTGAGTCAACACTGCACATTGGCATCAGAAGTTTTAGGTGACAATTACTGGTGGCAATTAAATCACCATTTCAATGAAAAGAAGCTTATTCTGTGCTTACTTCTCAGGTGCTTTTTACTGTCTCCATAGTTGGGTTTATGCGCAGGTTAGTAATTACATTCCCAATCCAGTTGATGTTATTAAAAAATAAATCAAGAAAGAGACAAAACAATTAATTACTCTCTGATTCTTCAAATATGATGAATGTATATTCTCCATTAGAAAACAATAAAAGGGAAGACTGTCTTCTCACTAACACTTGTTTTAAATTATATGGTCCATATGTAAAAGCACAGACTGGTGTTCACAAACAGACCTTTTTCCTCAAGAGTTTTATTACGCCAAAAGAAATTACCTGCTTCTTGGGCCTATCCCACAATGTACAGGAGTAGGTGCTGGAACCAAGACAGATGAGGGATGCAAGTAGAATGGCTGAGGCCTCTCTCCCTTCCCTCCCACCCTGCTTCTTTTTCATGCAGTGGTATTTGATACTTTATATCTGTATCTTTTCATACTTGTCCAGCTTGTCCCCATTAAAAAGTGTGGCTTCAATGCTATTGTTGGACCTTGGAAAAAGCTCAGCTGTAAATATTTTGTGCTGTAAATTTCTACGTTATTGTCAGATTGCTGTACATATAAATCAACTACCAATGTCATAAAAAAAAGCAGAACTGTCATCTTTCTCACAATCATGTTAAAGATTTCCTGAATGTTCCTGGAAGAGAGAAACATGATGGCTACAAAGCTAGTTTCTGCCTTTTCCTGTAAAATAAAATCAAATAAATTTCTACAAGGAAAGAATTGCCCTTTAACTGCATTATGATATATACCCATAAACTTATTTTCACTTGGACACCTGCCATAGCCTTTTTGAGACTTCCATTTATCCTGATCAGAATTTTACCATACTTTCATCTAAAGACTTTTAAAAGGGTGCTTTTTCTTTGCAGAGTATGTTTTATAAATATTATTTTCTTAAGAATTATTATGAAATAACATATCTGTTATTAACGTATCCCAGGAGGACATCTGTATGTATTTGCCACTTCTTTGATGTCACCAATGTGATAATTGAACTTGAAGAATAAGAGCACATAATCAAGGAGTCAGCAAGATATCACCATGATCAGTCTTTGACAGCATATACACAACATGCTGTCCAAAATGCAATCTGTGTTAAACTGAAAGCTACAAAAGTGCAACTGCTTTCTACTGTGACTGCTAAAAGATAAAAGACTACTGTGTTTACAACCAAGTGTGCTCAAATAGTCCATGTAACTCTTGTTAAATTGAAGAGAAATAGCATTGTGAAAATTGCAGACTAAGATTGTGTTGACATAGAATCACAGAATCATTTAAGTTGGAAAAGACCCTTAAGATCATTGAGTCCAACCATCACCCCAACAATGTCAAGTAGGAAGAGTGTATTTTCATAGCTCCCACCAATTTCTGGGCCCTGAGGTGCCCAGCTGAGATGGACTTGCTCTAGGTCATTCCCAAATTATGAGAAACAAGTAGTTCATTCATCTTCTATGCCATGGTGAAATGCTCCTCAGCATCATTCAATCATTAACAAAAAACTACGAAAATCAATCTGAAATCTCTGCAATGCATAGGCATGTTTGTAATGCTGCTTATGGACTGTATCTATAAAAAACATAGTTTTCTTTGCATTAGAAGCAATGATAACAACTGTGGCATTATAAATCAAAGAGCTTTAGTATGACATCACATTAACTTCACCACACAGATTTATAGAAAACTATATACTTCATAAAACAAAACAAACACTAAAATTTGCCACAGAACTATAAGAACAGATAAATATAGTGCACATATTTCACATATTTATCTTCATGCACTTATTTTTCGAGGACTCAGAGCAACAAAACTAGCAAACATTGCTAATTGACAGATAAGGATAATAATTCCCCTCCCCTACCAAGTTAAGATACAGTAATTTTCCTGAAATAAATTCCTGACCATAATGTGCTCATACTCTTGATACCATTACCTTCAACTGAAATAGGTGTCACATTACTCTAATGCTGTGGAAACAACTACAATGTGTAAAACTGTCTTTTGATTTAACATTTTCCTCATCTCAAATGCTTTGTACAGTCTCAGGATTTTCCAAGAAACAGAAAATATTTTAAACTATTCACAATGTTCTAGGATACAACTCTTGGCTAATAAAATTTTTGAGAAAATATAAAACATTTGGGCCTATTTGGTAATTTTAATAAGTCAAGACAAATATTCTGTGGCAACAACAATATCAGAACTAGCATAAAAGAATTTTTCATCTGTTTAGCAACAGAATCAATAAATATAGTTTGGTCTGCTGAAATATAACTCCAAAATATACACATATATTCATTTTGTCTCAGCAGATATTTTTGCTTCTAAAATAAAAGTTTCAAAGATAAAATTAAAATTTAGGATTATGTAGGGAAGATTCAAGGAATGAAGTCTTTAAATGCCATAGAATCACAGAATATGCTAAGTTAGAAGGGACCCACCAGGTTCATCCAGTCCAAATCCCAGCCCTGAGCAGGGAATCCCCAAGAGTCACACCATGTGCCTGAGAGCATTGTCCAAACATTTGAAGGCTTGGTGTTGTGACCACTTCCCTGGGGAGCCTGTTCTAGCACCCAGCTATCCTCTGGATGAAAGCCTTTTTCCTGATATCCAGGCTAAACATCCCCTGACACAACTTCAGGCCATCCCCTTGGGGCCTCTCTCTGATCATAAGAGTGTAAAGATTGGGACCTGCCCCTCTGCTTCCCCTTGTGAAGTTGTTGAAAACCATACTGAGGTCTCCCCTCAGTCTTCTCTTGGCTGAACAAACCAAGGAACCTTAGCCGTTCCTCACGTTTTGCGGGGGTTTGTAATTATTTTAATCAATATTATTCAACAAGAATTAAGTTACCAAATTGCGCTAGAATGAATTGAGAATTCATTGTGGTTCTGGAAATTCATTTTTAGTCAAGTTACTACTCAGGAAAAAAGGTTCTGTATCATTTAGTGGTCATACACTTGCAAACAGAGTTGTTTTATCTAAGAAATAAGAATGGAAACAGTATAACGCCAAAGAAAATGACTTTTTGGAGAAAGGAAAAAAATCCTTCTTTTTCTGTAGCTCTATTTAAACACATGTTTAGTTTATGGAGAAATAATTTCCTTTCAGTGGCAGAAGTTCAATAGCCAGTTTAATTTCACTCTTTCCACTATGAACATTGCTGTTGTTTAATTTATTAAGCAGACAATTTCTAGAGAGCATACAAACTCTGGGAACAAGAAGAAAGATAATCTAGTCATTTATTCCGATAAACATTTACATATTTATCCTTCCCTCATTAAATAAATTAGTCCTAACTCCCAGAGAAATCCATTTTGTAGTCTCCACCTCCATTTTATATTAGCACTGTTTTCTTAAAGAATATATTTAAAGATATTCCTGTATGGCTTCTGTGCCCCACAGCAGTGACAAACCTATCTTCTTCATCCTAGAGCAGCATGTAAGATTGGGATAAGCATTTTTTGATAGAAGTTCTGTAACTGGGCCCTCTAAAACCCAATTAGTGGATAGTCTAGCCACTCTGCAGCTAGAAGGCTAATAACTCTAACAGAAAGAAATTGCTGCCTCTCTCTGAAAAGAGGACCAGAGATTTCTTTGGTGACAAAGTCCTTGCATAAGCACCCATGAGCCCCCATAAGCCTTGTGCTCAGAGCAAAACAAAGCATAAAAAGTCATGCACCGACATATGGGAAAATACTACTTCTCACCTTTTAACTTCTGCATTTTTATGGCATCTGCTTTAATTCTTCAGTGAGCCAACAGGTCAAGGACTATCAGTGATTTCTACTCCTGCTCTTACTATCAGTATATCCCAGGATTACAGAGCACAGTTGTTAATACTGTTGAAATCAAAGAAGCATAAGTGAAGCTGTATACAAAGTCTTCTGAGTTTATTCTTCCATTTAAAGATATGGATTTTTTCATAACAGTGAGCTACTAAAGTAGCAAATATACAATTAGCTCAGCATGACCAATAGTAAATGTAAAGGGAACTGTAGAAGGATAGGGTAAGTAGTAACTTATCTCAAAGTAATCTTGTGGGTCGCGCAGTGGCACTTTAATATCCATCAAGTGATTTTTATTTTCTTTCCTCCTGTCCAGTAGGATGTATGTTTGTTTGCTTTTGGGGTTTTCTTTTCTATTTAGGTTTTTATCACCCTAAATCCTGTGGCAAGGAGCTCTACAATCCAATTACATATTGTGTGAAGAACCAACCATCTATTAAATGACTCCTATCATTTCTTATACAGGGACAACCAAACAGTTATTTGCCATTTAGCTCCTTTGATTTCCTCATAACTCCTTGAACCTTTAATTGCATCACACCTACCTCTACAACCCTTCGCACCTTATTTTTCATCCTATAGAAGTGTTTTTTCATCCCTTCAACAATTTTTACAGTCTTTTGACTCTTCTATGATTCTATAATGTCCAGTGTGAGAGGGAAGACTCAGAACTCCATGTAGTATTTAAGATGCAGCTGAACTACAGATTTATACAGTGGCCTGATAATGATCTCTGGTTTGTGCACCATTCCTTTTCTAGTAATTCTAAACCTCAGTTCACTTTTTTTGACTGAAACAAGATAGCAAAGTCAATGTTGTCATTTAAGACAACACCAGTACCTTGCTCTTGAACAGTAACAGTCTGTTCAAAGCCCATTGTTTTATTTAAGATATTTTTGACCCCAGGGTGCATCATCTATATTGAATTTCATCTGCCATTTTATCTTACAGTTACTCAAGATCAATCTACCTCTGCTAGAAACGTTCAAGAAACTCTTATCTCGTTCTTCTCTGTAGACTGTTCCCATTGGCAAAGATATATTCCCCTGTCTGGCACCAAACTTATCTCCCTGACTGAACCACCAAGTCCTATGATGGGAGCAACAGCAAATGATGGGAGATAATACTAGCCTGAAGATGGCAGTCCATAAAGGTGAATGGTGATGCAGCATCTGATGCATTAAAACTATCAAGTGGTCCTGCTACTAAAGCTGATGGCAACAGGGAATTATATCAAGCTAGCTTGAAGCAACATGCTTTCTATTATCTGGAAAGATTTTTATCCTATCTAGGTTAAAATCAAGTCTTGAAATATTGTCAAAGTCATTCTGCAGAATGGAAACTGCAGTTCTTCAGCAGCTGTAGTGATGTAGAATCAGTAGTACCTACACATACACAAAGATACGACTGGATCAAGTGGGGAGTGGGTGGGATTTTTTACTTTTGAAAGATGGGAGGAGCAGCGGTTTACTGTTTACTCAGTCTTTGCTAACAGACTTTTAACTTCTATTTTTCTTTACTCCAGTTTTAATCCAATATAGCATCCTGAATACAATGGTTGCTTCATATTAGCATTATTGTATCAAGATACAATAATAAAAGCAGCTCACTGATTTTCTCACAATGCTTTTCTTCTCACACTTACATTTTACCCTATTCTAGCAGTATCAGTCAAGTGTGTTAGAGGCAATTGCAAGTCAGAACACTTCAAAAAAGTGAACTGAATATTGTTTCTTGATACCTCTGATCTGCAGCCTTGAACAAACTATTGCAACAACCCTGTATAATGTTTTCAACAGGGAATTTTTTATTTTATTTTAGACATTGTAAGACTCATTCAATGCAGAGGCCCTTGTTCAAAGAGCACTTTATAAATATAAGTGCTTTAATTTTAAATTGATTTCTCTCTCACAAAGTCTACTGTAATTGGTGGAACTGCACCACTGTGAAGGCAGATCAGAGTTCCTCCTAGAGCATTTTTTCTTATTTATTCTAAGCTCATAATAATAAGTCTAGATATATTAGCCACCAAAGATTTTAAAAATTTCTTCCTCTCCCTGAACAAAAAAAACCCACATTCATGAGCAATACTAGATAGTGTTTACTATGAATATAATTAACTTGGCCTAAATTAGGCCTAAGAAGGCTTAGGCTTCAGCAATATTTCTACAAGATTGCCTCGTGTTTCCATCCTTATTCCTATTCCTTTTGTTCAGTGAATAAGTCACTCCTAATTACGTTTGTCTCACTATAGCACAAACACACTCCAAAGCCTATATTGAGAAAAAGCATTGCACCACTCAGGTACTCATTCAGCTCCTTGGAGAGGCAGCCACAGAGCTTGTAATAGCTTCCATCCACCATTAGAAACAAATAGAGCAGTCTCCAACTACTACAGAATGAAATGCATATGCAGCAAAAGCTCTAAAATAAAGATACACAACCTGAGAAACTGATTCAAATCACCAAATCCTATTCCCAGTGTTTACACACTGCACTCTTATATGTGTCCACTGACACTGTGAATTAAGACACAATGAGCATCTCCCCAATTCTGTTGCCCCTTGAGCAGAATTTGTTTCCCAAGATAAATTATTAAGACTGGCCTTCATAAGTAGCTCAGGTGATAATGAAATGAACACTGACAGAAATCAGTGATTAACATGTATTTTTAAATACTGGATTTTTTTTTGGAAACTGCAGCTGAGCAGAGTTGTTGACAGTATAAGTCATCTTCTCACTGTCCCATGCAAGTACAGAAACAGTGAGACAGGAAAGCTATTTTCTGCAGTGCATTATGCCAAGCTAAATCTATCTCTTCTCATGTCAACAATAAACTCAGAGACTTAAAAAGGCAGCTAGAGTCAAAGCCAGACAGAGTGCTTTTTACTTTAAGAGCTAGAAAAGGACCATCCAGTTTTCCTTTGATTGCTCAGTCCATGACCTTATTCCTGCATTTGCCTCCTTTTCTTCTGAAGTCAGAAACATGCTTGCATTTCAAACGCAAAAATTTTCAGTGCAACAGCCTGCAAAACTAACACCTACTCACCTGAGGTATATTTGGCAAACTGTTTAAACTGCAGACAAGAGAAAACATCAAGTAAAATGAACGTTAATCAGAACATATGTTGAACTGCACCCTGTAAATAATATAGCTAGCAAGGCTGCTACTTTTTTGATGAGGAAAGAGAAGAAATCAGATTAATTTCTCACAAAACTGGAGACATCCTCATCATAGTAAAGTTACCTGTTCACCTCCCTCAGCGTACATTGCAATGTATTGCAAGATTCATACAAGTCTTCCCTCTGTAAATACACGTACAAGAGCAAGTAATACTTTCATTTTGTGCCTCAATCCAGGCCTAGGCACATCCTTTCAGGGATGATTCTATGTTCCTACAAGTCCATTTTTAAATACCATTGCACAACTTTGCCATGACCTCTTTCAGAGACTCCAGAGCAATGATGCACTCTTTGTCTGTCATTATGTTAAGGTACTACACTTATCAACTGTCACATGTTCTATGATCAGATGAGTTTTTGTGCCTGCACAGATTTGGAAGGGTACTTCCTCTCCTTCTTTACATGCTTTGAGGAATAAAAACAGAGGGAAAGAGTATAGAAATGTTAACAGTACTAATACTTAAATTCAGATGCCAGGATATTATTAGGATATTTATTAGGATATTATTAGGATATTTATCAGCCATTTAAATGAATACCACTCATCATACTGGATCCTTCTTTACTTCACACTTGACTATTGTCTTTAAGGCACAAAAGTAGCCAGAAAAATTAGAATGAGGAACATTTTTTTGGAAAAGTTCCATTACTGCTGCCCACAACTTGCCCCTTCAAGTAGTCTGGGAACACACTTGTTCCCACAGCTGGATTAAACATATCCTATGTGTTTTTCACAACTTCTCATCCCAAGATTTAGCATTCAACAGCCTGGTGTGCAATTTTTCACCCAAATCACAAAGTATCTTTTCTGTTTCCCAAGTGAATGGTGACAACCACTGGGGGGGAAAAAAACAATGAAGTGAATAACTAAGAGTAAAACATGCATTGCAAATGCTCCAGGACACATATAACTACAGATATTCACATTCTGTTGCTGACATTTGCTATTCAGTGTATGACAACAAAGAAAGCACGTTCCTATCAATAGCTGCAGATGGAAAGAAAATAGAATAAGGTTAATGGCAGTAAGCAACAACTCAGAATGCAAACAAATGTCCAAAGAGACATGCTTCGCACTTTCAGTATTATACTTAGAGATGTCTTTGTTCCAATTGCTACACTTCTATGGGGAGGGGAAACTTGGTTGCAAGTTCAGTTAATTTGTAAATAGTCTGGTCCATTCATGGAGCATCATTCTGTTTGATGTTGAGTTTAGAATGGAGATTTTAGTATTTTCCAGTAAGTCCAAAGCCTACCTAATTTGACACAAAGGCAGTGAATCTCATGTACATATGCTTTGGCAACTGCATCAAATTTCAGAGTACAAATATCCAGCTATTTTTTTTTTTTGGACCTTATTCTGATGTACTGCAGTGTAAATCATTCCTACATGTATGACCCTGATCACAAGTTCTACTTCTCTGCTGAAGTTCTCTTCTCACAGTTGCTGATCAAAAGTTTAAACAAACAGCTCTTTCCTTAAAGTTTGATTTCAGTTTGGGTTTTTGCTTCAGTTTATCTTTATTTGGGTAAAGGCTAGTTAACTCTGATGAATTAAGCAATCTTTATAAAATCAAGTTCAATACCAGTAAGCCAAGTGAATTGTCTATAAAGTTATGAGACTTGTCAACATGACTATTACAGAGAAATGCGACTGTATACATTTATTCTTCTATGAATGTTATTTCAGCTGGTGGATGAACGGAAGTCATTTCTCACAGGGAAAATTCAAAGGATAGTAAAAGAGAGCTGTGTGGGCTAAATCCTAACATCTTTCCTCATGTTTAAACTATAAAAAGTCCCAACAATAGAGTAGAACTATTTGAATGGGAAATAAATTGGTGCCAGCTTTTACAGGGCAAGCCTGTACATTCACATTCAGGGCCACTACACTTGCAGACACAGTGATCTAAAAACATGTCATGTTCTAAGTGACAGACCATATGCTCTGCCTGGAATAGGAACTTTGGCTCGCGCAAACGACTTGAATTAATGCATCAAGTAGGTGACAACCTTTTAAACTGAGGTATACACCAGCTTCTCATAACCAAGCTGTCATCGTCAATTATGTTTTGTGAAAAAGTCCCCCAGACAAACATAACTTTGCTTACGAAGCCCAGCATATTGGCTACAGCTTGCTGCAGACAATTGCCTCTATGTTTTAAAATGTGCTTCCGTAAAACATAGAGCAAAGTAATTTCGATCAGTGTTACTGGCAATACCTGGGAAAAGGTTGAGAAACTTTTAATGGTGTTTATGAAACCTTGCAAAAACTAAGCAACTCTATATACCAGGACAGCTTACCTAGCATCAGTCTCTGTTTACTAGAGATGCAAATACTGACCAAGAGATAATTTTTATTAGGTAGGGAAATATTTACTTGCTTACACTCTTCAGGCTGCAGCAAACAGGAAACAGAAAATAAAACTGAGGGATATCTGAACACACTTGGAAAAGCTATGTGAAAGAGAATGAATGGTACAAATCAAATCCCAAGGTAGAGCTGACAAATGTGGGGAAGGACCTCTTTTTTCCAAAGGTCATACATACCCTCAGAGAAGGCCTGTGACAGTAAATAAAAATGGAAAAAAAAAAGAAGGAAAAAAGAAAAAAAAGTGGGGAGGGAGAGAGAGAAATCATCATGAGCATGAATTATCTAGAAATGTATGTACTATTCAGGGCATAAGTGCTTTACTGTGTGACAGCCACCAGCTCACAGCATCATACGTAACAAGTACAGCAAAGATCCTGGTGCTATTCAGAAAGAGTGTTAAGCAATATTTGCAAGAAAACCAGAACCAATTTTAGAGTACTATCTAGCTAACACAAGAGTGTTAGCTCTAAAAGCAGTGGTTCTTCAGCTCAAACAGATTGTCCCATAATAAAATAAGATTAGCTTCATGGACTGGTCAAAGCATTGCTGTGTGGTTTTTCTGTTCTAATGCACGCATAGAAAGCCAACTATAAAAATAAAAGTGTGCTAAGAAAGGGCTTTATGTGGCAGAATGGTCCTGTTTTCCAAATGAATACTTATGAGACCAATGATGGGCTAAAGTGAAATGTCACCCTTACATTTGAGCTTTTGCTTTGAGAGAAAACGTAACTATTGACTACCTCTATATAAGAAAAAATTCTTATGCTGAAGCAGATGTGCAGGATACATATCTTCAGAGTATCCCAAGAACTGAAATCAGCACTGAAAGCAGATCAATAAAAATTAGACTATTTGCAGATTAGGCTTTTTCTCCCCTTTATATTTTAGTAGCCCTATGACAAAAAAAAAATGAATTAAACTGTTTCAAGAGCTTGACTACCTATTTTTTAATAAAAAACAGGTAAGTACCTATTTTAATAAAGGCACGTTCACTGTTCTTTATTTACTAAAGGGGGAAAGTAAAAAAGTTAATGTTCCTATTTTTCTGCCTGAATCTACAGTCCCAAGATTACTTTTCAAGTACATAATTGAAACACCTTTTTCGCCCTGCAAAATAGGAGTTTGATCAAAATAGAAACAACTAATTGTTGGCAGCTTTGAGATGGTATTAGCATAGATTCTGTCTTAAAGTTTTTAAGGAGCCTAGCAATTATGCTCCATTATCATGATGATTAGAGCTTTGAATCATTATAATGACTTCTGTCTTCACAAATCACATGTTAATAGAAATTACAATTTATGGCTATCTTTGGTAGCTGGTAGCTTGTAGTATTTCATTTATATGGCAAAGACAACTGCTACAAGGTCCAGCAATGAGATTCTTCTGTGTCAAAGGCAAAATTCCCTAATCCACCTAAGCATCTGGTATTCCCAGTCTTCATAGATGTGAATAGGCATTGCCATTTACCCTAATCCTTTTGAAACACAAAAATCAGTTAGACTTTCTACGTTAGCAAACTGGGATGAGATGAAAACAACCCCCCTGCATGTCACCAGGACTGTGGCACTTACTTCTGGGGACCTGCTGTGCCCGTGTTTTCAAGCTTACATTCACCCAAGCAACACATCACACAGTCTGAATTATGAATATAAAAATGAACTGTAGCAACTGAGGTCTAACCACACAACTCTGAAGAACCTTAAGGAAGATTAAGATGCTCATCAGATCATCTGATTACACAGAAAATTCCTAACACCTGTGCTGCATGGTGTAGTTACGTATGAAAAGAATGGCTTTCAACAGAAATAGTGGTATAGTCTTGGAGCATTAATAGTCACCTTTACAGTGAGTTCACACTAATGTGTTTAGTTTTACATAATGACACTAAGGACTGGTCTCCTCTAACTGATTTACTCTTGGGCCTCCCAGGTACCTCCATATACTCTCCCCAAGTCTTGTGAACGTGCAGGTCTGCCATGGCTGGGGACAACACGACAGTCCAGCTGAGCCAGCTCCATGTTTCTCACAAGAGTAGAAAGTCATCACTTTTATGTTCTCTTCAGCTATGTGAAAATCACCTTTGTGTTCCCTATGAGCTCTAACACAGGCCTCTTGAAGGGGACCAAAACCTTTATGGAGTGACAAAGTGCCATCCAACTGCCTCAAGCAAGCTATATGGTCCCTAAAACTATTTTAGTGATGGCAACTGGCCACGTCAGAGACAGAATATCCTGTACCTGATAATAATACACCAATAGATGGGTAACATTTTCAAATTTCACCATGTTTCTAACAAAAAAACCCAAACAAACAACAAAAAACCCACAAAAACTATACCACAACACAGCTCTAAGCAGGTAGTTTCCCCACAAAATAAGACGTGCAACTCTTCCCAAAAAGAAAGAAAAAAGAAGAAAACAAAACAAAACAAAACAAGAAAACTCACTTTACTTGAAAATGTCTTTAGATGTCAAAATGTTTTCAAATCCAAATCACAGTAACATACACCAAATCACAATCAACCTCAGAACATTTATTTTCTTAATTATCAACAATTCAGAGAACGAAGAAAGCTTGTTATCATTCTAAGCAGGAATAGTGATTTGTCTTTTTGCCAACCAAATGAAAGACAACAAATTAGGTGATTTTTTTACTCAATTTTACCTTCATTGCTGTTAATGAAGTGTCTTGAAAACCTGAAAGCTTTCTTTGTCTCTAAATATTTACATTGTCCATGAAACGAAAGAACATATTATCAGAAATAATAGGTAGTGTGTTTGCCTGCTGTGGATGAACAGAAATCACTTTGATTTGTAGTTCTTGGTAATAAATCTCCCCTCTTATATTTCCCAAGTCTTGCAAATGCCTAAATTTTCACATACTTTCTGTAGAGAGTATTTTCTCTGAATTCAAAACAACTAGTTGTATACTATGAGAGCATACTCACCTGTCTCTTTCAGCCTTCCTCAAGTTAAATTAACCACATTTAAATCACGCTTACTGAGAAAACGATCTAATCCCAATCTAATCTTTATATTGACAGAGACTCAGTATTTTCTTCTTTATCTTAAGCCTCTTCTCAAATATTTCCTTTTAGCCGGTCCCCATCTTCTTCCTTTCTCACTCCTCTCAGCCATAAGTACATTGTGGACTTCTTAAGAGTGAAAGTAACCAGGGTTTTCAACCCCCAGGTCATTATGAGATTGCATGGAAGTAAAACATAATTGAATTTTCCTTCATGAAGTGATACATTGGAATTTATACTTTTTTCAGGAAACAAAGAACAAAAGAGAGGAAAGACACAAAGGTATATTATCATGAGTGGTAGTCAATGATTTTCTAATTAATGTTTCAGGTCTCAATTTTCAGTTTTAATTGTGCCTTGTCCTACTTGCAAGTTTACCCTCATGTTTTTGCCATGTGTAACCATACTTCCAATAACTGTAACCTATCAGTTGAAAAGCAGTTATGGAAAGCAGACCCTGATGCCTATTAACTAGATAATTACTACTGCTTATTTTTTAATCCCCCAAACTCTCAAATGGGATTAACACCCTTACAAGAGTCAGAAACTTCTCATACCACTGAGATTTCTGTTTCCCTCTTAGCTATTTAGTCACTAATTACATTTTAACCACTAAAATTATCATCACAAACAAACATGTAGCTTTATTCAGAGAAACACTAACGTCCATGTCGTAAAGGAATGCTTTACAAAAAAAAGATGCAAGTGATGTAAAAGTTTTACCCCAATCCTTTTATGTTCTAGCAACTCGTATGCAGGTCAAGAAAAGTTAACACAAATATCTTTCTTAGAAGGAGCTTGCACTTCCCTTCCTTTGGGGAACACAGCATTGCAAAATGGTGGCACAAAACACACTAAGTCAAAGCACAGTACAAAATGAGGCATTGCACCACAGGGACTGCACTGCTTCCCGCAGTGGCAAATGCAAATACTTGCACAGACTGTGTTTACTCAGTCCTTGTTTTGAGCCAATTCTTTCTTTATTACTCTTTCTGTCCAATGGCAAGTTTATTCAGGAACTTGCTTGGAAAGCTATTTCAATACTTCTAATAGGACATTCAAAGTCATTTAAACTGAGAAAAGAATTTTTTGCTCAGTTACTGGGGATGGCTGTTCTGAGAAAAGAGGAAGGAGTTAGCAAAGTGGTACCTCAAATCATCTTGAAAGATCACACCCAGCACCTATCAGCAATTTCTGTTTGGGGCTGCTTTAATTATTCTCAATGTCCCATTCAGTGGAGGGGCATTCCAAGCTGCTAGCACAGCACTTTTTACTTTTCAGTGAGACAGCACTGTTTAGCCACAGTAAAACCTTCAAACTTTATATGGATTCAAAGGGATGTGGTTTTGCTGTTGTCGAACTTCACTCAAGATGTGTGCAAGAGGGCAAAAATACACCTATTGCACACATAAACCACTATTTTGCCTCATACTTTGTCCTGCTGCAATCTGCAGCTTCACTACTTCCCTGAGCATAGAACATAAATATTGCTCTCCTAAGTCCAGGTCCATATGTGAACAATACTTATGATGCACTGAAAATATTAACTACTGGAGACAGAATTTTTTCTATGCAGATTAACATCCCAAAATGTCTTTAGGATCCCATTGAAAAACTTATAATGTTAGCAAAATTTACTTACCTTGTACTGCTAATTAGAGATTTATAATTAAACCGGACAAAGCCATTAAAAAAGTACAACGATCAGAAAGGCTGCAATTGCCAGAAGCAAAGAAGACTTAAACAGTCCTTTTTCCTGTCTAAAGCCTGTGACTGGTAATTAAACTGTAATTGAACAGCAATTTAGTTTTTTTAATGATTCCTATTCACAAACCCTACTGAGAACAGCATGCCAACTTAATCTTTTTTTCCCTGCAAATATGCCAGCAGGAAAAACAACAACAACAACAATAACAAACAAACCAAACCAACCAAACAAACAAAAAACCACACAAGACACACCTCTATAACCTGTTACCAGAAAATCTTTTTAGACAAAAAAAATTGTGATGGGAAACTTCTACTTTACAAATATCCTAAAAAGAAAGCATTTGAGGGAGGGCGGAGCACAGAGATGACACAGAATTGTTTCAATGAACTTTGAACATACAGTCATCTCATAGTACAATACCCTAAATGAACCAGTTTTTTTTCTGGGGAAGCTGACAGAAGAAGCTAGCTGGCTACGTGCCATCAAAATTAATGAACTACAAATGCAAACATAACTGCTCAGCAAATGGGACTGTTATAACATCCTAGAAGGCTTGATCTGTCCCATTTCTGCTACCTGCCATTTCACACCTTGCTGCACGGCGACTGCCCTTCTGGGCATTGCTGGCTGAAGAAAATAAATCATCAGTGCAGTGTCACCACCTCAAATCTTGCATCAAAAATAAGTGATAACTGCTATACATACAAGTATGTATAGGGTACTTTTCTCCTTGTTTACCTTTTACGTTTCTTTAATCCAGAAGAGACCCTTGTTATTTTTCAGTGTGCGGACTTGAGATTTCTTTTTTCAGGTAAGAAAACAGTGCATAAATTATAGTCTGTTAATCTCACCTGAACAGAAATAGCAATCAAATTTTGACAGGTTAGCAGAAGCAGCTGAGAGAGTATTTCTGGTGCATGAACACATTAGGCAAACACAAAGCAAAGTTAACACAGAGTTACAAGGGTGAGAAACTGACATGAAAACAATGCCCAAATATAAAGTTATTCAGAATAATCTTGGAGAAAAAGAATAATATATCAATATTCTGTTCCACCACATATTTTCTAAACTGTGCACTTGTATGCACAGTGTATATGTACTACTGGGCTAATTTATATTATAGACAACATTTGCAAAGATTCACCTGTATTCTCAATCAGAGTAGCTACTACTGGCACCAATTCTTCAGCTCCCTGAACATTTCTCGACTCTCCTATTTTGTGAATCCTTATAAAAGTGTATTGGTTTGTATATATAGTACCAAAATTTTACTTCAACAGAATACTCCCTTGGCAGATTTAGGTTTTGAAAAATTATGCAATTCCATCTTGGAATCGAAACTCAGCTATCGGCAAAAGGAGAGTTGACAGGATTAAGCAGCAAGCCATAGACAGGGAAGCTCCTTGCTTTGAGAGCCAAAAGCCCAACCACAAGAGATCTCACAAGAATGTTAACATTTAACTATGTTTGATATTCTCGTCTCCTTTGAGAAGATATGGAAAACACTTTTATAATGATGTTGTAAGACAGTGCAGGAATCCCTTTTGTTTCTCTCCCTGTGTGGCCCCTTGCCACAGAGAAATAGTAACTACCTCGCTCACTTTAGCAGAGAATTGTGTAATCATCTAGTTAGCATAACCCATCCCCTAGTTAGCATAACCCGTCCTCTTCATTAAAATGTCCTGCCCACCAGACCCTTATATTGCGAAGCACATGTTCTGTAAAGATTTCAGCTTTCACCCCCTAAACTGGGATCATATAGTGTTTTGACCGCTTACAATTCCAGAATTAAGATTACGTATGTGATTTTAATTTGCCATCCTTATGCACATGCCTCATGGGCAGCAAATTATTCCTCCACCAAAGCAGCCCGCACAATGCTCCCACAGTCCTTCATGTACAGAATAGACCTGCATGTACAGCCTGCAGGTACTATTGTATGAGAGGCACTTTTCTGGCCATGGTACAGAGATTGAATCTCTCTCTGATCCTATAATCAGATGTCACAGAAAGGGACATGCCCTGCTGTGTGGGATGGCTCCACTGGACTCACATGGGATGCATATGCCTATGGGAAGGAGAAAAACATACAGAGCACACAGGAAAGAAACTAGCAGGGAGAAAAGTTTACGTTCAAAACAAATTTCCTACTTCCAAACCCCACTCTCTACCATGAGCTGAAAGGCTACTGGAGGAGAAAAACTGCTGTACGGACCAGCAAATTATTCCAGAGGCCATCTCTGCCACACAGTTGGATACCTCTGCAATTTGGTAACATCTTCACGATTGTTAATTTTAGCCTCCTACAGTGTCTCGGTTTAATGAGATAGAAGTGTTTTGCTAAAGAGGATGAGTTATGAGGAAAGACTAAAACACTCCTCCCTCTAAGCAATTGTAAATCTGAAATTAAGAGGCTCCAATTGAGAAAGTGTGGAGAAAAGAAAAATAACAGCCCTTTATTAAAAGATATATTTGTACTCGCAAAACAACAACACAAAAACACAGAGAAGGAAAGAAAAAACACCCACCAAACAATAATCCTATACCCAAAAATTCCCTTCAAAAAGTAAACAGTTCAGTTTGTGCTTTTGGCCCAAATCTAACCACAGTCAGCAGGGGGCGCTGTTGGATCGCTGGAGGAGCAGAGCCTGCAGTGCTCTGTGTTGACCAGCACGGGGCGTTGTTGGATCAGGCAGTCGCAGTGTGGGGCCCCAGGTTTGCAGGAGGGGCCGGGGATGGAGATCTCCCCCACAATGAGGAAGGGAGAGAGAGAGGAAGAAAAAGGTTCGTTCCCAAGAAAACTCACGCAGTCTGTCGTGGTGGTGGTATAACTGTCCCTTCTTTCGATGATGCGCACAAGAAGAAACTGTAGCCAGGCAACCAGGCTGAGAATGAGACAGAAACTCCGGAGCCTCTCCCCCCACAATTTGCTTCTGTCCTGGTAACCAACCCACTGCTCTCCTCCCTCAGCAGAGGGATAAGCAAAAAACAAAAAACGAAGAAACTCCTCCCCCTCCCCACAAACTTCCAGGGGCCATCAGCCTGGAATGTCAGGTTTGCTGGCCAATTCCTTTATGTTGTTAAGTGCCCATTCAGCCTCCCTCA
>VZRE01008638.1:89562-218484 GCA_013396775.1 Cephalopterus ornatus | reverse complement strand
CCGGGTGCTGCCGCCGCCGCACTGCCCTGGGACGCGAGCGGCTCCCCAGGGGGGCTTGACATTTCGGGGGCTTTGTTTGTCTGCCTCCCTTGCTGCAAATCACGGCTCTCAGACATCGGCACTCCTACGCGGGTTCTCGTGGGGCCCGCTAGTCTCCTTTATCTTTTTTTTTCCACGACCGGTTGAGTTTTCTATCTGCAAATGGCAAACTTCTCAAGTGCATTGATTGAGCTGTGGGGATAAGTGATGAGCTGAAGTGGAGAGACATCTCCCTTCCATCACTTCTTCTCTACCAGTACGAGCACCTTGCCTGGCAGAGCAGGAGCCGAGACGCTCCAGTACCCTTGGAGAACCGAGGCGATAAGTCCCCTCCGAGGGGAAAAATTCTCTGCTAAAACGAGTGTAAGCTGTTTTGCGGACCATGCTGCTTTCACAGCTTTTACAGCACGCAGCGCATTTTGAATGTTGATGGAAGCAGACAATAATTTAATACACTTCAGGATTTATTTAATCGAGTTCCATAAAGTCTCTCAAGGAACCATCAAACTTCTTTGACATTCAGGCAGTCGTCCTTCACTCCACAGCTGAATCCTATGGATGTTGGTGACATCATGTTAACTTTCCTGTTAGTTTTGGGGAAAGTTGAACATTTAGAGAAGACTGCCAGAGTTAAAAATGCAAGGGGCAGCAAAGGAAAGTAATGGTAAGAGCCAGTTCCTGACGTGGACAAAATGAGAATAAAAGTTACAGTAGTCTTCTGAACTGCAGCCTGTGTTTGCCTCGTGTTCACAATCTGTGTGTTAGGTTAGACAGCTCTCTCAGATATTCCACCAGAGTGACATTTAAAAAAAACTCTCCAAAAGAGTGACGATTTTTTTTTAAGTACTCTGGGTCTATGAGTAAATACAGGGCTTGCTTGAGAACATCAACTATTTCCTGTAAGTTGTGATGCTGACAAGACTGTCTGGAAATGATATCAACACTTTGAAAGATTTTTTTTCTTTTTTAACCACTGAATGAAAGTTTGTTAAAAACATGGTCAAACCAAACAAGTGGAACCTTTCTCTGTAAAGAGGAAAAACCCCTATTTTTCTTTTTTCCTCTTGAGTAATGTATACCTGCCTGAGGTTTGCCACACAGAATCAGTAATGCTGAAGTTCAGTAGTGCATCAATGCCTATATACAAGTTTATCCTCAGACTGTGACAACAGAAGTCTGCTTCACCTTTTTAAAATCAAGAGAGATTAGATATGAGAATAGTCAGTTCATAATCCACCCTGTTCTGTCCGATTATCAGATTTGAAACTTTATCTGTTTGAAACTTTGCATATACGTAGTCACAACAAAGTAAGTAAAAGGCAAAGTTGCATCAGCTTTTAAGTTTACATGTTTTGCCTGTGATTCTCTAAAACAGACTCTAAGTAACACTGGGCAATCTTTGCCTGAGAGAGCATGGCTTTTTTTTTTTTAATTTTATTTCATAGTAATGTTAATAAAGGAAAAAATGTAAATGACAAATTCAGAGATCTGAGACTTCTCTGGGCATCAAACACGATGCAGCCAGGTTATCCTCTTATATTTTTAATGTAGTTTTATTATAATTTATATGGTAGCTTTGTGGGTTGACTTACATTTTTATCAGTGGTAGAGTAAATTCAGTAATATTTGATGAAACCCTAGCAGGATTATTTTCTATAATGTCTTATCTAGCATTTGTAGTAAACTTTCTTAGTGCACACTATTATCCGGTATGCTCTGGATGAGTGTAAAGAATGTTGTTATTCACATATTGTAATAGTGCATTAATAACAGCATAATACTAATTCTAGTGTGTGGGCTCGAGCGTCTGTGAGATGGAATTGTTGCTTGTCAAATCTGTGTATTCCAATCATTATATTTTAATGCTGGTTGAAGCATCGGGTTTTATATTTTCAAAGCATTGTGCAAACAATGACTAATTACTTTCTGTTCATGCGAATTACTTCTTTTAGCACTTTATCAGCCAGTTGCTTTGAAATAAAACTATTTTACATTACAGTGTGAAAGAGTTAAAAAATTAGCAAAGACATTTAGGAAAAACCCAAAACTGTAATTACAAACAGGCAACTTTTGGTATGTATTTAAATTTTTCTTTTTATGTGGAACTTTCCTTCTAAGATTGGGGGGGGGCGTATGTGTATGAATATTTATGTCTCTTACAAACGCTTGACGATATTTTAATGTTATACTCTTAATAGAAACATTCTCAGATCTTAACTGCAGCCACACTGGCAGTATCGCTTTAATAAAGGTTTGTGGGTAACACCAAATGTAACATTGTGAGAAAGTTTATGGTTAAATATTTTTGAACATGATAGGCTGGGAATCTGACAACCCTTTTTGCTAGGTGAAAGTAAAGTGGAAATAAATTACAAATTTAATACAGTTTCAGTTAAAACAAACTGCCACCTGGTAGTAAAAGTATTGGCCTTGAACAGAAATATATTCTGATTAAGGTATTCTAACTGGTGTGTAAAATGAAGCCATTCATTCAATAAACTGACGACTTTCCAGTTGGTGTTTGCCCTTGCTTAATTTAGTTTCCTCAACACAACTAGTGAGGTAGTCTGGGTCTGGTTTTGGCAGTGCTGGGTGACTGTAAACTGGCGTATATTTCTCCCAAATATTACACCTCATGAGTTAAAGAACAATTGGTTAAAAATAACAGCAGGCAGGTATGAGAAAGAGAGAAAAAAGTTTATTTGCTGTTTCTGAAACTTTCTCAAGTTCTTACCTAGGAAGAAAACAATGCTATTTTCAAATACTCATGATTAATACTATAACCAGCGTAGTCTGCACCCATCTATTGTATAAATACCATTGCCTGTTGACCTTTGGATACATTAATTACAGCATATCTGGTCTAAGTTCTATTATTTTTGTCTGTCCAGAAGATAAATAAAAGTGCCCTTTCCAGTCCTCCTGGAGAAGGAGAAGAACTTTTTTTTTTTTTGGTATTGTCATGAATTATGGAGTTCTTTTTCCTACCCTGTGCCAATGAAGTTCTCTTTGACTTTTAAAAGATAAGCCTGCATCCAAAGAGAGAATATTTGATTATTTTAGAACTGTTTTCACTTCAGTTTTTATGGCACATTAAAAAAAAAACTTTCTGGGCTTTGCTTTTTTTGGATTGTGTGTTTGCTGATTAAAATAAAAACACAATGAGTTATATCAGATGATGTGAAGGATTAAAGTACAATTACACCATTAAATTGTAAATGTTTACAAGGGCAAGACATGCAACTACATTTTTCAGATTATGCTTATTATTCACTTCTTGATGCTGTTTTGCACCTAATCAATAAAGGGCCTTCTAGAACGCGGCTCCTTCGCCAGTTGTATACGTGCCCAGAACATAAGAAACGCTGCTGGGGCAGAGGAGCACGGGGAGGGGAGAGAAGCACTGGCATATTATTCTGACTTCTTGTCATGCAGACCAAGGCTCAAATGAAACACGGAGCAATGGGAGGATAGCTACCTTGGGCTAGATTTAAGTCCCCAGTGGACATTTTGTCACACACCAAAAGCGTTGCACAACTGAACACCGCTCCACTTGATGTGTTGTCCGGAGTCAGAGGAGTCTCTGATTTGGCATCTTGCAGTTTAGAAGACTGTGATTTAGGTGAACCGGCGCAGCTGTGTGTAAGAAACTTTTTTTAATGGACATTATGTTTTATTCATGTTCCGTGCTATCAGACTCTTGTTTTCTAGTACCTTTAAAGTGGTTCTTTAAAATTTAATAATAACACTACTGGTGAAAAATATATCTAAAATTTGGTAGAGCTTGCTAATCCTTCTATCAATGATTTTTATTATGGTCCTGCTGGATTAACTAAGGAATCTTACTCCTGCTGTGGATCTCTGTATGGGGATTTAGTAAACCTATAGAGAGAAAATTCTCCATTAAGTCACATAGCTGCTACGAGTGGCGCTTCCGGAGGACACTTCTACACAACCTAGTTGGTTCTGTCCTGTAAAGTTCGGTGGAACTTTGCATTATTGTAAGGGATGTGTGCGAGTACAGCAGCTACAGTGAGATTATTTCTGCCTTGAAAATAGGGTTATTTTGAATTGCAAAGTTTAGTCCTAATAGTAATTTTTACTTTTTAGCTTCAGTTGACGCATGTCTAATTTCTCATAAGTCTGCTTTCCTTCCAGGCTCAGATCCTCTTTTCTTTTTTCCCTTAAATTTATTTTAAAATATTTAATTTTTAAAATGTTACTACCCCTTTAAAAACTTGTAATAAATGCTTTACAAGTGGCTAGACACCTTCCCTGGTGGTTTAATTTATACAAGCAGGAAACTTTCTCTCCTTCTTTCTCTCTCTCTCTTTCTTGTTTTCTTTAAACCAACTGACGTAATGCCAAACTTTGCTTTAAAAGAACAGACAGAAGTAATTGGTAGCTTTTAACTTTTAATAATGTTCTGGGTTGGTTTTAGTGGCCAAACTGCAATTTTTTAAATTTCAAGTAAAAACGGGCTTGTGGCCTGAGGAAGAAAGGCCCTGTTGATGCAGTTATTTTTATTCTTGTTTTTCAATCTGTTATTAAAAATCTTTCCTGCTGAGCTCTGCTGGATTTCTCCAATTGCTCTTTGTGATGGCTGGTGCATTTCAGGTTATGGTAACTTAAACTGTTTTCTGATTTTTATTTTTTTTAATCCCTTGGGCATTTTGAGATGCTTTATTCTTTTTTTTTGTTTGCTTGTTTTTATTTGATTCCCCCTAGCATTCCTTTTCTCTCGCCCAGCACCCGACTCCTTCTTTTGGAGAAACAATTTATTTTCCTTTAGAGAGGAATAGTATGTTAAGCATACCTTTGGTGGTATGAATATTATTTTCCTAGTGTGAGAGTATTCTACACCTGTTAGTGACGCTGGTTGGGAAGATATTCACTACCCATTGCAGAAGACATGAGAGATCCTATCTTTCAGAGTGTCCACTTTCTGTGTGCTCTCCACCCCACATCTTAAAGCTAAACCAGGTTTTAAACCATGTTTAGTAAGAGTGATTTGTATCTATTTGTATTAAGCTGATATTAGAAACAAGAAAACGCAACAATTTTTTTTTAATTAACTTTACTTTAGAAAATCCAGTCTACACACTTTTTTTTTTTTTTTCCTGATTTCTTTATTTTGTTTAGGGTTTTCTGGATCATTTCCTTAATTTCCCTTCTACGTCTGCTGGGGTTTTAAACACAAGCAAACTTTCTACCGTAAAAGACGGAGTTGGGCAATAGACTTTCTTGACGAAGTTGACGTCAGGACGACTTCATAAGTTGGCAAGTAGGGAAATTGTTCAAAGACTGAGTTGGCTTGTGCCAGTTTTCCCTTCCTTTAGGGGAGACACTCCACCCAGTAGGAGGTTACCCCACCCAATGTGGAGAGCTATAATTCAGTGGCAACACTTTAAATGTCAATCCTCCCTAGGGTTTAAACCCCAGACTTGTCTTGCCTCAATCTTTATATTTAATCTAACATTCAATCTGTTGAAGTAACATCTCATCTTCATAAGCACTTTTGGGGCCTGATCCTGCAATTCTCATTCTTGAAAAATACTCAGTGACGTCAGGGGGTCTTTTGGATTCAGTAAAAGCTGCAGGATTGGCCTCTGCAGAGTTGTGTGTGTCTGTGTCTGTCTGTAAGTAAGATTGTGTCTGCCTGATGCATACTGTATAATCTGTGTTGTTAAAGATGAAATTGTAAAATACTTTCTTTGTAGTCTTAAAAATCTAAAGAAGTCCCAGAGTTGTAATGCTGAGAAACACATTTTCCTCAATAAGTAAAGTGTACTTATTTTTAATTTAAAATTTTCCGAGCACAAAACAGGCATTAAAAAAGGTCCAACTATCAAGATTTTAAATTATTTCTGGCATTTTGTTTCCTGTATTTCTCTATATCATGCTGTAGACATATTTTTAAATGCTGTTTTTGGCAATTTTTTCATCTCTAATGGAAAATGAAAATCTCAGCCTGTAGCTTAGTGCCCACAGTAGGCATTGGGGTACTTAGATAATACTGAGAATGCCCAAGGAAAAATTTGGTTTTGGGGTATTGTCAAAGTCAACATGTAATTTTTATAGGTACATTTTAATTCATTGTGGTGTCTGTTCTGAAGCATCCTTTTCGCATCCCCCATTACATTTAGCAAGGCTGACAATGCAGGAGGGAATGTATAATTTGATATTGCAAAAATGTTACAAGAACATCAGTGTTACAATACCTCTCTGTATTTTGAAAATATTCCAGCATTTTTAGTTTACTGATATATCTGTGAAAAAGAGTCTGTAAAAGATGATGTTAAAAATCATCAATGTGCGTATGTTTCTCAGCAAGATTTACTTAAACAGTGTTCTTCAGTTTTGCCTCAAACCATTTCAAGCCACCTCTGATCCAAGAATGTACCAGTTCTTGGTTCCTGGAAGATTAAGCATGACAGTTTCTATTATATAATGAACAGCAGTATTGTTTGAACAAAGGTAACATATTTTGATTTGTGTACCTTTTTTTGGCAGCTGGCACTAGTGTAGGTCTGAAATGAGTGGTGATCTAACAGTGTAAATATCTGAATGTTCTTGAAACACACAGTATAGTTGTAATGTGTTTAAATCATTGAATCTATCTACCTATATTATATAGAATGTGTATGTATGTGTATATACAAAGCCGTAAATGGTGTGTTCTGCTATCTGTAGCCTTCAAATGTGTATCCGTTGGGTATTCCTGACCTACTTTGCAAAGTCTGCAAGTCTAAAGTATGTACTGAAACTTAAAAAATTAAACATACAGCTTGGTGTTTCACCAAAAAAAAAAAAAGCAGGGGAATTTTTGCTAGTAGTTAATTAAAAAAAAAAAAGGCATAGTCTACCTTGCAGACTGCTTTTGGATATCCAGTGACTTTACAGGGGTTATATTAAAAACAAAATCTCAATTTGTCTAAAAGAAGTTTGAAGTAGATACTGAAGTTAAGTATTGCCTAAAATTCCTATGTTCAGATGTGGTTTAATGGAAGTTAGGATAAAGCAATTTTCTTCTGGAGTGGAAGGTTTTCAGTGTTTCCAACATATGAGTCTTCTTGACTTTCTCATATGCCACTCTTCAGGCAAATGCTGTGAGTTATGTGGAACATCATCCAAAACTTACTATGCAGATGAAATGTTACTTCATGAATTCAGTTAATGAAAGAAAGCTAACTCCAATTTCAGTTTCCTAACCTGAATGGAGTTTGCTTTTCTATTTAGTGTTCTCATTGTTAGGCATATCAAATACACTCACCAGATGTAGGCCAGCTACAGTTGCAGAGTAAAAACCAAAAATGCGATACATGTTGATTGTTGCTGAGCCTTCTCCTCCTGCACAAATAGATACGGACGCACATGCACACACACGAGTAATAAACCTTGCCCCAAACACCTGAGGCAAAAGCCTGTGAAAATAGATTAGCCTTACCATGTGCCTTGCAGGTAAACCCTATCTGCCTCTGCTAGAGAAATGGAAGACGGGAGCTCTTGAGCAGAGGCTGCCTGCCCACGCTGCCCGGGCACCCAGCTCTAAATGCTCAGGTCTGAGGGCTGTCAGTAAAAATCCCACCTCTCTTTTTAGTTGTGACAGTGGTAGGAAGAAAAAAAAATGGTAACTCAGGTTTCCCATCTACTGTTTTCTTTCTTTGGCCTGCTACAGACATTTGAAATTTATGCCATTCAATTAGTCTCCTTCTATGTTCTTCAGTTCTGGAGTTTTCTTTAGAGCTGAACTCCTGTTTGCATGTTGCGTCTGTTGTGAAAAAAATAATAGTGTAATGGATTAAATTAATCCTGTAATAGTTGTTTGAGCATACTGTAGGAATGTAAATAATTTTGTGGCATTGAGTTCATGTTTCCAGTCTTATGGGGTGTAAGATCAGAAGTTATCAACAACATATATCTGAGTCATTCAGCTACAATAAATCTTCTAACAAATACCCACCCTTTGCACACCCAGAGATACTCTCCAAGACTGTTGAAACTCTGCACACACCTGTATCTTATGTGTAAGTCCATGTGCATGAATAGTAGATGTATCTTCAACTAAAACCAGATAGTCTGCTAGGCTACAGCAGCCACAATCAAAGGAGTCCATGGACAAAAAGTGTGATTGCCACTTGAATACAGCTGGCTGTGTAGCCTTCAAGGTTGTCTTCTCCCTGAAAAAAAGTCCCAAGGAATCATTAGTTGAAAAGAAATGTGGGGTAAGGCACTGACTCCAGCTCTGCCACAATTCAGGATACAAAGCATTAAGTGCTTCATCAATATCAGGTCAGAAGTGAACTTGCATAATCCACTTTTATCTAGGTATCATTCTGTCATATGTAAAGTATGCTCTGCCTTGTTGTCTCTGTTACTGTGTCTGTTTCTCACTCACATATCGCTCTCCATTTGGCTGCTACACGCACATACATTCATTCTAAAAATACATGAAAATGGAAGTCCATCTGTGTTGCATAATTTTTTTACAAAAACACCAGTGTTTGTATTGTTCTTTCTCTGAGCCCTTAATGAGTTTAAAGAATTTAATGTGACTTAATGAGGGTTCTTATTCTGTTTCTGACACAGACACTAATGAGAGAAAAGTAGAACAAATTGAAAACCAACTTTTACTTGCTTGTTTCATGATGTCATCAAATGCAGGATGGACTCTTGGAAAAATTTACAAATCTAGGCAAGAATGCATTTTGCATCACTGCCTTTCAGTTGTTTGTGACATGAAGTTAGTTAGCAGGAAACCAAAACTTAGCACAACTTGATTTTTTTTTTTTTTAACGTTTAGGATGGTTTGATCTTTTGGCAAATGCTTTTTGGAAAAGTGAATCTAACCCTCTTTGCCTGTCAACCTGGCAGGAACTTAGATATGACTGAAGATTGATTAAACCCCTCTGATTATGGCCCTGATCTCCCCCTGTACTTGGAAGGGACAAAACTTCTGCCAGCTTCATCTAGAGTAAGATCCCATGCTCATTGGGAGACTTTGCAATTCTGTTTCAGCTTACTGAGGCAGAAATACAACTTTTGGGGCTTCATGTTACACTTACAAAGTACCCGGTTTGGTATTTTGCACCAGTTTCCCTGGTCAAAGGACACAGTAACATTTTGTAAGGCTCCACCTTGCTCTTCTGCTGCCCTGCTCAAGATGGTGAAGGAGTATTTCACTGCGTGAAGCTGCCCTTCAGCTGGATCTCAGTTTGGTCTGTCACCTGGAACAGTGATTATTGTGGTTTGAAACAGTTCACTTCCCAAAGCAGAATGAAATTACAAAGTAGGTTTAGGAAGTGCACCTGCTTCTGAGCCCCGCTGCTACTCACTGGCTTCATGGCTTCTTGTTGTTCTCAACTTCTCCCTGAAAGGCTTGTGGAAATAGCAGTGGAGTGACTGAAGCCCCAGTATCACAGGTATATCCGTGGAAGCAGGCTCCAATGCCCTCACCAAGTTGCATGCCATGCCATGGGCATCAGGGTATTTTTGTCAGGCCAAGGGAAGCAGTGACTTTCATCATCCACAGAATGTGATTTTGATATAACCAAACTGCAGAAAGTTGCAGCATAGTAAATAAAATGTTTTTCTATACCATCTGATTTTTTTCAGCAGTTGTTAATGTTTTTAACGTTATTAGATACACTGCACAGTGGTGTGATTTCTTAGGTTGATGTTAACCCTTGGCTCTTCTGTGATTAATTTTTTGGCTTTGCATTTTAATTTTTCACAATTAGTTGTTGGCTTCATATTTTTGACTGCAACATGAAATAGTTAAAAAATTAATAAGAATTTGAATTAAAAATATGGGCATTTTTGACCAACTTTCTTGAGCATTTTCATGCAAAGAGAAAAAGAAAGTAACTTGTTTGGTTGGTTTTTATGTATGTATATATGTGTGTTTGTGGTTTGTTTTTTTTAATAAAGGTTTTCATAATTTGGTAGTTCAACAAACATGAGTATATTCTGAAAATATTTCTCACAAATGACAGGTCTGAGTTGATAGCTTGTAGGCAGACAGAGTCTAGAGCTGCAAAACTATTTTCTGGTGTTTTAAAACCATTGGAAGGTAAGATTTATTGGACCTTAAATATCCCAGTGGTGCAAATTTATTTGGTGTTCATGGCAGTCTCAGCTTAACTTTCCTTGGAGATTTGTTGTGGTACTGCATTATCTAAGGAACATTTAAAATGGGTTTGTCTAGGTTTTTTTCCTTCAGTTGTTTCTCAATTTTTATTTGTGCATGTGAAAATCTTTACTAACAAAGATAACCTGGAAACTCTGCTGAACTTTCTAAAGCAAAACATTTTGCCTGAATAGGACAAAACTAAGAATCTGAAAAGCTGGCATTTTAAAAGATTTTATATCAATCATGGTGTGTGACAGTGGCTAGTCGTCAATGGGAAGGAGCTTAAAAAATAATCACAGGAGAAAGAAGCAGCAGCTGTGGAATTTATTTTATTGGGTGAAAGGAGGCTCATGGTTAAGCAAGTTTTACCTTCTTAGGTCTTCAAAATTTATTGCCCAAAACACACATGCCTGAATAGAAAGAGAACTAGAATGCTATGACATGAAGTGCTCTCACTGCATATGAATACCATTTACTTTTTCTCTCCAGCAAACTGTGACTTCCTCTGTCTTGTCAGAAGCAATTTCAGATGCGACCCTACCAGAGTAATGCTGCCATAAACACTGCAGTCCTCACCTGTATCAGTGCGATGGTCCATGATAGCTTTCACTGAGTTACTGTGTTTCTTTCAGTCTGAAGTGGGACTGCATCGACTTTACTTTTGCAGAGAAAGCACATTTCCTTGGACATTTCTTCAAAATGCGCTACATGAGAGAAGGAAGGGCAAGGAAAATGGAGAGAGTGCTCTAATATATGAGCTGAGATTATGGATGTTGTAATGCCATTTTTTTGTAGGACTATAGAAAAATCACATTGGGACCAAAGTTCCTGTGGATTACCATGTGATATTTATTACCATTTTCCTGTGTTTTCCCTGGTTAGGATCTAATCCTTCAGTGTCTGTAGCTACGTGGAGTTAAGAATTTGTCCATTCAGAGAGGAAAACCTTCCCAGCTATGGGATTTCACTATTTCACTACCTGTATTTATTTATTCCCCCCTTCTAAAATTTCTGAGAGCGAGGAGATTGAGAGTGGAAGGAAGCGATGGAGGATAGGTAAACTGAGTGCGTAGCAGGGGCACTTATCTGCTCAGTAAATAGTGTATACTGATTACTGTTTACTGTCAAGCAGATTACTGCAGTTATATTTCTGTGAAGCAAGCCGCACGCAGCCAGTGCGAAGGAATGAAGCGAAGTCGTGTGCAATTCTGAGGTAACTAAAAGACGTGCTTGTGACATACTTGTAGCAAAAGCCATTTTCGGTTGCCCGGTACCCTCCTCGAATGCTATAATTTTGTGAGTGACACATTTGATTATGAGCAGCCATCAAAACACTCATATGCATCTTGTTTGGAAGAAGAATGTGCTTGAATTAAATGTTTGCAGGTCAGAGAAATATGTTGATTTGTTTTTTTAATTTGCTCGTCAGCTTCCTGCCCTTTTTCAATTTGTTCGATTGTTATTCAGTTTTGAAGTTTCTTTAAAAGAGATGATAACGTATAGACTTTTGCATTCCTTACTTGGGCAGAGCTTCCATTTGCTTCCTTGGAAGAGTTGGTCTGTGCAAAAGCTGCTGCCTGCTTTTGCTTTGATACGGATAGGATTTGGTTAGTATAGGGGTCCCCTCATCCTTCAATCTCCCTTACTGTGATGAACTTGTAGCTTCCTTGGGGACGAGATTTTCAATCTGATTTCAATCCCTTCTGTCAGGTTTTAGGGAACAGTGTGAACTGTCTTATTAGAGCTGGCAGTAAGGAAAAGGAATGGAATCTGGGCACATGTTACCTCTATGTTAGGGGGAATAAGGTATAAAAAGCCTCTGCTGAGCTTGCCTGGTAATTTTTTGGTTATTGTCTTCTCATGATGGAATACGCACAGAGAAAAAACACAGAAGGTAATGTTTACTTTTTGGATGCTTTATCGTGAAGCATAGAGAACTGACAGTTTCATGGTTAAGTGCCTAAAGTTGTTTTTGGCTTTGCAGTTGTTGAATTAATCACTGCAAAGCTAACTAATTGAGTACCTTTTAAAGCTTCTCTCCCTACCCTTTTAATGAAAGGGAGATATTTTGCTCTTTCTGACTTCGGAGTCAGGCTATCCCATTAACTATTAGCAGCAAGCTCTTCAGCTTTTACTTTCTTGAGTTACCTCAGGAGTCATTCTTCTACTAGATGGTGAATTTACTTACTGATCCAGTTATTTATAGCCTTCAGTGCCCATGCTATAGAATGAGCAAAGTATTTTAAAAAGTTTTTTTTACAATTGTGTGGAAAACTCTGGCTCCTTAATTTTGAGTTTACAGATGGTGCTACTGCTACTGTTTTGATTTGTGAGACATTATCTTGGTGTCTTACTGAGATGTTTCATAGTCAGAATTTTTTTTTTTTTTAATTTTTTTTTTTTCTTCCTTAAATGTTAGACATGGACAAAAATAACAAGAATCTCATCTTTATAGTGAGCTGAGTTCATCAGAGCTGATAGAACTGTAGGCTAGTTAAACTCCTTGGTTTTACAAAAGACAAAAAAGTCGTTGCAAAGATTAACTTAATTTCTGACGGTAATTTTACAAAGGGAAAGACAGAATCAAAGGATGAATGGGCAAAGTTGGGATTTTTTTTCTGAGGCTGTGTAAGCTTTTTTCTTTTTAATAAAAAAATTAATGTTAAATTCAGTGTTTCCCACAAGAGCACCTTCACAGATTTAGCATAAAGAAAGTGCATTTGAATTCAAAGACACTGGAACATTTCTTAAGGCTTTGAAAGCAGTAATCCAACAGGTATATAAAGCTGTAATGATAAAGATTATGATTTTTTGTATCTAATGTTGTTAAAATACATGGTTTATTTTACTGCATGTTCAGATTAATGCTATTTATTAAAGATATCCAATTTATTCTGCATTTTAAATACAAGTCTCCTGGTTTCTCAGTTTGCTTTTTTAATGTCAGCTGTCTCATTTCAATTCAAACAAAAGTTTCATTTCAAGAACGTTTTATAATTTAAAAAGAACCTCTAATTGCAGTTGGGAATTTTGTATATATAACTAAACTAACAAGTCTGTGTATTGTATGGGAGAGGCTCTAGCGATATTATTTATCTTAGGGTCCGCATTATTTGAAGGCAGGACTAATGACAGTGAATCATGCACACTGTATATTAATGTAGTCCACTTTCAGCACTATATAAATAGTATTGTAAATACACACCTGCAGAGTGTCTGCAGTTATATGGTCATTGCACAGAACCCCTCTGTGCTCTCCTAATATATATCCAGTATATATCTCTGTGTGTATCACATCTTGCTAACCAAGGCAGCATACTGCATCTGCTGTTCCTCTCAAGGAGGTGCCTATAAAATGAACACTGTGAAACCAAAATTTTGGGATGGCTTTAAGCAGAACACATGGGCATACTGTTACTTGGTCTTTTCATACCTGCCCAGTCCTTTTCCCTGCACAGGGAATAACCTAGCTGCACAAGATGAGCTAGGTGTTGATCCGAAATGTAGGCTGATCCTCTGAGTGGGGCAGAAGACAAGGTGTGACTTCAATCAGTGGGAGGTTCTTGGCTTCCCAAAGAGGGATGTAGTAAAGAGCTAGTCAGAAAAAGCCATTATTTCTATCAAAAGTCTAAAAATGTGTCAGCTACACTAGCAGCAGGTTCTTAAGTGATCGACTGCAGCAGCAGGGCCCTCATCCTAAACTTTTCCTTTATTTCAGCAAGCAGCCTCGCCAATGCTGTCAGTTCCCCTGTGGTGTTTGCATACACATATTCACGGTAGCCCAAAATCTAAATATGTGTTGCTGGGTGCCTGCGGTAGCTGAGGCTCTTTCTCTCCGCTGCACCTTGGAGCCTGTTCAAGCCCGTGGTAGAAATCCTGGGCTGCTCACAAGGCCCGATCCTTCCATGGGGATAGAGAAGCTGCTGGCTCAGGGGAGAACACTGTGTCCCCTGGCCAGCTTTGCAGGGGTGGCTCTTCACCGTGACCAGCACCTGCCCCTCTGTGGTGGCCCTACAGTGTCCTTTGAACGACTCAGGCTGGCTGCCATCTCAGGGATGCTCCTTTGGGTTTGCCAGTGGCAGCTACCACGCATCTGGGAGCATGGCTGGGAGCTGGATGCTCGGGTGCCTGTTGAATGTGCAAAGTGGGGGTGAGTGCCAGATGTGGGGCCCCCACCGCCTCTGCAGCAGGGCATACAGGTAGACCCCGTGTTTTGGGCTGCAGGTGCTGGTGTCCTTGCTGTCCCTGGGGAGGAAGAGGAGCCCCTGTCTAGCACCCAGAATGGTGGAGGACAGGAGGTAGAGAGGGATCTCCTTTTTAAAAGGAGTTGTTTTTTTTTCTCACCCCTGTTCTTTATTCATAAACCTAACGCAGTTCCACAATTCCCAGACATGTAAAGCTGCAGGGCTTTTTTTGTTTTGTTTAAATCTTTCTGAACCAGCCAAATTTCTGAGGTTGGCACGAGGTGCAGCCAGTACCCATGGCCTTCCAGGGCTTGCTTGGTCTAGAAGTCTGCAGATGTTTTCTGCTGGATCTGGCTCTTAATGAACAAAAAAGATTTTGGCGTGCTTATTTATTTATTTTCAAGGGGAAAATGTGGTTTAAAACGTTGATAATTATGTTTTACATGAACTATTTTATGTGACTGTATGGGAAAATGAATGCTCATCAATTTAAAAAAAATTTTCTTTATTCATAAAGCATTCATATTTAAAGTGATCTGTCTTTTTTTCTTTTCCCCTCCCCTCCTTAATGAAAACAGGGTTTGAGGAGTATTACAAGTAATTACGTTTTTTAATTACATATAGTCCTGCATCAGAGTTCTTGAAGACGGCCCACTGCGATCCTCTGGTGAAAATACCAGGGCTTTTCAAAAGCTTTATAATTGTCTGTTCTCACTGCTTCTCTCTGCAATATACACATAGTAACTGAAAAAAGGAAAAAAAATACAATCCAGGAGGTGTCCACCTACAGATGTGCACAGGTCAGGCACATACTTCTCATTCAAAATTATTATTTTTCTTTTGCAGCCATCAGGTAGTACTTCCCACCGTCAAAACCCAGCTTACTTGCTTTTTCAGAGGGAATACTTATCTCAAAGCTGCTGTGCATTTTAATCAAGGTTCCCAGAGTATTTTACAAGCAGTAATTGCCTCTTAAGGACAGGATGAAGTATTATACCCATTGTACTGATGGGTGAGCCAGGGCACAAGGAATCTAAATAACTGCAGTGTTAGTGAGCCAGTGGCAAATCTGTGACCAGAGCTTTGGTGCCTTCACTTCTGGTGCTGCTAAGATACCTCCCCCTCAACCCACCAGTTTTCCTCTCTTTTTTTAAATCAAAAATTTCAGACATTGACTTTTTTTGTTACATATTTTATGGCAAATGCTCTACTTGCTCTGAAGTTCATGTAAACCTGCGTGTGAACATGCTTTTGTTTTACATGTTTGCAAAGCATGAAGGCCCATGTGGCAGGACTTCCCTTGAATTCTGAACCTTATGCTTTGCTGTTGCCCTCTGTGGCTCCGGTAAGCCACTGGATCATCCCCAAAATAGTTCCTGTGGCGTCTATTACTGATTTATCACTATGCTGTGAGTGACATAAAGAATTCCACTTTTCAGCACAACAGTTCACTCACTAAATGATTCCCCAGCATGATACTTGCTCTGTCTTGTATTTAATTATCTTGTAATTATCAAAGCAGTAATGAAGTTGTGCATAAGAAGTGTATGGATCAATAAAAACAACTCAAAATTATAAAGGAGCTGACAGGCTGAGCCCAGACGTTCTTTGGAGGTTAGTTTCCATTTTTATGAAAAGCTTTTGTCTTACTTTTTTAAACAACACCAAAAAAAAAGGATTTAAAGTTCTCATTGTTTATTCCAAGCTGATGATGATCACGCATAGATTCTCAGTGCTTTGCAAGAATCAGTGTGAGTGCTAATGAAAGTTTGTGTTGGAGTGGTCCCTAAGAATATGATCATTGTTACAGATTTATTAACACCATGAAAGATTTCCTGTCCTAAAAAGTCTGCCAGTAAACGTCATAATTCTGAGTGGGCAGAGCCATGTGGTAGGTTTGACTGAGTCCCTTTGACAATTATATCATTTATTTAACTGTCTATCTTTAGAAGTTGGGAGGCTAACCTTTGGTTTCAGAGGCATGCTGAAACTCTCGCACTGCATGCATGGTGAGGGCAATGGAATACCAGGGTGCTCGCTTGCCTTTAACTACTAAATAATGTGGTTGCACATGACACAACAAGAACAGAGGTATAATCCTGCCCTGTGAAGCAGGTCACATGTTTCAGGTTCTCTCTGTAATGTATGCAAAGTAGCTGCTTAAATCATTACGAGTGTGTAAATCATCTTCTTCATAAACAATACCATCAAGGTACAGTCAGGCAACATGTCTCTTATGGGTTGACTGAAGCTGGAATTTCTTTCAGATGTTGAGGAGGTATGTCAAATGCATGTGAAGCAGATTTGTTGCTGCAGTGTGGTCTCTGCAATGTTTTGGATTTATAAGATGAATATTGCTATGGCTGCCTTCTTCACACTGAAGTGCAGTGAAAGGAGGAGGATGTGAATGAGGTAAATGCGCAGCCTATAGATCCAAGGCTTCCATGAAAAATTTTCTTTTTTCCTCTGGCTCTGTAAGTCACGCAACAGATAACCATTTATTTCTCTGCGTAAGTTTAGTAAGTATTTGGAGATCCTGTTCCTATGTCTGTCGTGCATTTGGGAGGAAAAGATTTGTTGAGCAGTATCTTAGACTCGTAACTTCTGTTTTGTCCATCATTTCCCTGCATAGGTTACGATACTGGGTTTTTTTCTGTCTTTCTTTAACATGCCGATGTACTTTCTGTAACTCCTAAGTAACACTCCACACCTCTTTAAAGCAAAGCTGTCTAGTTCAGTGGTGAGTGAAACTGAAAGTGAGACCTAATCTTAAGAACCCTGCTGTACTTCTGCATAAAGTATAAATAAGTATAAATATGTGCCATTATCATTTTTATTTATTATTATTATTATTGGAATTTGTATTTTCTTTGGGGGGGAGAGTGGGGAGAGGTAGGTGCACTGTATCATCACCTCCCCACCCCCAAATTTTGTATTTTGAATCACTTTAAATAGTTGTTTGGGATGTCTTTATTACAGTGAATCATGTTTTTAATATCTGTTTTAAACACATGTGGTGAGTTCATACTAAGGCGATGGAACCTTCTTTCATTTGCTAATATGTAATGATTCTGCAGCATATAAAATGCCCCTGGTTTATAAACATAGGTAGACCGTCTATGCAGTAATCCTTCCCCTCAAATGTGTAAGTTTTGCTTAAAATGTGAATGTAGAGATGGTGACTCCATAAATGCAGTATATTCTCCTTTTGCTTAGAGATACTCTGGCTCTGAGTTACAATTATCCAACATGAATTTTAGAATAAATACCAGTGAAACGGCACTGGTAGATGTACTGATACAACTGGCAAGATGCTGGCAGCAGCCATCTGGTCTATAAGCGCTACTGGAACATCGGTTTTCCTGCTTCCTCTATCTGTGCTGTGTCCTTTGGTGGTGGGAAGAAAAACACGACTAGCACTCATCAACTTTCAGCACATGTGGAAACAAAGCTAAAGAGCAGGAGCATCCCCAATGCATTGGCAATTTGCTGAGCGCCTGCGGGCTGCATCTCATTTGCATTGAAAATACGGAGATTGCTCCTGCCTTTATCTTGGCCGGGGGACCTTTATCTTGGCTGATGGGGGCAACAGGGCTCAGTACGGCATGTTTTTACCTGGATCCCAGTGGTTTAGGTACGGCGGGAGCGCCGCGGGACGGGACACGCCGCTGCTCAAGGGGCAGCCGCCCCCGGCCCCGTCCTACTCAGCCCGGCGCTGGCATCCCGACCTGCCGATGTCGGGGGTTTACGGGACCCGGCTGGTCTCCGCCGGTGCTTTTCCATCCAGGCCTGTTGCTCTGCTCGGTGTGAAGCTCTACGGAGGGCCGGGGGAGCCAGTGCCGCGCACAGAAACCCTTTTGTGTGTTTTTTAACCAGTTTATTGATGAAAGACAAATTAAAAAAAAAAAAAAAAGAAAAAAATCCAGCTTGTGCTTTTTCAGTAGAGATAACTGTTATCTCTTATTAAAGTCTACGTAAGTGTAAGTAATTGCCTGCACTTGGCTCTGGTACAGTGGAAAAGCTGTGATCAGCAAACCCGCATTGTACTGGGCATGTAAGGGGAAGTTATCGGATGATATGGGACGTGTTGGCCTTAATGCCTGTCCTGCCTCCCCTGCCTCGTTTACTTTCTCTGGAAGTCTTTAAAGGCTTAGTAACAGTGAGGGGGCGGGGAATAGGTACCGCGCTGACTTTGAGCAACGAAAGTTTTCGTGGGATCCCACTTAAAAAAAAAAAGAAAATAAATTAAATTCCGGCTGTGCTGCGGTGTCAGTCCGGCAGCTTTTGTTCAGCGCTGAAGTTCTGGGCCCGTGTCATGAATGAGCATCACCGACGAGCGCCGGCGGGCGCGGGGCGGGCTCCCGCGGCTCTGCCGGGCTGCGCGGGGAGGGAAGGAACCGGGGCTTCTTCTTCCCGCCCGAGTCCCGGCACCCCCAACAGCGCCTTCGGCGAGAGCTGAAAGTTCCGAGTGAGCTGTGTGAGTGTGTCAGGGGTGCAGGGCTGCAGGTCACGTTTGCAGTCGCATGAAGCGCCGCGCAGCCGCCTCTCGCGTGTGTGTGTCCGTGTGCCAGCGCTGGCTGCCTTATCGCAGGAAGTGTTGCGGAAAGCAGTTGCTCCCTCTCTCCCTGCCGGGTTCCCAGAACGCGGTGATTAACCACTCTTCCCCCCCGCGCTGTCACTCAAGTGCTGGGCAGAAAACAGCAGTCACGGCTGTCCCGCTCCAGCTTCAGGATAATCCTCTCTCTCTCTTCTCTCTCTCTTTTTTTTTTTTTTCCCTCCTTAAATAAACTTAGATAAAGCCATTAGAATGGATGTAGTCTTTTTTTTCCTTTGCCCTTCCTTCTGAATGCCTTTATATGTACATATATGCACATGTACATGAAACATAATTTTTTTTAAACTGTAACTATATATTACAAATAATAGATGTATGTACATAAACTCCAAAATTCTGTTCCACATTCTGCAGTGGTAAACCTGACCTAAAGCAAGTACAGCTTTTGCTGTTCATAGGCTGGCTCTTTCTGGGACATCTTTGGAAATCACTTTGTTGTCCACACCTTCTGGGTACTTTATTATAAGGAGGATGTGAGCCTGCTCAGTTTGCATGGAAAGAACCCCAAACCCCAGCAGTCTAGACTGAGAAGTAGATACGAGGATAGTTCATTAAAAATCCTGTCCTAAATTGGTATTTTTCACTTATACTATTAAAAACTCATGAAATGGAGGTCTTCAGATATTTGCATGCTGATACTGTGTAGTATCTCAACATATAAAATGAGTATTCCAAGAAGCCCAGAGACTAGCATTGCCTTTTGGAAAATTAATCCTTTAATATATTTGTTTCCAGATTGTGGTCTGCAGGCATATATAATCATGGCATGATACTGATCTGCAGTACCATATCATCCATTTAGAAATTTTAATTAAAAGTTTGATGTGAAGGCTGCATAGTAGTTCCCTATTATGTTTGAAGTTTGACAGTGGTCCATGATCCAAAAATTTAGGAATGCTCATTCAGGAGAATTATGGTCCTAGATCATTACATTTTGCTTTCATTTCATCCTATAATTTTTTTCTCTCCTTTCAAACATGATTAAAACCAATGAGAAAGGAAACATTTGAAGTGATTTGCAAAGTTATTTGATTTTTATAAAATTACATGGTGTGATGTGCTGTATGTGCCAAACTGCAGACAGACTTTCAGCTCCCAAATTAAGTACACTTTTTTTTGTTCTGGTTTAAGCCCATTGAGACTTCTGCCAGTTAGGTTTTTCTCTTCTGTGATCATCTCATGGATAATAGTCTGATGTTGCAGATACTTGCAGGAGCATAGCGAAACTGGTAGCATCATGTATGTGGTTTGATTTTTAATGTATAGCATATTAAAGCATATTTCTATCCTATGAAACTACTGCAGTATATATTAAAACAGTTGCTGGACTCCTAACTAATCTAATATGAATAACAAAGGTACATAATAATTAATGCTTAAGAAAAAAAAGTTTTTCTTTAAAATAGAGAAACCTGTATTTAAAAAAATACTTAGATAGTTACCTTTAAAAAATAGGACTTTCAGATTTTGATCTGTGTTAAGGTCTAAGTCTACACAGCTTTATGTACTGTTTGATTGTGTATATTTACCTATTTGCCGCCAAAGTTTTAAGTAATGTCACACAACAATCCTGGTGGAAATGGCTAGCTAAACCCCTGGAACCAGTTTGGGGAAGTGATTAAATCGACTTTTGCCAGAGACTTCCTATGCTGGTGCAGTGACACTATTTTCTCCATTTGATATTCTGCTTAGTGACTCTCATTTTCAAAATTAAAATTATCAGAAACTGAAAAAAAGAAAAAAAAAGGCAACAGAAAATTTACTTTACTTTTCCATTCCATGTATGAAAACAGAGCGTGAGATGATGAAATTTTTACCCCTAAAATGTGATAAACCAAAACAATTCGATGAACATCTATACAGTGAACAACTCATGTGTAATTATTTGTTTAAATTAGTTTTAAATACAAAACAGATTTGTAAACCGCTTCTTTTTTTTTCTTTCCTGCATACCTTGGGCATCACTGAATTGATGAGCAATATTTTAAAGAGATTTTCAATTATTCTTAGTATTATTCCAGCTTTCATAAACCATAAAAAGCTTTCTTATCTAGTAAATAGAACACATGGAATGAAATCTGTAATATATATCAACGTAAAACCACATGTAAACACAAAAGATGATGAGCCATGTAACTGCTTAATTAAGTGCATATAGATACAACGTATACAAGTCATTATCCAAAGGAAGAGTCCTTCCTTTGATAAAAAAACTACATATAGTGACAGCTGACATATTTTATTAATTATTTCCTGAGTTTTCACTTTTCAGAAATACAGTGAAAACAGAAATAATTTCTTTTAGCCTCAGTGTATGTTGATGGTTTTGGCCTGTCAATTTAAATCACAATTAAAACTAGTGATGTATAAATTACTGTGATTAAAGTCTATATGCATGTAAGTGACGACCAGGGCCAATACTGCAATGAATTTGAAATATGCCATGTACTTGTTTGTCTTTACTTTTTGAGGTATTTGGCACAACATCATGTTATTTTGTTAAATTAGTAATGTGTTGCATTTATTGGGTGGTGCATGGCAGAAATACTAAGTGCTGTTTTCAGATTACCTAAATATTTTTTGAATTTCCATATATCTCCTAGCTGGGTTACAAGTTGATACTATGTAGTTCATAGTAGTAGTTCCTTCCTTAGTCTAAAATCCTGAGCAGATTTTTGATCCTGATCTTCAGATTCTGGGACTCAGAGAGAGTCAGTCACAGTAATTTACGTAACACAGGAGAAAATGCCAGGGGGGATTGAGTCCAGGGATTGGAGTTAATATCCTGAGCAAAGGCTGTGGAAATAAGGATGCATATTTATATTAATTAATTACAGAGCATTAAGAAAATAAGACCAAATCTAGAAGACCTCTTATAATTAATCATGGCTTTGCCGGAATAATGTCTACTTCTGACTTCTCCAGTGGCTCTTGCAATAAGGTCCGGAAGATACTATTGGACTGAAAGTCCAAAGCTTTGTGCACAGTCTACTCACAGGGTAACACAGTGCCAGACCTGGACCACCAAGAACAAGTCTTCAGCTGAGAACTATTAACAGAAAAAAAAACCCCAAAGTTGTCACAGCTGTGTCCTTTTAAGGTCAACACCAAAAAGACTTGTCAAGTTTACAGAGGAATATGACTTACTGATGTAACCCAAGGCAAAAGAGATAAGCAATAAAAATAGTGTTACATTTCTGTTAGATAGAGTGACTTCTCCTGACAGCTTACAGAGAGAACCAAGCAGAGAAATGCACTGAGTTAGTTACTGTGACAGTGAAGCTGATAAATCACATAGAGATTTGATTGTACCAATTCCAGTGGGTTTTGGAGCCTGAATTTTGTTATTTTTAATAAGAACTTGGGTAAATTGGTCAAAATATGTCAGAACTTAATTTTAGTGGAATAAAACTCCTTGAACTACTTTGTAAAAAGGTAAATATAAACTGATAGTTTATTTCTAATAGAGCTGTTCTTTAGTATTCAGATGAGGAGATAAGGGAAAAAAAATGATTAGACTTTCAATATTCAAGCAAATTTTTTATTTTGGAGAAAAGTATGCCAAAGATAGGATCCTCAATCATAAAAGGGGGTCCCTGGATGGAAAGGGAATGTATTGCTTGATGTGGACCAGTTCATCACTCTTGCATCTGGTTTCTGTATGGTATGGCCAGTTTTGTGTGCATTTTAAACGTGTTTATAGTCAATGTGAACTAATAACTGCTTTTGTAACCTGAACTCCTGTGTAACACAGTGTGCTAAATTCTACCTAGAGCATAGCTTCTGCTGTGTAGTACAAAAGCAGATCAGTAGCATATCTTACAGAAGTATAGTTTCAAAGCATTTTAATGACAAGGAAGGCATTGTAATCCTCCTCTGCATGTTATTTAATGAATCTGTTTGCTTGCAATAATGATTTTGCTTTTCTGAAGACAGCACTTGTATTTCCTGACAGATAAAGATTACTTTCTCCTGCCATCTTTCCCCCCCCGCCTCTTATTTAAAAAAGACATTTTAACCGTTCCCTCGTTTATGACCTGTCTTATTTTCATTCACCCACACCATCGGGGATGGCTTTGCGTTCCCTGTATGCTGGCAAGGAGGGCTGCAGGTGTGCAGGACCTGAGTTGCCTGGGTGGGCGGTGGTGCCCCAGCTGCTCGCAGCCTTCTCACCCTCAGGCAGACTGGGAGTATGGCCCCTGGCCCAGGACCTGCAGTGTGGTGACCTGCCTCATAGTGCATCTGGGTGAGGAGTGGGTACTGGTTTGGTTTGGACTCTACTGGAGGTTTTTCAGGTGTCTGTGACACTTTCCTGGCCAGTTCCAGTGCTGGTTGAGTTTGCAAAGGCAGAGAAGGAGATGGGAGCTGTCTAGAGAAGAGAGCTCTTTTAATCCAAGCCTGAGCCACCACCAGAAGGGATGGTCTGACTGGCTTCCTGCCAGCCCCAGGGTGTGAGCAGGGCATTTTTGGCCAGAGTGTGGGTGCAGACAGAGGGCAGGGCCTGGGCACGCAGAGAATGGTGAAGTGATGGGCAGGGCTCCTTCCGGGCCAACAGGGCTTAAGCCCATCATGAAACTGCACCCTCAGATTCTAGCTCTGCCCTCTGGATTTGCCCGTGGCAGCCTCTGCTTGAATCAGTGACAGCTCTGTTCCTAATGAGAAATGTCACCAAGTTTTACTTTGAACTGTGTCAGGGTTACCCTCTCTGCGTACTTAGTGGGGGAAATCTTCAGTCTTCCCACTTTTTACAAACAGAAGTGAAACACCAATATATTTCCAATGGGAAAAAAAAACCTTTATGTGTTACGTCAGGCAGAAACAAGATGCTGGAAATGACTGCCAGATCAAGGATTATCCAAGAGCCCTGGTTCTAGCAAACAGTCTGTACTGTAAATAAATACATGTTTAAATGCATTTCAGTGCAGCAGAAAGAAAAAAAGGAATAATGATGTATTGTGCTAGTGTAGAAAAAGAAGAAACTTGAAACAAATGGCCCGGTGTTTACACAGCTAAACGAAAATAATGTGTGAAGGTTGGTCAGGCCCAAATGAACCCCATAAAAATCGTTTTAGGAATTGTAAGAGTTGCATTGGTCAGTTTGACCACACCAGTCTTCTCTGCATAGCCATGTGTTGCCATCTCTGTTTTTGCATTGTGGATTGTGTGAGAACATGGGTATTGCAACAAGCTAGAGAGATGTGGTAGCCCCAAGACTGAGCAAGGAGACATGTCCGTTTTGAACCAGAGCAAAAGTTTTTATTTTCTTCAGTGGAGAGAGCTGTTACCTATTTGGTTTCATTCAAATAGAACTGAACAGTTAGTTCATGGAAAGGATGGTTTTTTTGATAAAATGTTTATGATGCTACAATTAATTCCTTCTGCCCAAGTAATGAACATTACATATCTTGTATTCAGTTTGAAGGCAGAAGGTAGTGTGTTTTGAAAACTATTGGCCTTAAAGGAAATGAAGAAGGTCACTATGAAAATAAAAATATTTTTTAAAAAATGATAAGAGACAAAAAGTAGCCTTTACCCCATCAGCTCCTCAGGAAACAGTGCCGGCACGTACATTTTTAAGGAATAGTGTGCACATCCTGAAAAAGTGGATTTGTGTATGTTGTCCTGAAGTTCTGTGGCAATTATGAGCAGTGGGTAGCTCTTTGAACATCAACCACAGTATGTAATCCCTTTTATGAAGTGACCTACCTTTATCCTAAAATTAGGTAGGGTTTTTTTTGCCTTGACAGCGTCTAGTGGAAGAATGTTTCATAGCCTCACTGCTTTGTCAGTTAAAACTCTTCCTTCTCATTTTCAGCCCAAAGTTAATCATGGCTAGTCTATTTGTTCTTATGCCAACTGGATCCTAAGCTTTTCCTCCCTAATGTTTACCCGCTGTTGTTGGTTTAAATGAGCTGCATTTCACATGTGTATATAGAGAAGAGTCACATGTTCTGAATCTTCATTAATTTTCCTTAAAATTATTCTTTCTTGAACATTTTTAAATAGTTTTCTTAATGCAGTGTCATCTGTGACATCATTACTTACCTGTTTCTGCTCAAATTCTTGCCTGGAACATAAGGCCTTTTAAAGTTTTGATTTGAACGGGTTTATATTTATAGTCAACTACTATGTTTTATTTTGTTTTTTTACCTTCTTAAATCATTTACAGTTAAAAAGTTGCCCGGGATTGTTATTTCACAGAGCATGCAGTCTTCCCTGCTAATTTTTATTCCCACTTATAATAGAATTTTCAGTAGTTTTCTGTATAATATCTCTGTACTTCTCTAGATTGAAGATTCTCCAAAACTTTCGTTATCATCCAGTTTCTTTAGTATTGTTTGTATAAACTCACTCAAATATTTGTCTTCTCATCTGTGATGCAGTGGCTTGAAATGAGACTTATAGACCCAAATGGACTAGTTCAAATGAAAAGAAGTCACTTGAGAATAAAGTAGTAGTTTCAGCCTCTGCCTTGTCATTTGGCTTCAAGACCAGGCTCACTTCTTGATGAGTGTTACAGAACCAGTGTAAACATAGCCACGATATGGCTGTTCTGGAGTGGGAGTGGTTAGTGTATAATGCTGCTTTTCTGAGAACACAAGGAAATTAAGAGACATCTCTCAGTCCTTGGTTACTTGCCTAACCATAGGGTCTGCCTCTCCTCTTTCAATAAATTTTATTTAAGGCAAAAAAAGGAAAGAAATAATAATGAAAGTATCTTGTTAATATTGCTGAGTGTGGAGTGCTTGTAGGAAGCATAAACCAGCACTGAGCAATTGCTGATCCTCTTCTGCAGACCAAGCACCACATCCTGATCTGCTGGACGGCACACACTGCCCTTTGTCTGTTCACTTGAGTTTCTGCTTCTGGAGTTCAAAAACGTAGGAGAATGGTGCCAAACCAGACTTTCTGATGTGTAGTCAGGATGTTGCCAGGGTGTGCATTTGGAGCTGGGAGTTGCAGAAGAGTATCCCAGATTTTAGATGTACCCATGATCTGATGTTGGATTTTTCTCATGTAGCAAAGCAAGTAAATACCAGGCTGTCTGCTTCAGAAATCCTGTGTTGCCACACTATCTTACGCTGATAGATGGTTGTTGATTAATCTTTTGAGTATTCTTTGGGAATTCATTTTCTATCAGTCCATTTTAATAATTTTCTCACTTTAACCTTGTATATTTATAATTACAGGAAGCAGTTCAGCTGACAGTGTGAAGTGCCTAGTGCTTTCTTGTGGCTTCACTGTTTCCAGCTTGCACAGCATTGCTATGGCGGTGTGAGCTTGCACAATGGTTTTCCTTTAGCTCATCTTGATGCCTAAACGATTGACATTTCCTTGCTTCTTGAATTCCAGTTACAGTGTTCACATGCCAGTTCCAGTACAGCCTAAGATGTATTTCATTTTTGCCACGTTCAAGGATCAAAATATCTTGTGATGTTGTGAATTCAGGGCAAAATGGAGGGATTTGGAGAAAGCGATTAGCAGCTGGGTACCTGTATAAAGGACACAGACTAACTCCAAGGACCTGTGTGTACAATTAAATATTCAAACTTAGCTGCCACGTAAACAAAAGTCCCTGACTTTATACTCTCTTGCTTCAGTAAAAATAAAAGTTGATATCTTTTCTCTTTTGATAGAGCTTTTGTAGTGAATACAAGTAAAATCAACAGTTACAGCAATGTTCCTATTGTTTCTACTCCCCCATACCTGTCTTTGAAGAAAAGAAAAAAATAAAAAAAGGATCTTTCTTTAAATCCAAACAAGTTAACTCTCTACCTGTGATGAGTGAACCATGGAGTCTTTATTCCACTACCTCCTGTAGACTTGCCATTTCTCAGTTTTACATGATGTTTCAGTTGCAGATTTTAATATTTTCAGAAAGTCCAGTCTCTTTTGCATCCTGTTTTTTTCCCCACTCAAACCTTATGTCTCATTCTTCTGTATTTCCAGTGATTTACAGTCATGATTCAAATTGAAACATAATGAGACATTAGACATCGATATGTCAAGCTGTTAGAAAGACGCAAGGGAGATGGTAATTTTCAGTAATTTTAGAATCTCATCAAGTGTGTGTATGTTGCCCAGATTACCGTGTACTGCTGATTTACACAAGAGCCCTTTAGCTTGGAGGCTGGTATCTAGGTAGATCTAAAGTTCAGTTTGGGCTAAAGAAGCTAAAGTGGCTAAAGAAGCCACTTCTTTTTTTCTTTTGTGATTTGCAGTTTCCTAACTGGCACCTCTTCCCACATCCATGCTCGGGAAGTGAGAAGCAGCAGGTCAGTGCCTACGTGGTGTTTCAGGCACTGAAGCACAGACGTACAGACCTGCAGCACCGCCGGCGCCATCGGTGATGTGGGAGCATGTTGCTACCACCTCCGTGCCCAACCTTTAATTATCCTTGATGCTGTGAGTGTAATACAGACTTATTTGCAGTTGATGTGAGATGTGAGACAAGCGTGCCATCTTGTGAGCAGGCAAAATGGGAACAACATGTAGACTCTGTTGTGTGTGAATGAAGAGCGAGGGTTGTGCACATAGTTGTTGGATATTTTTGTTTTAGACCCAAAGGAAATCGAGAGCTAAAACAACTTGGGGTGTAATGGGATGGGAAATCACATTGCTGTTTTAGATCTGGGAGTCATAAAGAGTAATTATTTTTCCATTAATAGGCCAAGGCCTATCAAGATGCTATGGGATTCAATGATATGAAAGGTTATCTTTTAAGAAAGGGAAACTCAATTCTGTGTTTGGTTTGAACAGTAGATTTTCATGGTGAAGAAGACCCAAGTACCATCTATATCACAAACACATCTGTTTTCTGCAGTCTCTGTTCTTTATGTCATGTATGCATATACATGCTCATCTTATCTACATACAAATGGTTATACCAATGTCTTATGACATTAAGATTTTTATCTGTGATCTTGGGCTGTTCTCATTACTCAGAAGAAGAGAAGCCACAGCCAAATTATGAAGATAATTTCTAATTCCTCTCATGAATTCTTTTTCTTTCAATACATACTGCTTAACAAAAGAATTGTTTAAGAGATGCTTAAATTTAATTGGCTCTGATTTCATCTCTGTCTTCTTCAAAGGAAGACATCTTTGCAGTATAAATCCTGTTGTACAAGATTTCAGTGGGTAAGAAATTTATAGCTAATACTAATCCTTAAAAAATTGCTATATCTGTTGTGAAACATTCTCTACAGAATTACCACAGTTTTTGTGTCCTGTATCAGTTAATCAAGTATTTTTAGAAGCTGGATTCTCTCCCGACTGCTAATGGTACAAAGATCACTTTTGCAGCCTTATGTCTTGCGGTTTATCAGATCAAACTGTTACAGGAGTAATTATTTACTCTTGACTAGTCCCATTTTGGGGAGAATTTGCACGCTGATGTGTGGATGAAACATTTATCTCTCGAGTTGTTTGAAATAACAATTGAGGATGTTCTGAAGCTATTCCTAGACTGGAAAATTAGAAGCAGCCCTAGCTTGGATTGATTGGCATGGGGAGAGCAAACAGCAACAGATTATTGATTGGGCAGCAGCTAGTTGAGCAGGATGACATGATCTATACTCAGCCAACTGGCTCACATTTGACAGTCCTTTTATTCAGTTGTGGTTATCTTACCCTATCCATGTTGGACTCTCAGCTTCTCCACTTAATTGGCTGTGTTAATTTGTAGCCCGCACCTTCAGATCTCAGGTACATCCCAAATTCCTCTGCACAAGTTTCAACATTACTTCAAAGAAGGTGCTGTTGTAGCCTCTGCAAATAATTTTGGGACTTTTTTTTAGACTCCAAGATGCCAGTGAACCCAGAAGTTGCTTTAACAGTTGCTTTCTTTGTAAGTGGAAACACGGCAATAGCTTTCAATTTTTGTCGGATACATCGCAGTGCAACAAATCAGCTCTACATCATTGCTGGATATTTCTTTAAACTGGTGAGGAACTGGATTGGGAATTGAGGTGGCAAGAAAGCAGCTCTGAGGAGGAAGACAGGAGCAATGTGGTAAGGCTTGCTTGCATACAGGGGATTTTTGAGAATGGAAGTATTAGTGTAATCTGTGGTTGGGCCTCTTTTAACTTTTTTAGAGAAATAGTTCTGTATTTTTTTAAGGAACATTTTAGATGTATTACTGATAGAGAAGAGATACAATGTCCAACTTATTTCAAAATATATCTTCATTGGGAAAAAACCCAACTGTCTGCTTCTGTTTGTCTCTGCAGATTGAAGATTTCAGCTTGACTTCTATCAGTAGTTTTTAGTTCCTGTGTATACATTGCCGTATGCAGAGTCTGCCACCCATGTTTCTGGAAGTTACATATTTACCTCTTAGGCAAAAAAAAAAAATCAATTTTAAAATCTTTTTTTTTGGTGTGTTTTATGATCCTGGCAGATTGCCGATGCTTAAATTAAATTTCCAATGTCTGTATGGTCGAGGCTAATGTGAGGGCTTTTGGCACCACCCCTTTGTGCAATAAAGAATCAAAGCCAGTAGCGTAAGAAATCTTCTATCAAAAGCTGAAAGCTAGATTCATAAAATCACTTATGCAGGCATTACGAGATTTTCCCATGGAAAGTTTATGTGGGAGTTCAGCAGAAACTGATTCAAGAACAGAATTATTTGCACTATATATATATTCATCCAGCAGTCAGCAGGCTGACACTGGCACCCCTTGCCAGTTTTAAAGGATTGCCAGCACTCACTACATGAAGCTGCTGCAAAGCCACATCAGCAGTGTCTCAAGGAGTCTCCTTATTCTGTGCCCTGCTTCTCTCTTCTCCAACCAGAATTGAAATGGGTAAAACAGACATCATATTCCTCAGTCAATGCATGCATTCAATTCTTATGGCTATCTGAAAAATGCTTCTGTTTTAAAGCCATTTCATAACAAATTATTATGGTGGAAGCACTGTAAGAGTAGCTTTCTCATCGGCATTTCACTTCATTTCTCAGCTTCAAAAGAAACATAAATAAGAGATAAAAAGGGCAAATAATAGACAAACCACTCACAGTGAATCCATTTGCATTCACTTTTGCCATTTTTTTTCTTTGTTTTTCTTTATTTTGTCTTAAGAAAGTGGCTCAGTGTTTCTGAGTCTTCATGAGGACCATATGATATGTGCTGCAACAGAGAGTCTTGCCTAGTTAATAGGGATGATTCCAAAGGCAAGGTAATTTACCACTGCTTTGGCTGGAGCTAATATTGGGCTCCAACATCAGTTCTGTAATTTCTGACAAGTGGCCAAGATTTCTTGAATAGGCACAGCTTTCTGTTTTGTGTAGGGAACACACAATCCACTCTTTTGTTGTGGTTGCCACTGCTTTTGTTTCTCCTCCATTCACAATGGAGAGTGGGGTTATTTGTGCCGAGCGGAAAATCAGTGCCAAAATTCTGACTTGCTTGTGTTTAATGTGATGTTAATTTTTGTGATAGCCATAAAGAGTAAAAGAGATTTTGTAATATGGATCCCCTTGTATCCTGATCTCCAAGACAAGAGGGCATATTGGTGATGAAAGTTTTATCTATCACAAACATGTCAAGATGAGAGCTTACTGGATGATTCAACCCAAATGTATAGAAACTGTTTATATAGAGATTGCCAAACATTTTCCATTGCTTTTCTTTTTATCTAAATTCTTGAATAAATTACTAAATAAAATAGTCTGTGTTTGGAATGTATGGCTGTGGGATATATGGAAACTCACAGCATGTGGGGGAAAGAGTTAGAATAGGGAAATACGATAGTTTTGTAAACTTTATGTGAATATAGGTACATCGTATATAGACTCAAGATTCAATTTACTGATCAAAGCATCCAAATAACTTTGGATTTAATAATGTCGGCAATGAATGCTAATATATGGAAATTGAAAAGCATGGAGCAACAATAGCTAGCCACGCTTACCAGTATTACCCTCCAGCATGTAGATTTACATTTTTTTGTTTTGTTTTGAAATCACAGTTTGGAAAATGTGTGTTCTTTTTCCCTTCTCCCATACTTCTGAATGTGGGTTCTCCTAAGCAAGCTTAGACAAGATTGAAGCTAAACAATAGGGCAACATCAGTACCTTTGAAGGCTCAGCTTGGATAGGTACCCAAAGCCAGAGTCTGCTTTGATGTACGTGGGCTCAACTCCGGTTGCCCTTGGTTGCCCTCTCTTACCTATGTGTCTGGAAACCCTTGCCAATTTTTTTCTAAAAAGAAAAAAAAAAAAGGACATTTTTGCAAACTCATGTTCATCTTGGTTCTGGTCTGTCTGGAAAAGTACTGCAATAATGCCCTCTCCGGTGATGACTTAATATTGCTGTTTCAGGTTTAGGCTGTAGACTTCTGACTCCTTCCCACTTTCCGAAATTTCAGCCTCATTTCAAATGGAAGGTTTTTGCCTCTAGTTGGAAATAAAATTATTTGAACTTTTCTGGAATGCTAGCCAAAACCATTGTTTATCTCCCTTGCATCTTTTCCTCTTCTCCCAAGTAATTTATCGTTCCATTTGACTGAGGTTTTGGGCAAGAGAATTGTGATGCCTTTCTCTCGTATCACAGAACTTACCTGGCAGAAAGAAACAGCACATCTCAGTCTAGCTTCTTTCAAAGTCAGTGGGGCTTTTGCCATTAGCTTCAAGGGAAATAGGATCAGTCCATTGTATTCTTAATGCAAAAGAACAAATGAGTCACTTCTTGTATCCATACCTGATTGCTCTTGCCTAGGAGCCAGGAGGTCACCTTCTTTCCTCACTCTTCATCTCAAGGTAGCACTGTGCTTGCCTCTGCCAGTACACTTAACTCAGATTCAGTTCTGAGTCATTTGCAAACCCTAAACTCTCATTGTCTTCAAAGGACATTTGGATTACAAAGAACACTGAGTTTACTCAGGCTGAGAAGAAATTGAAACATATGAGGTTGCCACACCTACCAGAAGAGTATGGCAAGACAGTGGTTGTTTGCCTTAAAGACAGTATGAACAGTGGGGATGGGATAGATGTGCCCACAGCCTAGGGGTCTTTGCTTCTGGCTAGTATAAGATTGAGGAGAAACTACTATATTGATAAGAAGCAAATTCAAAACACTTAAAATATTTCCTCTTTTTATTTCAGATTTAGACTGCAAAGTGAGAGCTACAAGATACCACTGATACTAAGATGGTTGTAATGTTCAGATAAATATTGAGCACTTTTATTGGAAGTGGAGATATACAAGACTTTAACAACAAATCATAGAATGTGAGAGATAATTAAGGGCTACAAACTCTCTTACCCTTCAGAAAGCATGACACTGTCTTAAGCATTGAGGATTAGGAGCGTTTTTTTTTTCACAGTGATTCTGTAGCAGTCCAAAGGCATTTGAACTTTTTTTGAAGGATCTGATATTGGCCACTCTCCAGGACAGAACACCAGACTAAATGGACGTCTGGTCTCATCTAATAGGGAATGTTCTACATTCCATAAAGGGTAATGGCAGCAAATTAATGGAATAACCAGAAGATTCAGTGAGGACAGCAGGGCTCTCACAGGAGGTGTCAGTCCTGGCAGAAGTCAGTTATTTTATTGCAGTAGGCAAATCAGTCTGGATTCTCTCAGCGGTGCAGTAACAGCAGATTGGGGAGCATGCAAAGCAGCATCAATACATAAAAATTAAGCTACTTTTAATATACAAAGCTGACTTTAGGTACATGCAGAACAGAGAAGCAAAGGCACAATGTTCTCTGAAAGTGCGGCCTTTTAATGCTGTTTTGGAGACTAATTTACATACATATAAAATGTCAGCCTATCCCATAATTGTCATGATAAATTGGAGCATTTAGACTTTTGCACGAGGTGCTCCTTCTGCACCTTATTAAATTACTGGATCTTGGCCTTTTGCCAAGTGCTAGGGTGACGCTCTCTCTACTGAAATACATAGGAGAGGGATATGGACCTGGACACCTAGAGAAATCAGATTCAGTCACTACCCAAGAGCTCTGCGGGCACGTCGCCTTGAACACTGTGAATTTTGCATCTCTCATTACTGTAGATAATTTTATTTATCCAGAAAACGGCAGTGTTATTAGTTTTTCTGTTTCACAAACTTTGTTGAGGTTTAATAGGTTGTCATGTTAACACAGTGCTTGATTAGAAGCCAGGGCAAAGTGAATCTTGCCTTGTTGGGCTCTCCCATCCTAGGTGGATGCAGGTAGGAGCAAGCTCTCTGCAGCAGGTCAGTAAGAAATGCAGAGCAGCAAACTGACATGCTCAGGAACCTTTAAATAAAAGGAGTTTTAGAATTCTTCATTTTAGTTCCAAGCTAGCATAAAATTCCACCCTATGTCACCTCTTTAGACACGTTACCTTTTGACTTCAGTTTCTCCTGAAAGTGTCTGCGTGATTACCGCAGGAGTGAGCTTAAAATGAAATAAGTACCTGAAAGTGGGCTAAAACGATCTATTTTGAAATGCCACTCTTATACTCTCTGAAATGACCAAGTATCTGTTTTATACCCATAGAAAAGGTTAGATTTATTCCAATGGCTAGATGACTACTGATGTGTGCAATGCTCTGAAGCATAAGGTAATAGAAAAGATGATTTTGAATTAATTCAATGTGAATTAATAAGAGATTTATCTGATAAGAGTTGTTTGAAGGTGATGGCACTTTGTAGCGGAGCAGGATTTAAAATGTCCAAAAGTGCACCTTTAGAGATTTGAGAATGATCAATGTTGGGAAAATAAATGTGAATGGGAAGGAACAAGCTTGAACAGACTGCAGCTCTTTTTACTTGTCTCTTTGTAGTAAACTTTGTGGGGAAAAAAATTGCAAACAGGTCTTGGCAAATTGGTGATCAAGGACTAAACTGAAAAGTTTGAAAATTGAGAAGAGTAAGAGAGGAGGTGAAAAACGTTTTGCTATAATGCTGCTCTACTAGTATGATGTATAAGGCATGGTTTTCTCCTTACGTTTTCTAGATTGATGAAGCTATCATAATTTCAGTGGAGCATGCAGAGTGAAGAATATCAAGCAGATGCATTTTGTCCAAAATACAATGTCTGATCTTGCCAAATTTTACTGATACCAGGAGGCATGTTCTACCCTAGCAATTTCAGGCAGGAAAGAGTTGACATGCAGTTTTAGGGTTTTGTAGGAAACCATATATAGATTAAAAACTCCTTTGGAATTTGTCAGTTGTTTAGAGCTGTGACATCCCCTGTCTTGTATGGTGTATTTGAAGACACTGGTGCCAAAGCGGGGAGGACGTGGTCTTGTTGAAGAGGCAGTTGCTTGTCATTAAGCTTATTCCACCCTCCCACATTTTATGGCCTGACTCTTCAGTTCCTTAAATGAAAGAGGTTGTTCTTCTCTTCCCTTCTCAGCAGAGAAAGGTTTGGGCCATGTGTTGGTTGTTTGCTGGCGGGCTTGCTTGGAGAACCACAAGCAAAACTGGGATAGGACCATTGTGTCTGACTGCCTCTCACTTTGTGTCCCAGCGAGAGATGGTGGGGATGTGAAGCTGTATGTCTCTCTTCTGTCATTTCTCTGTGCAAGTCTCCACATGGAAAGGTAGAAAGGTAGAAGCTTTAGCCCGTCCTGTACCACCGTGTCTGAGTCTGGGGTAGTTTGCATCTAATGTAATCTAATTTTCAGTGAGGGCAGCAATTTCACCTGGAGTTTCCAGTGTATTTACAGATTTTTTTTTTTTTTTGAAAATGCTTAAATTAGAAAACATGCAGGTCTTTGAACTGTGGGCTGTACTAATGAGCTTGTTAACTTTCTGGTTGTGCTCGGCACAGGTCTGGGCCAGCCCAGCGGGACGGGCTGCGGTGGAGGGCTGGGTGCCGGGTGGCTCCCCAGGGACGGAGCCTGCCGCCGAGACGCTTTCCCAGAAATTCAGTCTCTCAAGACAGGAGCTTTCTGGCTTTGGAGATCGTGTGCATTAAAGCTGCTTGACTGTTATATGGAGAGTGGGGAGAAGGCTCCAGCTTGGTTAGGACTTCATGTGCTTGATAGAAGCTGACTCTTTGAACACTTAAGGGTTTTTTATATAAAGCACAGTAGATAGTCTTTGTAGCCTATTTATGGGTAATAAACTGGGTTTTGTTTTGTGCCTCGCCTTTTTTTTTTTGTGTGTGTGTGTGAAAGATGAATTAAAAAAAGGAGAGAAATTAAAACCACAGCAGTATTTTCCCATGCAGCTATAGCGAGTATCCTGCAATCTCACATGATCGGCTGTCCTGCTGGGGTGGAGTGTGGGAAGGTGTCAAAATATGTCTCTCAATTTTATTTTTTTTTTCTTAAAAGGGAAAGCCAGATGAATGCCAAAAGCCCTGCTCTCTTCTCTAGCCCTGCAGTAACAAACTACATGAGTGTATGTTATTAAGATGATAAGATTAAATTTCTAGCTACTAACGTGCTATCACAACAGCAAAGGGGGAAAAAAATCTTGAAAAAATTATGAAAATTAGTCTGACAGTCTCCTTTTAATAATAAGATCACTCCCAACCCCAACAGACAGTGTAGGCTGGAATTCCACAGGGCTTTTTTGTGGTCCTAATGATTTTAGTAATACTTTGTGCTATGTAGCACCTTTCATTAGAGGATCACAAAGTGCTTTACAGTCACTAATTAATTAAGCCTCACAACACTCCTGTGAGATAGGTAAGTATTAGACATATATTAAGCGGAGACACTGAGAGTTAATGATTTTTTGCTGCATTATTCTGGCAAAATGATTGATGTTCAAGCGCTGTATGTGCATTATATGTCTTTGTGTGGGTGTGTAATGTATATGAGTGTAGAAGTATTAATTTTACTATCCCTTAACAAAGAGGTCCTAGTTGAGCCTGTTGAATATAAATGCGTATTTTCATTTAATTTTTTGTTGCTGCAGCATATTGACTGATAATATCGCAGTCTTCCTAGACCCTTGACTCAGTTTGCTCTTCGTCTGCTTGTGCATCTACTTGTACAAAGATTAGTCAGTGACATCTCATAAAATTCAGACGTATTTCTAGATGGACTACTTTGTTAAAAAGAGCATATGACTAAGATCTGACCTAAACCTGCAGCACAAGCATCAGGCAACAACCATTCTGTTGCAATAGGCTTTGATGACAAGCCATCGCATTCAGTAAAAGTAATGAGCAATAACAATGACCTGTTGCAGGAGCTGATGATCAGCAGGTAATTAGCCATTATCTTCACCACCCATAAGAAACTATTGATTACCAGAATTTGCTTTTTGTTTGGTTTGTTTTGTTTTTTAAAGAAGCACATTAGTCGCTATGGTAATTCGTTATCCTGAATTACAAACTGATTTTAGTAGAAGTTTTCACTTATTTGTTTCCAGGGATAAACTGATGGGAGTGATTGTTGAACAGAAATGTCTGGATCTTGCAGATGCATGAGTCTTGTAGAGTAGCCTTGGCTGTTTTTGAGGGAAAGTATATATAGCTATTATTACTGTTTCTACTTTAAAATAGCTGCAAGTGATTATATCAGCCAAAAAAACCCTATGTGGTTTAAAGGTAATTTCAGTGTAATGAAAATAAGATACAAACCCCTGGATTACAGAGCCCAAAGACAAATTCTGCAATCTGGGCTTTATCCAGGATTCCCTCAACTTGAGAAGTCCTTTCATTCATATCAGGCTTAGTAATTCTTTTATTTTGGGAAGATCACTATTTTTGGTGGTGAAAAGGTAGTTCAGTCCCAATGACTGTTCATCACTTGGCTTCTTTACTAACACCCAACCAATGTGCTTACTATTGCGATGGCATTTTTGAGATGTGGGAAGTTGCCTGCTAACAACAAAAGTAACACCACTAATTTTGTTTCAAGTGGGACATAAGGCAGCCAGCAGATCATAACTTCCATTTGCTGATGGCAGTGCCTGGATATGAATCAGTTATTTGTATGCCATTATCCATCCCATTAGGCCAGTCCCATTATGATGCCCAATACCTGTTAATATATGTGAATTTTTAAGGCATTTCTTTTCTACAACTCATTTTCAACAGTTACTTTAAACTCGTTTTAGACTTTATATTCGGTGAACATTATCTCTGAGATATCTTTTGTACATCTTTATGTGTGTGCAAATGTGTGCAAGAGCATGTGTGTCTGAGCAGAAGGCAGCTACGGGATTTCTCATTCTTGAGGGAAATTGAGAACAGCAGCCACTATTTGTATAGTGCCCAGTAACAGATGCATGTGATTGTACAATAGGTATAATAATGTTTTTAAGTAAAGAACATATTTTGAATGCATAATTTAGGAAGGAAAACCTTTTTTTTGTTTTGTTTTGCAGATATACAGATCAGCTCTCAAAATGTCTTCTGTGTCTTCCGTGCATCTTCTAAGACAGTTGCATTAGCCCGCCTGCTAGTTGACTAATAGAATTAATAATTGTAAAAAGCACTCTAAAGCCACATGCCTTATGAAGTCAATGCTGGGTATGATTTTACAAGTATGTGATCTATTTTTTCAAGTGAAATTGTTAACCGAAAACGTTCTTGGCACACAATAAAACATTGTGCAATCTGTTATTTGTCTTAGAGATAATAATTTCGGAGTGGCTATATTCTTTCTATATCTAACTTATGACTTGCTAGGGGATGGTTTCTTCGATTTAGGAGTATTGCAAATGTAGTTTTATTTACATAATATGTCTCTGAAAAATGATAGTGGTGGAATTTCAGCGACAAAAAAACCCTGTGTCTTTTCTTACTGTCCCCTTGAGTGGATATCAAGCAAATAAATGACAGATGATTTTTCAAAAACTAAAAGAAAAAAGAGGAGAAAATACTTTGAAATTCAACTTAAGGAAGTTTTTATATTTAAATCAATGTTATCTTCTTTCCTTTCTTTCTCCAAGTGTAGAATACTGCATAAAAAATCTCTATTAGGCAGATATGTTTTTCTTTTTTCCCCTCCATTAACAGACAGACTCACAAATATATTGGGAAAATTTGAACCAAAGTATCTAGATCTACTAGGTCTAGTTAGCCTATATAGAGTCCAGATTTTTCTTTTCTTTATAGAGACTTTTCTTCTGTCCTTTTTTCTGACTCTCTTCTGTCAGTTGCTATGAAGATAGCAAATCTCTAAGCTTTCCTTATCTGCCAAAAATATCTGTAACGAAAGCATTTTAAAACATTGCATTTAGTCTTGTTTAATTTTGACTGAGGTAACAGTCATGATGTTTACTTTCTCGATTTCTGATTTTTCTTCACTTCTCAATCAGAACTTCTTTCTCTGTCCTCTGCCATGGATTGTATTTTAACAGAAGTTATTTTAAAAATGGTTTGGGAGGTGTAACCAGAAGAAAAATACAGACTTAGCAGAACACCTACCAGAGATGCTTACAGATATTTTTAGTGTATGTTAACCAAGAGCATTCGTGGAGTCCCACAGAGAAGCAGTAATGCTAAAAGGCTGAGGACTATATTTATACCTTGAATTATATACGTGTGCATGTTGTTTTAGTAGGCTGAGTCTGTATTGTAATAGTTCTTTTTTTCTTAGTTCTGAGTGACTTCATAGTTCAGAAGTTATTGGGGGAAAAAAAAGTAAAATTTAGTGCATACATATCCTGGTAGGTGTGGTTGTCATTAAGAGAAGACACTTGGTTCCCATGCATGCATGTCTTCTACAATAAGGAATCACAGTAGGCATTTAAGAAACCTATTAAGACCACACGGAGTGTCAAAATTTTTGTAACACGAGCTGGCATTCTGTGTGAAAGCCGTCTTGCTGTAGCCCATGCTGCCTGTGGATGAGCTCAACCACAAAGACAACAGAGCCAGCCCAAGACACAAGTTGAACACTTCCCCTAAGAAGTTGTCTGTTTTTATCAACAGAGCATACAGTGCCCTTTCATGTGGAGCAGATGTAAATAGGAGGATGTACAGATGCCTGTTCTTTTATTTTTAACCTCTGTCCCCAGCCGTACTTCTCAAAGTAGTGTTTTGAGAAGGTCATCCACAGCTTTCCAAGGTCTGGATACACCACCATTTGAAGCGCATCAATGCTGCTCCCAGAGTCATCAGGTGGTCCTCCCTTTGCAGAGCAATATATGTATCTCCTGTGCCTCTGCAGGGCCCAGCCGTGGCTGGCCTGGGAATGGGGGCTCAGACTTGAGTCTGCAGCTCACATCTCATGTGTGGTACTGCAGGCTGCTGCCACCAGACCACACACAATTTGGCAAAGAGAAACATCCATCACTGTATACAGCATTGGCAAAGATTGAGAGCACAGAAAAAGTTGTAGCACATCTGTCTTCTGCCCATAGCTAGCATGTGAACACAAATGGATCAAACCATCTGGTGATGAATATCAAATCCAGAACCACACAGCAGAGAGAGCAGGGGAGTTTCATATATGTATTTTCTCTAAGTAGGCTGAAGAAGGTGAAGATATAGGGGATGAGGAATTTGACTTAGTACCTGCATAGTCTGATTACTTCCATAATCTCCCCTGTTGAGTGAGCAGCTAACTCACCAGTGGCAGACTCCTCCTTTCCCTCTGATCCTTACTGCTGTCCTGTCTCAGCTATCTTAAATGGATCCTGGAAGTGTGCTTGCAGATTTAGCAGTAGTGGCTATGTCTGCAAAGAGGACTGAGCAGAGGAAGGTTTGGCTGATTAGATCCATGTGGATTCCAGGTGTTTTCAGGGCAGATCCCGGCTCAGGCACATAGTGATGTCAAATGTCTGGGTCCAGGCCTGTAAAATTTTATTGACAACGGGTTTCCTAGTAAAGTTAGTTTTTCTTTGTTTGGCAAATAGAACTAATTACATGAATAATGTACTGTGGGACCTGACTCTAGAATATCCGTATAATTCTGTTTGAAGTTTATGGGCAGTAGGAGGGGAAACTTTTGCTACAGAGAAACTGATATCTGTTTAGGAAAAATACTTTCTCTGAAACCTCAAGTTACTTACTCTTCTAAATCTGTTTCCTTCCTAATAACTTGTTTAAATTCTTCTGATTATGTCTTTTAGATGTATTTTTTCAAAACTACTTTATATGTAGTTGTACAGTGTATGAATATTAGACTGCTAAAGTTTTTTTTCCCTTTAGTTTTTTAAAATTATTTAAAAAGAAGCTTTCATTTAAAATTATTTCTGTCAGACCATTATCTTCTCAAAAAATAATGAAACCTGTAAATCATTGACTCTCATGGAAGTGTTTTTGTAGGTTTTAAAGTTCTCTTTTTAGTTAAGTTCAGTCTGTGTGATCATGTTTTAAATGAAAAATTCCAGTTTTCTGCATAGTCTAAGAACCTGTTTGACAAAAAATTTCTGAAAAGTTGGTGTATTCAGTGTAGTCATAAGTCAGGTTTGTAATCTGCTATATATCCTGAATAATTCTATAGTTTTTTTTTCTTTTTTTCCCCCTCCTTTTTTTTCCTTTTTTTTTTCCTTATTTTTTTTCTTTTTTTCTTTCTTGTTTCTTTTTCTGTGGTAGATATGGTCCGGAAAAAGAACCCCCCTCTAAGAAACGTTGCTAGTGAAGGTGAGGTACAGACCCTTGAGTCTACAGGTACTGAAAGTGAAGAGTCTGGAAGGAAAAAAGAATTTTCTGCAGAGCAGATGCAAGAAAACACTGACCAGGGTGATGCGGCAGAGTTAAATAACAAGGAGGAACTTTGCATGCATGTCCAAGAGCCATCTTCCAGTGTTAAAAAGGACTTGAAAAGCTCAGTGCTGAGTGAAAAGGCTGGCTTCAATTATGAAAGCCACAATAAGGGAGGAAATGTTCCATCCTTCCCTCATGATGAGGTGACAGACAGAAATATGCTGGCTTTCTCATCTCCAGCTGTTGGGGGAATCTGTGAGCCCTTGAAGTCTCCTCAAAAATCAGATGCAGATGACACCCAAGATGTGGTCTGTACCCCGTCAGGAGATGCAGCGGAGACAAATGAGGAGCATCAGATGTCGCCAAAAGCTTCAGATGAAACAGTGCAAGTGCAAAGTGGTCAAACTGATGGCCAAGGCTCAAGCCCGGTCCCCATGGCCTCAAAAAACCCACAAGTGCCTTCAGATGGGGGTTTAAGGCTGAACAAATCGAAAGCAGATTTGTTGGTAAATGATAACCCAGATACAGCGCCTCTGTCTCCAGAGCTTCAGGACTTCAAATGCAACATCTGTGGGTACGGTTACTATGGGAACGACCCCACAGATCTCATCAAACACTTCCGCAAGTACCACCTAGGACTGCATAACCGCACCAGGCAGGATGCTGAGCTTGACACTAAAATTTTGGCTCTCCACAACATGGTGCAATTCAGCCACTCCAAAGACTTCCAGAAAGTCAACCGCACTGTGCTTTCAGGGGTGCTGCAGGACATCAATTCCCAGAGGCCTGTCTTATTAAATGGGACTTACGATGTGCAGGTTTGTATTTTCCCAGCCTCCCTGCTTCTGCTAACTGACTTCTCAGCTGCAAAGCCAGTTGTTTGCAAAGCCTATCTTACCTACATGATTAATGCATCTCATATAACCTGCTTAAGCCTTAAGAAGGGTTTTGGTCAATTTTAGCTAGGCTTTCTGCAGGTCTGCTGAGCATCTTGTACAGTAGAGGAATATTTGGCTTTTTGACCAGTGACATTTCTATGTAGAATTTTGTAGTTGTAATCAATAGCAAAAGATCTTATTCAGCAAACAGGCAAACTGCTGAATTGGTAATCATATCTGAAGGATTTGCTGTCACAGAAAGAAAAGAGAAAATAATAATGAAAAAATAACAACCAGATAGACAAAAGACAGCAGCTGGAAATTAAAAATGTAATCCTAAATTATCAGCTGCTGGGAGTCAAGATTTGGCTTATTGATTCTTTATTAAGATAAAATAAATGGCAAGTCTTGGCAGCTCTGAAGTTGTCTAGTGCCAGAAAAACAGGATACACAATGAGTATTTAAAACATTTCAAAAGTAACAGTAATCCATGCTGTCCTTCACATTAGTAAGCCTGTAAGAAAAGGATTATTGCCTCAGTAATTTTCTCATCTAGTTGAAGCAGGGAAAAAACTACACATACTGCTGTAAAAAAAAAAAAAAAAAAAATTCTCTTTTTACCGTGAAAAAGTGGACTCGAAAACTTTTCCATGGAGTCTCTGTTAGTTTCTTATCAGCTAATACTTAATTAGTTAAAAAAAAATTGATGCTGCTTTAAAAAAAAATCCTTGAAATGAACTGAGAGATGAAGTAGGATACCTCAGTATTCTATATGATACAAAAATTCAGGTTTTAAGAACAAAAAAAAAGTAACAAAGTTTGCATATAATACAAGCTCAAATATCCACCTATTTTCAAATGATTGCAGGCATGCAAACTTTGTAGTAATCATCAGACAGAACTCCAGGGTATGTTAAAATGAAAAGGTAGAAGGTTGAAAATATTTAATAATCTTTACAGAAACTGTATTTACAGAAAGAAATTTTGCAAGGCTTTGATTGCTAACATCTAACTTCAAGTAAGAAGCCAAAACCAGAAAACAAGTCAGGCACTTGAATCTTTTGAAATGATTTAAACTTTCCTCTTTTTTCAGAAACTCTACAACTTCTTTGTGGAGCAGCAAATCAAACTAAGGTCGTTACTAGTGTAAAAGACGCAATCTTTGAACTGCTGTCTTATTAAAAGATCGCTTCACTATCTCGTGTCAGACACTCTCTCCTGTCAAACTGTGATTAGAAAGCAAATACGTGATGTAGTTAAAAGAAGTTAGAAGTGAATAATGTCAGATTGTGAAATGATGGTTTATAATTAGCACATAGTATGATGTTAATACCTGGATTTCCTGCTATAGTTTCAGTTTGCTGACTCCGGGGACAGCATCTTAGAGCAACTGATCCATGCTGTCAGGAAGACATTCAAACTGGAAAAGCTCAGGCATACAGTATAGAGGAATTTGAGTTTCTAAACACACTTTCATTTCCTCCAAACAATTGTTTCGTTAGGTCCTTAGTTATTTATAGGAAAGTTATGCTAGATTAGAATGAGCTGGACACTTTTCCTATGCAGTGCTTTCAGAAATAAAACAGATGTGTGAGCTATCTCAGTTTGAACTGATAGAAGGAGAAATAAAACAGCTGAACCTAGACTATACTTGTCTACTAAACTCTGGCAGTAAGATACTGCAGAGGAGACAAAAAGCGGTAGGAAACAGCCCATAGATAATCTACTTCAGATCAGTCTTTTCTCAGATGAAAAACATTTTCCAAAATAGAGCAGACAGCCTATACAATGTGGGCTATTTATTTGAAATAAAAAAACCCTGGATCTGGAAACTTAATTTTTAAGAGCGCTAATTTTCCCTGCCCAATTTGGGAATAGAAGATTAAACAATCTTTTGTGGCAAATACCCTACTACATCACTTGCACATGCACCAGATGTTGATCCAGAACATGTCAGAAGATAAGTAACTGATTAATATTTTTATGCTTTCTCCTCCCTCACTCCCAATTCAGAGCAGCTTTGTGAGAAACACAGTAAAAGAACATTTGAAAATCCCCTTTGCACCCACACATGTTTATACTGCTTCTACATCCATTTTGGAGGGGATTTTTCTCAGGCATCTGGACGGCTGGTGTCTCCTGCTGCAACAAGGGATTGTATTGATTGGTGCTCCAGCTAAAATTGGTTCAGTCAAACTGCTGTGTAACACGGAGAGGGAACTGAACCTGTATAATTGGTTCATGCAAACAGTATTATTTTTATAGGTACTGGGCTAAACAAAAATAATCCCTTTGTAATTAACTTGAAATAGTAATGGACTGGGCTTAGGGTCTGATTTATTGATTCCCTTGCACTTAACAAACTGTTCTGTTGTAGCTGGGCTGGAAGTTATCAATAGATTTATGGTCTCAGTCCAGGGAGCTGGGTGCAGAAGCCAGGGGATGAAGATGACTGAGTTTGATCTGGCTCACAGTGGTCAGTTGGAGACCATGGTATACAAAGATTTGTAGTAGTGAGTTATGCTATTGAGCCCATAGTTTGCATTCATAACAAAGGCAAATGAAAAGCAATAGTAATATGTCTGAGTGCAGGAAAAACCAGTATCTCCTATCCTATCTGCAGATATGTAGGGATGTGGTCCATTTGCTGAGGGCTTGGAAGAAAGAAATCAAATGCATTTTTGGACTTATATCACAGAAGTAAAGTCTGTCCTAGAAAACTTAAACCCCACTCCTAGCCAGAAAACAAACCTAAACCCAGCTTTTAGCAAGTATTGTAGTCAGCAAAACTAGGGATATACATTTAGCTTCACATCCTGGTATGTAAATCTTGGGGCTGTGTTTTGTAGTACCTAAAGAAGATTTGGCTGGTAACTCTGTAAATAGTCCAAATTTTCTGGCCTTACTTCTGTGTAGATTTTTACTTGGTTTGAAAGTTTAACCTGAACAGATTTATTTATCTTTTTTGAAAATGTTATTTTGAAAATCTTCTGTACTCTTTGTTCCCATTTCTTTCTTCAAAGGTTTTTGGTTCATTGAGTTATAAAAAATTCTGTAAGATTGGGTAAAATCACTGAGCAGTTTCTGGGAGATTAACTTTCTTGCCAGTATAGATTTCAGAAAACATTCACTATCACATCTCTGAATTCCCAGGGAATGTGTTAATCAGCTTTACAGCTTTTATTAGAATAATATTTGAAGTGAGTTCAATGGATCGACTTTTGCTGATGCCCCTCATTACTTCTTCTTCACATTTAGTTAATTGATCAATATCTATAGGCAGCCTTGTCTTGCTGGATATTTGAGTCTATGTAAGGCTTTGTGGATGTGCCTAAAGGAATAGACTTTACTGGATCTAAAGACTTGACTTAAAGTAAAATTTATGTGACTAAGTTAAAAGCTATGATGCTGCAATCTATTGCCTTTGCTGCTATATGATTAAGTCTCCTTCTGTGTTTGATCTAATGAGTCATTAATGCATATGGAAAAATCTGGAGACAGGCAAGCTGCTGGCAAGTAGACAGTAGGCAGTGTTTAACCTCCAAATTTTTAATGAGTAGTGAATGGGACAGCTTCAGCAGAAAGGTTGGAGAGTGTTGTCTTCCATTATAGCTAATGGATAGGACATGCCCAGCGAGGGTGAAGAAGAAAGCTTGGATCCCCTCTGACAGAGCAAGGAAAGGAGCCTACTTTTCCTGTTTCCTGAACAAGTGTTCAAGTCATTAGGCTATTGTATAAAAGGGAGCTTGACCCCATTTCCTGATACATTTTAAAAGAGAACAGTGTCCCTCAAAGAAAGGACAGAAATGTCTGCGTTCAGGTGAGGGTTTCAGATGGCATGTCCCCAGGGAGAAGAGTATTCATGCTTCCATGAATAAAGACATACTGCAGTGCTCAGCAGTTCTTACAATTGCTTCGTATTGTGTTTGCTACCTTTGAGAAGCTTCCTGCTCAGCATGGCCCTGGTTCTGGAGCTTGTAGACACAGATCTACATCGTCTTATATTCAGCCATTAAAAAGATTCAGAATGTACAAAAACATGATTTTTTTTTTAATCCCGTCTTCTCATTTTGATTTTTTCCATGGTTTTAAATCTAGACAGACATATAAGAAAACAAATTTCTGAAAAAAATGCGCATTGATAAAAGCTATACTAAAGTTTCTTGGTTGTATTTCAGTGCACCTGGGGAAAAAAAAAAGAAAAAAAAAATTACTGCATTATCTACTACCCCACAGACTAATGAGAGGCTATGGCAGGTTTTTTTCTGCTGTGGTTCTAGGCCTCCAATGTTATAAGAGTTTTCCTATACCACTCAGCCCAATCCTTTTTCATATATGAATCATAGAATGATTTGCATTGGAAGAGGCCTTAAAGATCATCTAGTTCCAACCCCCCTCCTGTGGACAGGAATATCTTTCACTGGACCATGTTGCTCACAGCCCTATCCAACCTGGCCTTGAACACTTCCAGGGATGGGGCAACCACAACTTCTCTGGGCAACCTGTGCCAGTGCCTCATCCTAGTGAAGAATTTCTTCCTAATATCTTATTTAAACCTACCCTCATTCAGTTTGAAGCTCTCACCCCTTGTCCTATCACTAGATGCCCTTGTAAAAAGTTCCTCTCCAGTATTCTCGTGCCCATTCGGCACAGGAATGCTGCTATAGACATAGGAATGCTGCTATAAAGTCTCCTGGGAGTCTTCCCCTGTTGAACAGCCCTAACTCAGCTTGTCTTCATGGGAGAGGTGCTCCAGCCCTCTGATCAGCTTTGTGGCCTCCTCTGGACTCACTCCAACAGGTCCATGTCTTTCCTATGCAGGTAGCCCCAGAGCTGGTTGCAGTACTCCAGGTGGAGTCTCACGAGAATGGAGTAGAGAGAGAAAACCATCTTCCTTGACCTACTACTCACATTTATAAGTTCCAACATATTAGGTAACAACTTTCTTCAGAATTTTCACAGCAACTGAGAGTACTGCTGGATGTCCAGCCAGCAGGTGTCCTAGAAAGTGGCAGAAGTGCCCACACATGCAGAATGTATAAAGCTCTTCCTTTTGTGTCCTTTAAAAGTCACTGGTGAGTTCCATGTGCCTACCTGGTGTTATGCCATGAGTGTTTTTTAGTGGTCTGGATTTCAATGTATCAAATTTGGAATCTTTTCTCATGCTAGGCATGTGTGACTAGTAGGAAGTCCGGTCTAACTCGGATTCAGCTGAATGAGAACCAGTGGTTTTATTAGTAGTTTCTGGTTTTTATCCTCCACTCTTATATTAGCAATTTGATTAAATATGAAGTTGTGAAGGTAAGACTAAAAAAAAACCATAGAGGTCTTTAGAAGTACAGGTATAATCAGAAGTGCTTCTTATGATAAAGGTTTTGATTTACATTTTTGGTGGTTTTGGCCTAAACAAGTACAGCATTTTCTTTTGTATTATTAACAAATGAAACTTTCTTAAAGTTCAACTTTGTCATCAAGTGGTCTTCCTAGAAGGTGACATGGATACATAAATGACATGAGCAAATGGAAACATTTATGTGAATGAATTTCATTTTCCTCACATGGTTAGACAAATGGATCCAAATTTTATATTGTTTGTCACACCGACTTAGACTCAATTGTCCATAAAACACTAATTAGATCTAAATAAACTGAATAACTATTGCTGGATATGATGTAGCCAGATCTCTTGGACTAGATTGTGCCATGCTAGATCTTGAAGGGTGCGCTAGCACAGAATTTGCATGAGGGTGGGATGTTCCAGAAAGCCAATTTCATGTCAACTGTGTTGTAGACTCTCCCTGGGGACTTTTCTGCTTAAACTGAAGGCTGTCAAGCTGTCTTGGGTGTTGCATCTGCATGTGGGCATACCTGTTTATTTTAACTCTTATTTCTGGGTTGTGATCAGTCTTGGAGACTGCCGTGCACACTGAGATAGTCATGCCTCAGGAGCACAGGATTCAATCATCTCTTTTAAAGAACTGACATGAAAAATAAATGGTGGCAGGTAGAGAAGTGGTGGTGGCCGCAAATCACAATTATAAATAAATTCATATGCATGTGCTCGTGTGTCTGTATACATATATGTGCTTCTTTTTCTCATGTACATGCATCTCTGCGTACATGCATATTTATCAACATTACATGAAAAAGCACATAAAATAGGCATTTAACTTCTATATTGACTACAGCTGATAAGGAATGAATTATATATGTAGTAGAAGGTCTTTATATCACTTCTATGGAGATATTGGCAAGTTTACTCTTCAGAATGATATGCAGTGATTTACAGCATGTCAGCTGCTAAATATGCCTGGGAACATTGGCTTGCTCAGTGACAGAAATAAGCTATTCTAGCCTTCCTTCAGTGAGAAGTAGTCTACCCTCATATTATAGTATTCAGATGGACAGTTTCTGTGGAACAACTGGTGTGATGTATATTCACAGCCTTCAAAGCAAAGTTATTAATGTGTTGATATTCCTTACTTTATTGCAGAGATATTTGGTAGTATTTGAAGAGAGGTTAATAAAGAAAGTTGGTGAGACTAGTAATAGTAATGCTTATATTTAAACATATAAACTGCTAAGCTAGCCCACAGAAAGGATGAGAGTTCAAAAAATAAAGCTGCCGGGGAAAAAGTAAAGCAACTAGATTTTCTTCTGGTGTAAATCAGTGGGAGTTTGCCTCTAAGCCTGTGAGGCTGTGTGAGTTTACAGTAGTCAAGGAACTGTCTGGTAATTTTATCTACACAGAATAGAAGGAATGGTGCTTCTTTTAGGTCCAGATATTAGTCTAGTAGCATTAGTTAGCAAATGAAAGTCTTGTTTCTTACTTTTGTTGGTTTTGCACATCTGGTCTCCTGACCTTAATTTAAGTCCTGTTATTGTTCTGTCATAGTCTTTGTTTTAAAAATACTTCTAAAATTCTAATGTCAAAAAACTCTTCTGGCTTCAATGACAATAGAATAAATGTCAAGAATGCACTTATCTTGAATGAATGTGACCCAATAGTTTGCTTTCTTATTTTGGTAAGTACAAATAGCCCAGAAACCCAGGAGTTTGCCCTGAGTCTTCACATCACTTGTGCAACATAGTTCTGTCCACCTATAAATGAAACACAGTGTGGTAAATAGTTTTAAGAATATACTATGAAGATTCTCATGGTTTTACATGCAGAAAGAGAGGCAGTGAGAGGGAGTGAAGCTCCATAGGGAAGGTTAGAGGACTAGGTGGTGTTACAAAAACTTGCATGAAAGCCAGGAATCTGTTCTGGCCTGCATGACATGAAGAACTTCATAAATGTGGGATGGTTAAAATGTTCTGGATGCTATATTGCACAAAGCAAATGAATAAACAAGAGCATTAGAAAATATTTTAGGATTAGAAGATTAAGAGTAATTGCAAAGGCAGACTGGATGGCTCAGGAGATTGGTAAGGGATCTGGAGCCTTTCACCTCCTGATTAGCCAAAGATGTAACCCAGGTAAGCAAAAAAAAAGAAAGAGTTATTAACGTTTGATGTTCCAATGCAGATGGATTCTAATCAGTAGTTGCAGAAGAAGCCAGAGGTCAGAGACAGCTTTACTCTGTGCATGTAAGCCTTGTGGCTGAATCTCTTATGTGGATATAGTTTCTGATGGTTGAATTTTCTCCATAAAACATGATTACAGGAGCTGGCAGACTTTGTCTTCCTTGGTGATTTTTTTCATTTTCTGTAAGAAGTATTTGTAAACTGCTTTGGCGTGATGGAATTTAGGATTGAATTTTGAAAAGGAGGAGGGAGAATAGAGTAGAGTAGCATTTGGATCAAGGGCAGATTAAATATCAAAGACATATTTTTTTTAAAAAAAAGAATGTACTTCTCCTTGCCCAAGTCCATCTATTCCATGAAATCATTGTGTTCAGTCTGACTAATTAAAGTAATATAGACATATCTGTTGGAAACATATAGTGCAATTACACAGCTTTGTTGAAGTACTTGCCAACATACTTTAGAAAGTACATCTTGAAACATTGTCAATTATCATGTTATCTTTTCTCCTCTTTCTGGCTATTTTTGGAAATATGTGTGCTGTATGCTACATTACATTACGTCTCCATTACAAGGAGATAGCTTAGTTGTATTAACACATAGGCTTTAATCCTTTTGGTAAAGTCTTTCTCAGTCTTCTAGATTTTGAGAATTTTCCCCGTTAATGAATAAATTTAATGATTAAGAGTTTTGAGTTTCAGGGAATCTTACTGTGAAATATATTTCAGTTTAATCTCAGAATGAGGCATGGCTTCAAAGAGCAATTTTTAAGAATATCTCAGTATCAACGATCTCAAGTGCAAGAATGGAGAACCTATAGTTGTCTGCCTCTATACTGTGCAATAATTAATACCAACTACATTGCCATAATTGAGGTGCTGGTGAAATAAGTAATAAACCCAATGTTTCATAAGCAAGTGACAGTGAAGGAAAGAATTGAATCATATTTCCACAGACCAAACTTGTATGTTAGGTTCACTTTAAAAAGAGAATTGTGAAGATTAATTTCCTTCTGTGATTGTTGAGGGAACTGTGGATCTATAGTTGCTCCTACATTTCTAGTGCAAGCTGTACCTCTGCTTCTGACTGCCACTAACTGTGTTAGCTGGTGCTTTGGACTGCACTCATATAACAGAATTGCAGAATTTTAGCTTTGCTTTTATTTAGTTTCTTCTTCTTTTTGTTGGGGACAAGTGTTTACTTAGGGAAAAGCAGGGGATTAAGTTTTGTTGGGCTCATAATGAAATAGGAGAGTAAATACAAGAAGCTATCACTTCTGATATCACATGGGAATGTGGCTATTGATTTCTGGGATATATATATATATATATATATATATATGTATGTATTCCACTTTCTCCTCTTTCTCCTTTTCCTCTTTCTGGGATAGGTCAGAGAGAGCAGGAGATTAAGGACAATTACACACCTAGTGCCTGTACATAGAGATACAACATGTAACTGAAAAATCTGAAAGTCAAGCCAAGACTTGAGCAAAGTGTGTGAATTGAAACAGTTCTGTAAACATGTGGGTTTTGTCCAAATTTGGCTTTCTGAAAGCTGAAACAGCTTCAGTTTATACCATCACTTCAAGTGTTTCTCCCAACCTCTTCACATGGAAACCACTTTCTTCAGTCTTCTTTAACTGATGACATCATGGAGGCTTTCAGTAGGTATTGTTACGTGTGAAAAACGGCTTTTGCGTATAATAACATTAAGATCACTCTATCTTACCTTTCACATATGTGGTCTAATGCAATGCATTATTTTGAATTGTGGCAGGGTATTCGGCGAAATGCCAAACCAATAACTGGTAATCGATGACATTCCAGTGGTGTAAAGATTGTATGTGTTCCCCACATTGCTAGAGTTTAAATTGTGTGGGAATATTTAGTTTTATTTTATCCTCTTGCAGTGCAGAGAAGGATGTATTGGCATGGGACACAAACTTGCTATGTAGGCCACTAAGCAGGATTAGCACAAGTTACAGAAATTATGTGATTTACAGTCCATTGTAGAAAATGGTAGTATTATTAATACATTTGACCAATGTTCTGAAATAAAAGTAATTAGCAATGAACAGCAGATGGGATTGTTGCCACTCACAGTTTCTAACTGGTATCTACAGAGTGTCTGCAAAGTAGGTTTGGTATCTGTAACTCTGTGACTGGACAGCTGAGAGTAATGGATGTATTTACTCATTAGAGCCACTTAAGGTAAAGCATTTTGGCTAGTTTTCTGTGCATACATAGAGCAAACACACATATTTAATTAAATGAGCGAAACCAGATCACCTTGCAACTTATGTAATCATGCAGTTAGCTGCTGTTATTTTCTGTTCACAATAATTCCATCAGTGTTTTCTTTATGTTGTCTTTCAACACCACTGGGACTTTGAACATTGAAATAATGCAGTGGATGGAGACCTGAAGTTCCAGATACTGGGGAGCAGGCCCAGATCCCACTGTTGTCAGTTGGATAAGGCTCAGCATGGCTTTGCTGCAAGTTCTTGCTTGCCATAAAATGAATAAAGGGAGATAACTCCTGCACTGCAGAAGACCTGTTAAAACATCCCTCTTCCAAAGGACCTCTTCAAAACCAAATTCATAATTTGATTACAGAATGTGGAGCCCCAGTTTAAAGTGAAAATGCTATTACAGCCAAGTCCTAGCGATTTGGCTGCCAGACTCACCATTGCCTAATGAGGTATGTTTCCTAAACAAACAGAAAGCCATTTTCAGTTTATTTAAGAAAAAGTTTTAACCAGTTCATGGAAATTGTGCTTTCTTGGGGAGATGGGGGGGGAAAGAATAGCAGCAGCTTATATCATGGTTTAACAACTCATAGCCTCACTCTACATGTTCATTCTGATGGGATACAAAGGACAGCATCTCATTGTCTGAGCTAAATGGCTAAAAGGCGTTTACATTATATGCATTTATAAATGTTTACATTTCATGCTCTCTGTATGTCTGAGTCTTTCCGTATGGTGTGATACTGAATGAACAGTGATCACATGCTTGCTTTATGGCACAGCTGTTGAGGAGGAGAAGAAAAATAATTACAGCATTTGCCTAATGCATTAGAACTGATTCCTGCAGAAATGTAGTAAAACGCTTACTGGTTGGGAGAATGGAAATCAAACTCTGCAAAGCTGAATTTTATATTCCCTGTAAGGCATCTTCTGGGTGTAAAAATTGAGAATGTGTCACAGGGAAGCTTCCACCCATGTCTGCACCACGTGGTGTAGACTGGGTGATGCCAAAGGAGTTGATGTCTGTGGATTTTGGGTGTAAAGAGCAGTTATCTTCCGTATGCTGTACACTGTTTGCTCTTCAGGAAAAGAAGCCGTGCAATAGTGACGTTTTTGTCAAAAGATTCTTGCTTTGGCCTTCAAACCAGTTGTACAGGAGCAGCAAATCTCCCTCTGATGTCAGGGGCAGGTGTGGTGCTCTCCTGGGAAGGGCAGGCCTGCCTGGTGTGAGAACACGGGCTTTAATAACATCAGCCCTGGAAGCCTTCTTCCCTTCCTGCAGTGCATTTTGCTCAGACATCATGAGAACAGTTAAGTAGACCTACCTTTTTTTGCATGTGTGTAATTAGTGATGTCATGGACTTGGGTGTGGTAGGTTTTTTTGCCACATGCCATTTTTCTACTGTAGTTTTTCCATCCCTGTTTTACTAAATTGAGCTCTGTGCATGAGAGGAACAGAAGATTTCCTTGGAGAATGTCTGCAGTGAGTAATCCTTGAGAAAACTGCCTTTTGTTTGAGACATCAGCCACTACGGCTCTGTGAAAAGGCATCCTGGTGGATACTGGATACTCCTGTAGGAATGGTCTTTGCAAGAATTGGTCATACTCCGACACAGCAAACTGAATTTGTTATTTAAAATTTAATTTTTGTTTGCTCTTATTTAGAAACCAGTTTTCTTGGACTGTTAAACATGAATATGATTAAAGCGTGTAAGTGTATTGAAAGAAAAAGACTGAGGGCCTATTCTTTTATTCCATGCCTGGCATAGACTCCCAGCAAAGTTTGCTGTCAAAGGGTTCCAAAATATGGGAACTGATTATTGACATTTATCATTTATCATTGACATTATTCAATGATTTAGTGAAGGAAGGAGTAGCCCTATCAGAGAGGGCTATGATCATATTGTGTATGTGTGCCTCAGTCTCCTCAAATCAATATATTTATTATCCATATGGAATATATATTCAGCTATAAGAAACATTTAAAAATCTTCACCAACGAATGTTAAATATGCAAGGGTATATGTATAAAATCTTACTACATTAGTACAAATGAAAATGGTGGTGACAGTTAATCAAAGAGTCTTATGAATTAGTTGCTCTCTATTTCTCTTTCCTCCCTCCCCACTCCTTGCTATTTGAATAAATCTACAGCGGAGCTAAAACGACCTTATTCTTTATTCACAGGTTACTCTAGGTGGAACCTTTATTGGAATTGGGCGGAAAACTCCAGATTGCCAAGGCAACACCAAGTACTTCCGCTGCAAATTCTGCAATTTCACCTACATGGGCAACTCCTCCACTGAACTAGAGCAACACTTCTTACAGACTCACCCAAACAAAATGAAAGCAGCCCTTCCCTCCTCTGATTCTGGTAAAACTTCAGAGAAAAACTCCAATAAATCCAGTCCTACTCTTCGACCATGTGATTCTGGAGACTTGGGGAAGTGGCAAGACAGAATCACTGTAAAAGCAGGAGATGATACACCAGTTGGATATTCGGTGCCCATCAAGCCAATAGATTCCTCTAGACAAAATGGTACCGATACAACCAGTTACTACTGGTGTAAATTTTGCAGTTTCAGCTGTGAATCGTCCAGCTCACTGAAACTACTAGAACATTACAGCAAACAGCATGGGGGAAGCCAGGCAGGAAGCCTTCACCCAGATCTGAATGATAAGCTTTCTAGGGGATCTGTCATTAACCAGAATGATCTAGCCAAAAATACAGATGGGGAGTTAGTGACAAAGACAGAAAAGGGTGCGAGTGTGGCAAAAAAGAAAGACTTGACTAGCAAAGGAGCAGAGGACAGCATGGTGACAAGCTACAACTGTCAGTTCTGTGACTTTAGGTACTCAAAGAGCCATGGCCCAGATGTAATAGTGGTGGGCCCACTTCTCCGTCACTATCAGCAGCTACACAACATTCATAAATGTACCATTAAGCACTGTCAGTTCTGTCCCCGAGGCCTCTGCAGCCCAGAAAAGCACCTTGGAGAAATTACTTATCCATTTGCTTGCAGAAAAAGTAATTGTTCCCACTGTGCTCTCTTGCTTTTGCACCTGTCTCCAGGGGTGACAGGAAGCTCTAGAGTCAAACACCAGTGCCATCAGTGCTCATTCTCCACTCCCGACGTGGATGTTCTCCTGCTCCACTATGAGAATGCACACGAAGGCCAAGCGTCTGATGTCAAACCAGAAACAAATGCCCTGCCAGGGGCAGAGGGGCCGCTGACGCTCAAGGAGAACAAAGAACACTCATGTACCAAATGTGACTTTACCACCCAGGTGGAAGAAGAGATTTCCCGACACTACAGGTACAGTGGAGTTTCAAATGATTAATGATTTGAACCCAAACAAATAGCCCTCCCATAGTTTCTTAATTAAATGTCACCATTCCTCAAACATTTGAAGAAACTGGAAATCAAAATACAAATGTGTATAGATATAAATCTTTACAGCCAGAGTCCAATCCAACATCCACTTTGTTTTGGAAAACAACCAGCTAAGTTAGTGGATTTAATTACACATTTAAACCTGTGCAAAGGAGAGGGAAATTTGGATTTGTGTGCAGATGCTGAAGTTTCAGCATATTTGAGGTTTGGTCAACTATTTTCCACCCAGAATCTTTTAGGTACTGTTTTAGTTTAGGCTTTTTACAAGAAAGCTGGCATCTTCATTCAGTCAGGGAACACAAATGGCTTTACTTTCCAAGATAGACTGTGAACCCTTTCATGCTCCATAACAGTGCTTCAATGTACTACCTTTTTGTAGTATTTTCCATTCCCAAGTCCAGCAATGTAATAATTAGTTTAAGAGCATTCCACTGCTGTTTTGGTGTTGGTTTCCCACTGGGAGCAGACACTCTTTTGTCTGTTGATGTCATTCCCCAAGATCCTTTTGCAGATGCTTATTTTTGTGTTGCTGGTTTACAGTGTCATTCTATTTATTTTAAATGCTAATGTTCCTATTTGGAGGTGGATGCAGCCAGTCTCCTGACTCAGTCTGACACAATGTCATAGTGGCAGCCAACTCCCCGCTAAACTTCTTGGGTCAGTTCCTGGGCTGTTGTAAACTGGCAGCCCAGTTTACATCAGAGGAGGAGGTGGCTCATAGGCTTTGTGAAGAGCAACAGTTATGTGCCGCTGCAAAAGCGATGTTAAATATTAGAAAATCATGCCGAATATGTTAATAGTTAAGGCTAATGCGTCAACAACAACGGAAAACTCAGTATCTATCTCATCTAAAAGATCTTTGCGTGGAAGCCAGCTAGAATGAAGACAAAAGAAGATGCATTTTCAAAGCTAAAGCTTTGTTAAAAGCTCAAGAAACTTTGCCACGTTTAATAGATTCCAAGACATCCAAAATTAACAAAGGCAGACTGGGGCATGATACTTTAAGAGAGATTAAAGCTGGGGGCATCCAAATGTTGCCCAACAGAGGGCTGCATTGGCAATGTATCAGGAGTCTATTAAAAAAAAAAAAACAAGGCAGATTGCTCATCTTTAATTTGGAGCTAGGGCCCACGGAGGATTCAGGTCCCAGCATGCAATGCCCCATTTTTGATCCAAGTGGGCCTGAGGGATGTTGTGTGGATTAATTAGTTAATGTTTGTAAACTGCTTTGAAGATGAAAAGTGGTATCTAAGTTCCAAGCATTATTATAGCAGCTTTGAGCCATGCTGAAGAACTCCATAGGCAGCACTTTGTCCGCCGCTGGGGCATGGCAACGATCTTTTTTTAGTGGTTAAATAACTGGAAGATTGAAATGTCTCCTTCACGGAAAAAACCCAACCTTTTATTTTGCTGCAGCTGGTAATTTAAGTTTTAACAAGCATGCCAAGCTAGGATCCTTTCTCCCAAGGAAAGGAGAAGCCATGACTTTCAAAATTAAGTGCTAAGTCTGAGATGGGGTAGCTGTAGCTTCTCCTTTGGAGGGCTCAGCACCCTGCAGTGCTTGCAGTTGTCACAGGGAACTGCACTTTGAAAAATCAAGAGATACACTGAAGCATTTCGGTCTCAAGTTGTTTGTCTAAAATTAGGCTATTCTGTTGAAGACACTCGAACAATATATTCTGTTAACCATCCAGTCTATGACATTATTGAGTACTCTGAGGATACTGTGTAATTAGAGCGAAATACAACATCCCCATAACTGCCAACTTCTTTCCCTTTCTTCTGCTCTCCTCCCTTGATAATTTGAATTTTGTTTCTTTTCTACTTGTACTGCTGCTCTTTTTCCCCACCATACATTTTTCTTGAAGTCACAGAAGTTAGTTCAGTTTGTGACTGGCTGTAATGGCTGGTCTGTAATGGCAAACACCAGCAGGTTTTATTGCTTTTCTATGTATGACCTAGTTTTCACTCTATTGAACTAAAACTTTTGAGGCATTATTGCTTATATTTTTATTATTATTATTATTAGACCTTTTTTTTAATTCGAAGTTTTGCATGTATCAGATATATGTTTTCTTTCCCTTTTTGTATTTTAGGAACTAAAGACACAGAATGATTCAGATTTTAAAAAGTAGAACATCTATAACATAGTAGTGTTAGAGAGTTAGGTGACACACATAAATGCTGATGTGGAGTCTGCTCACATCTTAGCTGAGCTTCTGTGTTTCTTCATCAGAATTTTTCTCAATATCGCTTTTTATTGCACACATTATATATATCTGATGTATTTAAAATGCTGTACATACACATATATCTAAAACCTGTTCATTTATATAATAAGAAGCTGAATGGATTCTAATGTTAAACATAAACTAAGCATTAATGTGGTGGCAGAAAGTGTTCTGCTGTTTACATATTTAGGTTTAGACTTGACAATCTGGAGAATCAGAGCTGGCTTTAGATGCTAATTACATATTTCAGTTCGTGTATTTTTTTTGTCTGCACTATTTTCATTTTTGAGTCATATGCCTGAACAACATGCTTAATTTATTTTATTTTTTATTTTGCTTCCTTTTGTCTTTACGTCTACAATTTCACTGTGTCTTGCTAGCTAAAAAAATTTCTATGTCCCAGTGTTATTTCTTTGCAGCCATGTATTTGCAACAGTATTAGAATTTGCAAAAGCAGTTCTTTCCAAGTTTTCTGTCTGCAGAAATGTATACTTACGCTTAACACTCATTAAGTATTTTTTAACATGATTATTTGAGAGCTGTTCAGTTAAATCTGAAGTCAATGAATCACGCTGCATTTGAGTTTATTTGTATTTAAACCTCACTAAAATGTGCTTACTCAAATAAATCCCTATAAGATTTATTGGCCTCCATTTTCCACTAATTCTACTACTACTCATTTTCCATTATACCTCTGAGAAATCGGATACTCTTCACGTTCATTGGGAAGCTTACTTTTTTCTCAAAACTGTCTGGTATTCTGATGAGCTAGAATATGCCAGCACTTAATTTAGATAAAAATCAAACAGTATTTGGGGAAATTTTGCATGTTGGATCGCTTAGTCTAGAGATTATTTTCCTGCTTGCTCCAAAATAATTAATTTTGAATTTTTTTTTTAAATCAAAGCAGCTTCTTGCAGAAGTATTTTTTTTCTAATTTTGCTAAAAGATATGGGAAAACAATGCATTTTCCCATTTTTGTGAAAGTCAGAATTTTTTGTGTAAATCCATACTTGACAGAAAGCATTTGATCAGTGCTAGTAGTAATAACAAATGCTGTGCTGAAAAATCCTCTAAACTTCTTTTTAAAAACAAGATAGGGTAGTGATTAATTAAACTGCAAAATATAAAAAGAAAATATAAAGACTCAAATGAAATAAAAGCTTTGGCAGTGGTGTAGAATCATTTTTCTAATAAATTCTTTTGAAAATATGTATGACAGCAGTTGTGTAGGGTTCTCTTTAGAAACTGATTTCAAGTCAATTTCAAATTAAATAATTCCATACCTCTTAAAGATAAATGAAGTAGAGGGGCAAAAGGCAAAGGGGTGCTTGGAGCTCTCATCTTCCCAGCGCCAGGGCTGCACCTCAGGGGTGGGAGTGTTGAGGGCAGCAGTGTTGGGGCTGACCTGGCAATATCTCAGGCAGCAGAAACCAGAGCAGGGTCTCAGATGTATGGATTATAGACATGCGGAGCCTTTGGAACGCTCCCCAGAGAAGCCAACTAAGAGCAAAAGTGTAAATTGAGGCCCACCAGCTCCCAGTTTTGCAGCAGAGCAAGAGTCCTCACTCAGTGAACAATAGGAGCAGCTGTGAGAGCCTTCTCCATCCTCCTAACACCTTAATTCACTGCTCTGAACTTGTTTGCTCTTGCCAATGGGTTTTGCTCTCCTTTCATCTCATCCTTGCTCTGCACTCTGCCCCATCTTCTCTGCTTTCTGACCCTCCACTGAAGTTTCCTGCTTGCTTTGCTTGCTGTCTTCCCTTATGAATATTTTCCCTCCCCACAAGCTTGAGTGCAGTATCCATCCCCAAAGTAAACTTTCTTATAAACCTGTTTCTTCATGAGAAATGATAGTAATTATTATATTCATAATTAAATTCAAAACATGCAGAAAAATGGAAGTGATACGACAGCCATACCTTCATCCAGGATATTTTCTATGCCCTAGAGCCTAGGACTGTCTTCAGGTAATTAAAAAAAAAATTACTTGTTTTGTAGGGGATGGTGTTTTGTAATACTTCAGACTACTTAGAAGAATGTCAACAAGACTTAATTAACAACCAGCTAGTGTCAGGAGTATCACAGCCTATTAGGAAGCTCAAATAAAGAACATTAAATCCATCAAACACCTCCCCCCACCCCCCACCTAATCTTTCCAGCTTCAAGATTTTGCAAGGGAAAACCCTTGTATCCTACAGTGCCCAAATCAGGTACATTTCAGTACAAATAATGATAGGATATTTTAGAGTTGTCAGAATGTAACTATGCAGTAAAGGTTTGGCCTGAATTTCTTGACATTTAATCTTGGCATTATGCCATAGATGTTTTAATGTCCACAAACAATTAGATCTTGGATTTATTTTGTAGTGAAAATAATAATGCTAAGTTAACATCAGTGGATGGGATGACGCTGCCAAACCAATGCCATATTGCACAGAATGCCATTTTATGGCTTGAACCTGCTCTCAGTTTGCTTGAATGCTGTATAAACAATGCCACAAAAGGGAGAATGCTGTTTCCTTCTTCATTTACGTCACTTTCTTCCATGCTGACTGAGATGTTCCTCAAACATCTCTTCTTTGAGCAGCTCTGTACCAATACATGGTGTTGCACCTGATAAATTCAGAGTTTCAAATGGTATAGCTGTAGTTTAGCTGTAAAGTGTAGCTTTGAGGTAACGCACAAGAGTACTTATTGTGTACTTTGCAAATTGGAATTTTTAAAATTTTGTTGCTTAGCTTTGAAGAGCTTTGTGCACCACTCCAAGTGTAACTTGGGCTTTCAGAAACATGGAGTAGGTTTAAATTCTAGTGAAAGGGAAATCAAATTGCCAACTTGTATCCTTGATTGCTGTCAGGGTGGAGTGAAAAGAGGCAAGAAAACATTTTCTTTTTATGCCTTGTTCTGGAAAAGAATTAAGTTTCCAATTTTCAAAAGTTGTCTAATAGCTGATGATAGTTATTATTTTAGAATTTGGGACTGTGACTTATTTTGGACAGTTCCAAACTTTGGCTTATGTTTTGGAGCTTGAGGCTTATGTTTTTGGAGCTTTGAGAATAATACACAGGACAAACTCATGCAAAGTATGAAGATTTAGAATGTCAATGGCAGATTTTTAATGCATACTGGAAAAGTGTATGTCCTGAAAAAAAAGTCTGTTGAGTTACTACCTACTGAAGTCAGTCCTCAATTTTTCCACATCACAGTGCTTATCGCAGTCTCACAGAAGAACAAAGGAAAGCTTGTATGACTCTCTTTGAACCAATTAGAAATAATTTAAATTAACAAACCTTTAATGTAATAAAGGTGATTTTAGTTGGGCCTCAGCCATGTAGTTAAAACTGCATCTAATAATCAGCATTTATTTGTGTCCTCAAAAGTGTGGTACTACTTTTGTGGTGTATATGGCTCCTGATCAAAAACATTTAGCCAGTGCGGAATGGAAAAAGAAAAAAAAAAAGACAAGTTAGGCAGAAAAAGATCAGCTGTTTGGAGGTGTGATATCTGTAGATGAGAGCCAAGTTAGGAAGGGGGTTAGCTATTGAAATGGCCAAGTTAAACAAGAGACACTTAGGGCTAAGTAGTGTCCCAAAGGATTGATAAACTTTCACATGGGGAGTGTATGTGGTTGAGCCATTAGCCCCAAATGGTGTCTTGTTTAACTTGGCTTTTAAGATAACTAGCCCCTGTCTAACTTGGACTTCTCTGATGGTATCCCACCTTTATAGGGCTGACCCTCTTTATAACTTGGCTTTTTGTATTTATAAAATGGTTTTGATCAGATAGCACTCTTTTTTTTTTTTCTTTTTGGTTCAGAAGAGAATTAAGCTTGGTTTAGAAAAGAATTAAGTTGCAAGAGAGAATATATTAGTGTCGCATTGAGAGACAAGCTGATTTTAATAAAGCACAATTGCAGAATGAAGAAAAAGGAACACAGCCAGAACAGGATTTTAACCCATAGCTTGCTCTCCCACAAGTAGATTTGGTTGCCATAAGGCTGTGTGGAGAATTGCTGAATATATTTTTTGCATAATGGAACAAGCCCATCTAGTCCCTTAAAATGAATATAAATAGGGAAAATGACAAAAAGAAAACTGATATTGCACAAGGGCTAAAAAGCTTGAGTCTGAATATGTACTCATGTCTTCACGCTGACACAACTGCAAGAAAATCAGACAATGTAAATAACATATGGTTTGTTTTTCCAACAAAAGGAAAGAAGGAAGACAAGGGGGTTTAATAAGTTTGGCAAGTTGTCCTTTCTAAACTATCATAGTCTAAGAGGGACATTTTACGTATCATTCCAATTCTACAAATGCATCAAGAGCCAAATCCTGCTCTTACTGAAGTCAATGGGAGTTTTGCCATCGACTTCACTGAGACAAAGATTTGGCCTTAAAAGAATTAATTCAAACAACTGGAGTTGTCAGGGCAGTAACAGATTTCTCATACAAGTTTTGTCCTGTGTGGATAGCAAAAGACTCATTTTTTAGCTTGGCTAAAGATGCTGCTGTGACTGTGAATGCCTGGGGTGTGGATGTGTGAGCATGTCTGTAGGGAGACGCTTTCGTAGAGTTCCGTACATTTTGCAGGGCAGAGGTGGTATTTCGCTCCGCATTGGTAGGATGCCGGGCGCAGTGGGGACCGGAGCCTGGTGGAGGGCTCTGACCGCTCCTGTACTATAAACAATTATTCATAATGGCGTTAGAGAGCTCATAAACAGTGTTCTGTTCCTACGATAGATACAGTGAATGGGTAACATGTTGTTCTCATATAGCAACATATGCTTTACATAATTTAGTAATGCAGTACTTTATATAGGCTTTTAGAGTAAAAACAGGAAGGCGTATTATTCCACGCTGCTCCACAGCTCCTACCCAAGAATATCTGTATTTGACAGGAAAACGCAGTTTGAAGTGACACAGCTGATTATTTTGCTTTTTCTTTAGAGCGGCATCTTTTAAAGTTATGTTAAAATGTGTTAGAGAACCAAAAAGTACTGTATATTGTGTACAGTCTTCTGTCCTTTCATGTATACTTATCCATAAGTTAAGCAGAGCTCCATTCAAAACCATCTTTGTCAAGCTAAAGCATATGAAATTAGTGGAAAGTAAAGGAATTTTTAAAACATTTTAACTTTCTAACGTAGATCTATATTATATAAAGTACAGGGTTTTTTATGTAAAAAAGAACTATCCTCTTCTAACAATTTGATTTTGATTGACAAATATGTGTTTCTTTAGTGTTTCTACAGCAGTAGAAAGTGAAAAGTGTATTGCAGCAAACTGAAGAGGAAAAACCACAAAATCCCAGTGAAAATTTTATAAAGTTCAGAATAATGCAGCGGAATGTGAATGAACAATAGGAGGTCATTGCAAAGTGTGGGGGGAAAACCAGGAGGATTTTCCCCTTATTGTATAAGACACCTAAGTAAACCTGCTTGCTTTATTTAGAGGGGATCACACTGTGAGTTTGATTTATTTTTTTAATCTTGGTAGGTAGAACCACTGTGAGAGGGAAGGCCAAGGGGAGACTCTTATGTTAATATGCTTGTGGTTTTCTTCCAGGAGAATACACAACTGCTACAAATGCCGTCAGTGCAGCTTCACAGCTGTTGACACTCAGTCACTACTAGAGCACTTCAACACTGTGCACTGTCAGGAGATGGACATCACTACAGCCAACGGGGAGGACAGTCATGGCGTTTCATCTATCAAGGAGGAGCCAAAAATTGACCTCAAGGTCTACAGTCTGATTAATCCGGACCCCAAAATGGGGGAGCCCATATCTGACAGCATAGTGAAGAGGGAAAAGATAGAAGATAAGGAAGTGCTCAAGGAGAAAGGCTGGACTGACAGCCCCAGTGATGATCTTCGCAACGTGACCTGGAGAGGAACAGACATTCTGAGGGGGAGCCCATCATACACACAGACCAGTCTGGGCTTATTGACCCCAGTGTCCGTTGGCCAAGAGCAGCCAAAGCCTTTAAGGGATAGTCCAAATGTCGAAGCTGCCCATCTCGCAAGGCCCATGTACGGCTTGGCAGTGGAGAGCAAGGGCTTCCTTCAGGGTGTGCCAGCGGGAGCAGCGGAGAAACCTGGGCAGCTCACCCAGCCCTACGCTGGTTCCGGGGACAGCAAGACAAAGGACGAATCCCAGTCCTTATTACGGGTAGGAAACTCTCTCTTTTCCTCTCACTTTTTATGATTACATATATGTTATTTTTAATTAGCCATGCAAATGATTTCTTCAGATCTGGAGTAATGTGGTCGGGGTTCTTTTAGTGCGTGGAAACAAACAAAAAAAATCAAAGGAAGACTCAAATCTGTAGAGCCAAACTGGCAGGTAAATGTTCTAAAGTATTCATATAAAACAATCTATATATTGATGTAGTATTAGTAAGCAAGTGCTTCTGCTTTTGCTATTTAGCTCTGATTGAATTTTGTTTAATCATTCCTGCTAATTGTGCAGGTTGATCATGCATTTGAAGAAGGAAGGTTTAGAACCCGAGAAGGCTGCACATCTGTTACACTAAAACAACTAATCACCTCTTAAATTTTGTGGTGGTGTGACAGTTCACACTTAAACAAGATTTCATATTATTACATATCTAAGAATATGAAACCTGAGTTAAATATTAATAAAAAGTAACATCTTTTTTTTTTTTATGAAGCAACATAATTATATATCAATTTTGACACTTCTCTGGTTGCCTTGGAAGCAAAAGAAAAAGAAAAAAAAGAGAAAAGGAAAGAGCTCGGGTGATAAGAGAAGGCAAATATTTGCTACACCAAATAATTCCTATTTTTTTTTTTTTTTTAATAAAAGGACCTATATATAAGCAACTTCACCTTCCAGTGAGGTATGTTTTTCCCACTGTAGAGAAAACTGAGTTTAGAAAAGCTCTCAAATTCTGAGCAGCTGAACAGAGAGACAAATAAGTGCCTTCCTCCTGGTGTCATCACTGTATGTTTTTGGGAGCTGCTCCCTATTAGAACTTATAGAAACTTGCCACAGGAGCGGTCAGTGTGCACACAAACCTCACTAGAATGGAAGTGATGATCTGCTGGTTTCTTTTATTGTCTTTTATAAGAACGTTTATAACCATAGCATCCATTACTGTAACGTGTAAGAAGAAGACAAAAGGCAAGATATATGTTTTATTCCATGGTCTGCTAAGTTTATACATAGGTATATCTGTCTCCATATACATATAAGTCTTAAAAGCTCTTTTAAATGCAGTCAGTGGTCTTAAAAATATTGCAGTTATTCTAATTAGAAAACAGCGTTTCTGTCACTTAAACCCTGCATTCAATTTAGGGAGACCACAAACTTCTGCACCTTACAGGTCATGAATAGTTATTGTCAGATTTTAAGTGTATGAGAAGCAGTTACAGTATGACAGGTTCCCTGTTGCTAACCTGGGTGTGTGCTCACTGTGGATAGCAGGATTATATTTCTCTCCTCCATTAGGAAATATGTATTAAAATATAGACATAAACCCATCTAGCAGTGGAATTCATGCTGTACATATGATGCATCCCACTTCAGTTCTAGTAGTGGTTTTTAGCTGTGAACAGAACATATCGACCAGAGGAGCCACTTAAATTGTGGCTTATCAGAATACAAATAATTTTCCTTTATTTTTTTGACTACTAAAGAATGAAAAAAACCCAACTAAACAAAAATGTGCATATTTGCAAAATCAGCTCTATAAAGGTCTAAATTTGGTTGGTAGCTAGAGCTTAAAATCTTAGTAAGCAGTAAAATAAGGCCATTATATTATGTTTTGACCACCGCTGAATATATAATGGGAAACTGTATACTGGCTGCTTCTTATGCCCTTTTAAAAAAGAATTCCAGACACTTTTTTAAAGTCTTTATACAAAAGCATTAATACATATATATACAAGTACATGTATATATATATATATTTTCACATACATGTATATATTTAATTTTTTTTTTTGAATTAGCATTTTTATCTAATTGGAAATATTTTGACGGATTCTCAGAAATATGAAGAACCTATAATTTCCATGTTTTTCTGAAAAAAAAAAGTTATTTTTCTGTATTAACAATCCATATAAATTAGTTCCTTGCATTTTAAAATTTGTACAGCCCAACTTGTCTTTTATAAGTCTTTTAATGATTACTTAGCAGATTATGTCTATACTGACTGATAAAACCATATCTACACCCTTCAAATAGGACTTAGTTTTGGGTACACCATTAGCTGCCTTGCTCTTTGAACTCTATTGTCCCGAAGATTTTTCTGGGTCTTTTCCTTAGTTATAGTATTTTAATTTTCACTTTACTTCTTTGAAAATTGGGCGAGTTACTTTTGTCAGTTTGAAATATTAAAAAAAAAAAAGGGGGAAGAAGGTTAACTTTTTTCATCTGCTGAACAGAGTCCCTAATCTAACATATTTCATCATGATTGATGGATAGAGGAAAAAATAATGAGAACTGAAACTTCTTTAAGGTAAGGGGTGATCTGAAGGATAGCTGGTGTGGGTGTGTGATTCTGTGAGTGATATTAGTTCCCTCTTCCTCTCAGTTTGTGGAAAAGATCATAGAAACCCAACTCTTTTATTTTGCTCTTGATTTAGTTTTCTGTAGACAGAGTTATGGGATGCAGTACTGGAGCTAGGAAATAAGAAGACAAAGTGATAGTCAGCTCGACCATTGGGAGCTTAGTGTCAAATATTACCTGACATACAGATATGCATGTCTGGGGGCTCACTTGGCCCAGATAGAATTAGAAATTATTCAGGAAAGAACTTAATTTCCATTATTGAAAAAAGCAAATTTTTATAATCCTCTGAAATAAAAAAAAAATACACTATACTGTTAAGTAAGTCTCTCATTATTATCTACTTTTGGATACGTTTATTTTTCTAATGTGAAATAGCTAGTAGGAGTTGGTCCTATCTGAATGCAAAGTGTTAAATCAATACATCCTTCTGGTATCATGTAATGAATGCTCATGCAAAACACTGTATCCCAGGACGACTGGTGACTAGGAAACAAAACCTATAATAAAGTCACTGTGGACACCTTAATTTTTTCCCCCTAAAGACTGACACAGAGGAAGCCAAAAATTTGGGATTACTCAGTGAATAAACACTGTGAGAAATGGACTGAAAATAAAGTCCCTAACACATCCCTTTGGTTGTACTGGTTATTCAGTATTTGTAAAGTGGTTCTGCTTATTATAAATGATTTTTAATGATTTGGCAGTAGCAGCAATACTGTGTGCTTTTCATTTTTTAGTTTTCCAGTGACTGGGAGAAGGCAAAGCAGAGATCAAGTGTTTTCATATTTTTTCATATAGATCGAGGTTGATACTGCAAGTTTACAAGTGATTAGCATTTTGACAAAATATCAGAGACAGTACAAATCAGCTGGGGAAGGGATGAAAATATACCTTGGCCCACAGAAATCCCTAATGCTTACAGGATAATTTTCAATTTTTGGAAATTACTTGGAGTGGCTTTCAGCCATTTTTATGCTGTTTCTTGCATTCCTTCTGTGCATGATGGCCATGGTCCCCTCCCCAGACTCTGTGTTACAGTAGATTATTTGTGGGAGTCATTAGAGTAAGATTTCTAAAAGCCTGAATCTTTCATGACTTTTTGGGAGCTGGGGATGGTGCAGTGGTGAGAGCTCAAACTCCGTGTGTGTGCAAACACACATGTGCAGTGGATGCACCTTTTTTCCCGGGAGTGCTTCTAAGCTGTGTGTATGTAACAGAATCTTCCTCAGGGGCTTGGTACACTTCTGTGAGTAGCTTTAATTTATTTTTCTTATTAAAATATTTCCAGCAGCTGTACTTACATCGAATCGGTATGTTTTGCAAATGGGAATTACCAAAAATGTACCTCAGCGTGGTACAATGTAGACATTATTTCTGCTCTTCCTTAGAGTAGCAGATTTTATAGTTTAAAGATTTGTTGATACTGGAAGGTCTATTGAGATGCAAAAATGTTCCTTTTTTTGGGTAGCGCATTGGCAGCCAGCAGACTCCAGGCCAGACAGATTGTTTAATGCTTTGACAGTGCAGATCTTGGACAGCGAGAACTTTTTGCTAAACTGATTTTAAATGAAGTGTCCTTTTTTTTGTATGTGTGGACACTGCAGTACAAAGTTTTCTGCAAAAATGAGGTATTGCAGCCTGAGATTTCAGACCTGTGCACAGACCTAGTTAGCCCACCGAAAGGGGTTGGTATGCACATCATACTTTAGCCAACACACATGCAGAATAACACAGATCAGCGTGTCCTGTGGTGCCACATGGACCTGCAGACAGGAAGGAGACTCCTGTGTATTAACCATAAGTCATGTAATGGAGGGATTTGTGTACCATCAAAGGGAGAGAGATTGTCACATTATTGCAAAGGTAGTGTTGATTTTTATCAAGGTATATTTCAGGCTGTAACATTAAATATCTAACTGAGGTTATGTTAACCTTTGCTGTGAGCTTTTTATATGGCAAAGGATAAAATCCGTTCTTCTATTAAACTGAGATTATTTTCACCATAATGATCAGACTGTTTACACACTACAGGAAATCACGGCATTTCAAGAAAGTTTCCATTTACTTTAAGAAGAGTTATTTTCTTTTTGTCTGTGATATTTGCACTTCTGATATTTCATATAGTGTTCTGTCTAAAGCTGGTTAGATGGCTTTAAATTTGGGGGAAACAGGAAATCAGAAAAAGTTATTTCCCCTCTCTGTGTTTTGTATTCTCCTATGTGAGTAATTGACAGTGATAATTTTAAAATAAGAAATTGGTATGAAAATATTAAATTTACATATAATTGATTTAATACCAGTGTAGTAAATGTCAGACACAATCTCTAGTAGCAAAACATTATTTCTCCTGTTATAAACCAGTGACTCCTGTTATCCACAGAGTTGGATGCCAGATAGATGCAAAGCAGTGGGAATGCTAAGCTGGCCTTTGTGATTTCCAAAAAACTTCTCTAAACATTCAGTTCTTGGCCAGAAGGATAACATACTTTTGAGGAAAACCTGCCTTTCTGATGCTGGTAGAAATATTGCTGCTGCTGCCTTTAGCAGGAGCATAAGAAGCAGCATGAACAAGGTTCAAGCACACAGAGTGGGATCTTGGTTTAAATGTGATTTTTTGGTAGTCACTACAAGGTAACACATGGAAGTTTTTGTGTGCTTTGGCATTGTGTCCCGCTTCCAACCACCTTTTGATAGCAGCATCTTAATGATATATCTACAGAATTAAATTTAATGCATATAATTGTATCACACTTCTTATTATTAAGTTTGTGGAGGTCTTGGATGCTGCATCTCATCCCTAGGCCACTTCAAGAAAGAAAAAGCAGCCCTTTAAACAAGAAACATCTGAAATAGTTTCCGTGTAGCTGCATCTCATTTTTTTCCCATTTCCTCTGACTCTGTTAGAGATCTTTCAGGAAGTATTTATAGTCAAGGCCATTCATTGCCATACGGGTTCTCTAATTAGCTGAGGGGAACTCAGCAGGCACTGTGTCTTACTAATGCACAGAGTGCTGGCAGGTCAGAGAGCTGCCAAAGTCTCTCATTTTTTTTAGAAGCACCTGTTTCCACAAGTCCCTGCCTGGGGAGGTAGTGGGCTATGTTTTTAAATATAACTACATCCTGGAAAATTACAAGAATCCTCCAACAAGGAAAATGAGAAAATAAAGTTAGGACTTGAAGAGAAATGGTTTTGAAGCTTCATGTTTACAGTGCAAAACCGAGATGGGTAAAATCCCTGCACTGGTGAAGGGCTCAGGAACGAAGCTAAAGTAACTTTCTGAAGGTTTTCAAGTAGTTTAGAAACAAACATGTACTTGGCTGCTTTTAGTAACTACTGGAACCAAACCCGTAAGAAATTAAATGTTTTGCATTACTCATCCTGACAGAGTGATCAGATAGGACTAGAAAGTAACTTTTAGAAAAATGTTAACCTGCCCAATGAAAGGCATGTTTCTGGTTTTTGTGTGGGGTGTGTCTGTCATGTGGTGAGACAACCCCACCTCATCTATGTTTACCCACCCAGCAGGGCATAGAGTTTTTTTTCTTTTCTTTCTTTCTTTTTTTTCTTTCTCTCCCTTTTACGAAATGTGGTTTAGAGGAGAATTAAGTGATAAAATCATTATTTGGGTGGGGCTCAGTAATAATGTGAAAGGGCAGCAGCTACGTCAAAATCCTTGATGAAAAGGTGAATCAGTATGTGGAACAAAGGGCTGGGGAGATGGGTACGGGCCCCCGGGCTGTTGCATAAGCAACAGGTTTTATTGAAGTTGCTATGATCAATAACAATGATTCAAGGAGGGAGAACTGAGAAAATCTGTGATTTAAAACAAGCTGCTGAGTTTGGGTAGGAGAGGTTGTAATGCAGATGAGAACAAAAGAGTGCTTTCTTGTGTTGAACCGAGCGGCCAAAACAGATTGACAATCAGTGTCACATTCAATTAACTCCATTTTATATTACCCTTCCTAGTTCAGGTAGGAGAACCTCTCTTTTGGTCCCTCTGATTGGTATTTGGTGTCCCGGCGTCGGTGAGAGTGAGAAGGGTTTGTGTGCTCTTTTCACCTGGATGCCACATGCCTGCACCTGGGCTTGGATTGCTGGGTGAACATCATCTGGTGAGTGAGGCAGCCACTCTGTGCCATCGCTGCCATGGGGAATGGAAGTATCAAACTTGGCAGGAGGGTAGGAGTATCCTTGGTTTCTGGGTACAGTTCTCCTTAGCAGCTCCCATTGCTCCGGGCTGGGTGGGGGTCTGGGCACAGAAGGGGACCCCAGCACTGTGCCCTGGCCTGAACAGGAGCCTTGATGTATGGCAGGTCAAGCCAGAGACTCCCTTGCCCTGGGCTGAGTCTCAGAGCCCTCCCTTCCAGCTTAGCCTCCCTGCGCTGCTGAGCAGCCCCTGCTGTCCCTGAAAAACAACTCGGTCCTGCAGCCCGTGTTTGAACCCCTGTGTGCAGAACCGGGCACATGGAACGAGGCAATGACATTCTTGTAGGCATGACCGATCTGGTAAGCAGCTACTTTTTTTACCATCTTCAGGTACATTCCTGATTTTTTATTTTATTTTTTTTAAATTCTAAATTGTGCTGACACTGGCTGCAGGTTGGTTAAAGCAGCCGGGTGTGGGGCACAGCTGTGGGCACTGCAAAGGCAAACACTGCAGAAGCAGCTCCCTCCAGTCTAAACAGTTCGGAGGACTGTCAATGGGAAGCCTTGTTTAAATGGGAAGTAAATGCAGCAATATTGCACGATGACTAAATTAAAGGATTAGTCGAGCTTTACCAAAGTTTTGAAACATTAAGTGCGACTATAACCATTAAACAGCCCTATTATTGTTCTGTATTGCCAGTAGTTCTTAGCAATATATTGTATACCTGAAGTGAAATGGAAGCTTCAGTTGTATTTAGAAACTAAGGATAATCTTTGCCAAACTGGATCTAATAAGAAGCACACATTCATGTTTGAGGGCAGAACTTGCTACTAACGTGTAGATTTTCAATGGAAAATTAAATTTCATAGATGAATGCAGGCAAGGATTGTACATTATTCTATTTTGCCTGAAGTACTATGGTGCTGAACAGTGAAAATCTACGTGAAGATACCTCTTGCATCTGGAAATGCAGAGTTGCTTTCTGGGCTGAATTTCAGATGACTCTCTACATGTATCTGGTAATTAAAGGACAAAATAAAGGAGGGATATTACGATAGACAGCAAATAAATGTTTGATTTATTGGTCAAAAGGGAGCGTTGTAATTATAATTGATTTGAAGGAATCCAGATGCTATCCACGTCTTAACAAATTCAAAATGGTAAAGATTTAAAGAGATTTATGAATAAACAGTGCACACACATGTTCTGTGATTTTTTTCATGGAGGTATCTAGCGATGTTAATACAGCTAGTTAAAAATGACAACTACAGGAAGTAGCTGTTAGATGAACAGATGTGTGCTGAAAAAGAAATATATGTATGTGTGTGTGTGTGTGTATGTGTGAGATATGCAAAAGATTTTCCGGAATGTCTTTTGTTACCTTGGCACTCCTCAAAATATGCATGTGGTTACCTTCGAAGTAGTCTTAATTTTAAGGTCTCTAATGAGTCCAATTGATTTAGTGAACAATTTCCTGCTTAATATAATTAATTTATTCTTCCACCAAGTTCTGTTTTTAAAATGAAGTTTTATAGTGGCTAAATGGTTCTTGCAGACATTTCTCTAAGCATTTTTTTAGGAGCATTATATATATTTTAGAAAATCTTACAGTCTTTTTTTTAGTGATATAATAATATATGTAATATAAATCTATAAGCATATGTATTCATGTGTATTCCATGTTGCATGCTACCTTACTTAGAGTTCAGATAGGATGCATTTTTTAGCATAAAGATGAGAAGAGGAACAAGGATATTTTCTTTTTTTGTGCTGTGCACAGTGTTAGGTTTCTGAAACAAACGTGGTAGTGGCAGCCCAGGCTGTGCAGCACTTTGCAGGCAGCTTGAGAACAGCCTTGAAAATCTTTGCTGAGTTTGTGTATCACTGTGCTGCCTGAGATTTTCAAATCTGGGGTGGGTGAATCATGTTTGTCCTAGTCAGATGGTTAATTCCCTATTATTTCTTGTCTCTTTAGTCTCCCGATTCTATCAGTAAAATGGGAATAAGGGCAATTTCCCATCTCAGAAGGCAAGAGTGAAGAGAGACATGTTAAACTCTGTGTTGTGCAACAGTGCTATCATAGTCAAAGCAAGCAAAGCCTGATCCATAGGCATCCTGCAGCAATATTCCTGGTTAACTTCTCTGAGTGTGATGATGCAAACTTTTGCAAGAATACCAATGAAAGAGAAAAAGTGAAGAAACAGATTATGATTTTAATTTTGTTAAAATTTCTGTTCTTTCCTTCAGCCTGGGAGGGGGCGGGGAGAAGGAAGAGCGAGGCATTTGCATTTCTTGGTTGAATTTGACCTCATTTTGGTTGATGTGCCTCTGATGTGCATGGTATCAAACTGCACATTTTCACTTATGGGAAGACGTCTTTTAACGATGGCTTACAGTGCAGTCTTTAATCATCTAAGTTGCCTCCAGCACTTGCTGAGAGTAAAATTCCACCCTCTCCATTTTCAGATGGATTGTACTATCGGCTGTTTCTCCTTGCAAGACTGTCTGTGATTTGAAAATTGTCTTTAAATTAAAAAAAGTGAGGAAAAAAGAGAAATAATCAGAACATTTGTCAAGAAATTTGCTACGAATGGGAATGAGGAGCAATGCAAACAAGCTTGAAATGAGTTTTAATTCACATGTTATTCTGGGAGCCTACAATTTCTGGTTGAGAAAATGGCATATTTTAGGTCTATTTCCTCCAGTTTTTGGCATGGAGCAATGCGTGTTTTGTTCAGTCAGATGTTCAAATGGGAATTTTGGATGCTTAGAACTAATTTTAGTAGGTGGGGGGCAAATTTATTATGATGCTGCAAATAGAGTTTGATCACAGCTGCTTCATTGCAATTATAAAAATTGGCTGTGAATCGTTTAAACTGTATTTGCTGGTTGAAAAAAATTAATCTCATCTATACAAAACTCTGTCTTGTTACCCTTAAAGTTCTGAATAACATTATTTATGTACACAGTATTTTGAATTTGACTTGATCATGTTGCCAGAGTATTTTCATGCCTCTCTCCCTCCATGCTCCAACAGCGACAGTGTGCTCAAATGCCTCTCCCATTCTTTCCTGAAGGAACTCCTTGTGTTAGGGTAAATTTCTGAGCTTGTTCTGAAATTACAGTAAATCACACACAGACCTCTTAAGACTTATTAAAAAATATTAGAAACTTCATTGGAAGTTGGGCACTTCAAAGCTCTCCCTACTCCAGTCTGTACATGACTAAAAGGCTGTAAGGCAAACACCACAAGGTGAAAGCTTTCAAAGCAAAGCAAAACTTAATATACCACTATTATCCCCTTTATAAGACATATGGAGAATAATATCTTTACATATTTATGAGGTTTTTTCCTGATAGTAACTGCTTTAATGTTCATGGATTTATGCTTTTGAGTTAGAAAATATGGAGCTGTACTTCATATTTTTTTTGTGTTTCGTGGCAGCTCTTCTCCCAACCTAAAGTGGATGTATTCCAGACCTGTTTAAAAGTTTATATTGTGCAGAATAAGCTTAGTCAGGATGTTTCTTGAGAAAAAGTGTTTTCTTCATAATTCAGTTAATGGACTCGGCTACAGTGATCATTTTGGCATTCCTTCCTCCAGCTGATAAGAAGACAAATCATCTATAAAGTTTCCAATTGACAGCAGAGTTCCTTTTAGCATATTACTGAAACTCATTTATATTTAACTGAGGTGTTCTAGAAACTTAAATATTTCCTTTTGTTTAAAATTCTCATAAACCCTACTTCATTCGGTGTTTGAAGGGTGATTAAAATCTTGTAGGCTTCAAGGCTTGTAAACATCTTGGCACCTATGTATGTTTGTGTGCATACGTGTGTATATTTACTACTTTTAAATTAGGTCAAAAATTAGAATGAAATTAAAAAAAGGAGATATTGAAATTAAGAATGAAAAAAGGTTTTTCAGTGAACACGAAACTCCTTTAGTTATTTAGCCAAATGGATTGTAAGACAAGTATTAATAATTTTTAAAGCAAAGAGCATGAACTTTTACAACTTTAGTGATTTTTCCATTATGGAAAATTATGTCCTGCTTAGCAGAAGTTTTAAATCTGGGTAGATTTTTAAATAGATCTTCCATGCTTTTAAGACTGTAATCTTAATCATCTCTTAATTGATTTGCCTTTGCCTTCTAATAGCCAGTTAAACAGCTGAGGGGGAGAGGTCTTTGCAATGGTTACCCATAACAACTGTCAGAGCATATGTGATGTAGGGACTTAAAAAAATTAAGAGAATAGTTGATGTCTGTTAGATTTGGACCCTCAGTTTCTTGGTATAATGTTCAGCTAAGTGACTCCTCGCATTTTAATCAAACCTCATGTCCAACTGTGTGTGTCTCAGGAGAGGTGTTGCATTCGACTTAAGTGCCTCGAGCTGGCATTGGTGTAGACCTCTTGACCAAACTTCTTCTGAAGTGCATAATTTCAGTGAGCGAATTGTGCAACCGTAATCATTGCTAAAGGTATTTGAGGGCTTTCGTAGTGATACCTTCTTTAAGAAGTGAAGCATAAGCCATTTTGGACACTAGTTTCCCAGGTGTTTCCCACTGTTGTAAGGAAAGAACATTTTTAAAAACACTGAGTTGAGAAATACTGTATCTGTGCTGGTTCTGTAGGTCCTTGGCAAAAAAATTAAACTTTGTAAGCATGAGGAAGTCAACATGAACTCTATCCAGCAGTCCACAGTGAAGGGCTCCCAATGCCTGGAGAGCTGCTGCGTGTGCCTGGTGTTCTGCCTAGCTGTGAGTGACTCTGGACCTCGCTGTCAGCTGTTTTTATCAGTATAGATCTGCTCTTCTCTTTGCTTGGCCAGGTTGCAAAGAAACTTTGCTGTAGCCTCCCTCTTCTTGTCTTCTTTAGCTTGGTTTGGCTCTCTCCCCCCTCAATCTTTTGTGTAACTCACGGTTTAGTGTAGTAAAAGTAATTAAAATTCTCCAAATTTGGAGCTCTCTTTTGAAAGAAAGATTACTAAACCATTCATTTTGTTATAAAAACTGTCTAGGCTTTCTGATCTGCCTTTCCTAAAATATTCATCGTCTGCATTGCAAATGGAGGCTTTCTGATGGGGAGAGATTAAGAAAAATTGTCTAAATCTTCTCCTCGGCATCTGCACTTTGCCGTGGTTGGAGCCAGGGTGCTGGTCTGCATGGGCTCTGCTCCGACAGGTTCCCTCTGGAATGCCTACCAGCGTGCACGTAAATGGCCCTCGCGATCTGATACCCTTCCTACCAAAAATATTCTCATGGCCTCGCTTGCTTTCATCAGCACCACTGAGTAAACCTCAGCTAGTGGAAGGAGACATGTTGGAGCACAGCAGAAGAGCAGAATGGGTGAAACTACAAATTGTTAGTCTGTTAAACACAGATTATGTCTTTGGGTACAATTCCATTAGCTACTGAATGAGTCTGGATGGGTAGTAGCTTGTGGAAGTATTTGTTATGACAAAACCAACTTTTCATTAATAGACAAAGTTATCCTGTTTTCCTCTGTAGTCTGGCCAACTTCAAAATGTTTCAAACTAATTTCAGACTTGTAAAACACTGTCTATCAGATACAGACATATGGATTGAACTAGTAATTTGCTTGCCATCTGCTGATAAAGGAAGCAAGGCGTCTAAGTAGAAAATGAAGAATTCCTTTCCCCCCCCCCATTGGAATGTCATATGGTGCCTTAAGTAGTTGTTTGTATTGACATTTTTATTGATTGTTATGTAAAGTGTTACATTGCATTGACCTGAATCTGCCTTGAATCTCATAATGATGATTTTTTTTTGTTTACAAAATATCCATAATCATTTGAGCCTATAAATAATGTTGCCAGAAAATAACCTGCTTTAAATCTTAAAAAATAAATTGATAACCATATTATCTGAAACAGGAATAAACATGTTCTTCTGCTCAGAGAGGAAAAAAAATAATATTGCTAAAAGAGTTAAGTAAAATTATATTTCCTTTTTAGTCAAAATTTCCCCTTTCCTCCTGAAAGATAGGATAAAGTCTAGGAAAAACAATGCAATTCCCAACATAAAAACAAGCAAACCAATCTATGAAAACTTTTCTGTGTAGGGAAAAATGGATACTTGAGCTTTCTGGATTCTTCTCTGTCAGAGTCTCTTCTCACCATCCCTGATAGTTTCAGCAGGTCCAAAGTTTGTCCCCCAAATTTTTGCCAAGGCTTAGTTGTACTGTTGATAGCTATTTTGCATAGGCCCTGGTTGTCTCTGGCAATAATAATAATAATACTCAGTCCATAATGAAAGCTTAAGTGTTTGTTCTTTTAGTTAATGCTTCCTGTAAGTTTGTCCATATTCATGAAGCATTTAGAGTTTCTCTGTTTAAAAGTGACGTAGCAAGTGCAAAATGCAGTAACTTCTCAGTAGGCACACTGCTTTCATGTGTAAAAAAATACAATCTCAATCAGTGCTTCAATACCTGGAAACTGTATTAGTTAAATAATAAAAAATACTTGTTTCAGCCTAGTTCTCTGTAACTTTTTCGTATTTACAAGTATTTTATTTTTCATTGATTTCTTTAATCCATTTTGAAGAGACAGTGCTAAAACTTTCACAAGCTATGTTCTTAAACATAAGTTATGTCTTCATAAAAAATGATACTCAACTGTTGATTTTCTTTGGTAAGATAAGCCTGTTTTTTTCTACTGCAGTTGAGTTATTAATTGCCAGAAGTGCAGGATGTAAAGAATGTACCGAAGAATTTCTATATTTACTTGAAGTGACAGTAATAGGGAAAATTGCTACCTCTCCAAAATGCTGGTTTCTCTTTTGTAAATATCTTTGTTTTTCTGAAAATTGATGTTCCTTATAATAACTTGCAAAATCTGTGAACAGTGCAGAAACCTAGTGAAGAAAACTTGGTGCCTTCTTTTCTCAGTGTGGTTGTGTATAGGTTCATTTGAAAAAAAAGTAAAAAATTACATAAATAACAAGTTTTCCATGACTGAGAGTCAATTACCATTTTACATTTCGAATTTACACTTGCAGAAAGTTATCACAACAGTAGGAACATCTTAACCAATGGACATTTGTTGCAGCTGAGCACATAGGAAGTGGTAGCTGTGACAGCAACAAGTCTGCGAAAGAGGAAAATTCAGATAGTATTGGTGAAGTAAGAGCTTAGGTAAATGCTCCTGTGATGGCTTATGGAAGGCCTTAAGCCACAAGTACAACTAGTAGTACCACTACTGTATGGTTTGATTTATGCTTCCCTGCTGTTTTTTATGGCTTAAGGTGCAGCTAGTATGTGCAGTCTGTCCTTGTATTGTGTTTCTATGCCATGTTCCAGTGCATATTTAATATTTAATTAATTTTTACTATTTTAATATTTACAACATATATTGGGATGTATACATCCAAATATTTTTATCATTTCAAAGTTGGTGGTTTTTTTAACTGAGTTTCATAAAATGCTTTGAAACATATGATGCAATTTATAATATACAGGCATTTATAGTATGTTGGCTGCAGCAAGAGAATCAAATTACTGCTAAGAAAATACTTCTTCACAATAATCAGGAGCATACCGGATATTTAGTCTGGTGTTGCTTACCAGGAATTGGTAAACTTGCTGTTGATGGGCATATTCACTTGAGGCTATTAAGTAGCTCTTCACAGGTTAATATTTGTCTATGATGGAGCTTGATATGAGGTGAGGGGATGACCTTTGGGGTAGAAGGAGCCAGGACCCTTCTCCTCTCCTCTCCTATCCTCTCCTATCCTCTCTTCTCCTTTCCATGATTTGGGACAAATGCAAGTTTCTTTGATGCTTCTGTGGATGCATATTTTTATTATATAGTGGATTCTAAAGAACACTGAGATGTATGAATATTATCAAATTGTGTTGGGAACATTGGATATGAGGTAGTTCAGAAGCAGAAAGGTTTACAAAAAATAGCTGAAATTTTGTATGTATCTCTTGTCTCTTGGAGCTGTTCTTTTGCAGACCAGTTTGCCATACTGTGATGTTATCATACTTCTGACAAGAACAAATGGTTTCAAAACCATTCATGTCAGGTCAAGATGGTGAGACAGCAGATAGACATGAGAACCGTGACTGTATAAACAACATACTCACATCACCGGACTAACCCAGGTCCAGAGAAAGTGGCAGCACTGTTCTCGCTGCTCAGATATTGCCGGCGCGCTGTTCCCCCCTTCCTGGCGTTACAGAATTCACTGCAACTGTTTATTTTCAACACATGGTTGATATCTTTGTCTGTCTGTCTGTAGATCAGCTGTGCCTTGTTAGGAACTTTACTCATGAGCCCTGAGAATCTTGCTCAACCTTTCATCTCCCTGCCATGTAAGTGTGGTTTGTTAGAAATAACTGAGAAAAAATGTAAACTTACTGAAATGACTAAGAAGTCTATAGTCAATGTCAAAGGAGAAAGAGGATGGATTGAATAGAGGGTGTATGTAAGAGATTAGTCTTGCCTTCCTGAATATATTTATAATATCTCTCTAGATGGAGAAGGAAAAACTTAACAGTTGTATTTGCCTTTTGTGAAACGTCAGCCTGACCAGTTCCTCTTAGTCTTGAGATTTCTCTTTGTACTGTGGAAAGGCATGACAGTGTGGTATTCCCAGCTCTATATAATCCTAGAATATACCCATATGTTATATAAAAAAAAATCTCAACTATATGTATATAGCACATGCCGTATTTATGTGTGTGAACTTACGTAGATCACTTAAGAGGCTGAAGAGACACTGATGCAGCTAGTGGAAGCATAACAATGGGAAGGAAATTTGGGAGGTTTTGTGTTTTCTCCACTATAATCTTATCCTATTGAGGATCCTGTTCAGCATTGCTTCAATGAATCCCAGAGAGAAAATGCTATTTATTATTGCAGTTTGTAAAGGGTGAAGAAGTGATAGCTCTCAGGTGGAGTTGCTGTGATCCTTCTGAAAAGCCATTCTTACATGTAATCTTACAGGAAAACCTTATTGCTTGTCTGACATATTTGCAGAGTGTAGATTGCTGTCGATGGATTCAAGTCACCTTTAGCACTTAAGTCCACTTCACATTAGTTATTCAAGTATCTCAATAGAAATTACATGCGTCACTTTTTTTGGGTGTGCCCACCAGTGCCTTTACTGAATTGGACTTGTGGTGCTGCTACTGCCCTGTTTTCCTGCTAAACCAAGATTCCACCTGAAGACCAGCTGCGCCTTCAAAGTACTAATAGTGCCCGTAGTCAGGACAGAATCATGAGAGAGTATGGATTTTCCTTAGGATTTTTTGGAATGAAACTGTATTCATTAACTTGCTGTTGTCAAAAGTGCTTCAGTTGCTCTTGGTTTCGAAGTGATATCCCAGTTGTAAAGTAAGGGTTGTTTTCCATAGCTGTCAATGAGTGATCAAACATTTTGGCCTCCCATTTCTTCTTTCTGAACTGTTTAAATAATGGACAAAATTATAAATGCACTTTACAAATCTGTATCATCAAGATTATAAGTCATATGCAAACTTGGTGACTTGAAGAAAAACATCCATTTAACCAGCTGAGACTGTTATTATTTTATAGTGACATTTAGCTATGAAAGTGTTATGGAAACATATTAAAATAAATAATATTTCCAAAGCGAAAGTCAATATATATGCCTTTTTTCCTCTATTAGGATTGTCTGGAGAGCATAGCCATGTCACTTTCTTGTTAGTATGTCCAAAATGTCAACCTGCCTCATCCTTTTCTAGGAGAAATGGTTGAAACATTCAAGTTATCCTTCATTAATAACACTGAGAGCAAAAATGCCTTAGATATGCTGACATTGTGCCAGTGCAAAGCTGTAGAAAAAAAAAAGAAAGAAAAAAATTGTTCCATTCTTGTTGAAATATTATATTAGATTGTTTAAGACCAACATTTGATTTGGCTTTGTAGATAGCAAGAAAAATGAATGACCTTTTTTTTTTTCTCCTTTGTGAGTTTTGACTTTTTTTAACCAACATCACCATCATTTGATAACTTGAAGGGCTATGTGGCATCATGACTACAAAATGACTACAAAAGGGATAGGAAGGACACATTAAGAGAGTTTATGAAGTTACTGGGAAAAAAGAATATAATGATAGCAGCAGGGGGAAAAAAAGCGTATCAGAGCTTCAAAACAGATGGATTTCTCTAAGGAAGCTGTCTGAAGATGGCCTGGGAACTATAAATTGCATTTAGAAGACAGGGCTTTCACTGCAGATGGCAGGTTCCCTGTTAGAAAGTGAAAGCCAGAAGAGGGCTGTGTGCATGCAGAGAACTGCATTGAGTGTGCCTAACATCTTGTGTTTGACATGCATTGAAATTTAAGCTGGAATATAAGTTTAAAAAGGATAATGTACAAGTTCAGAACATGAAATCTGCTGCAGTGTTCCCAAATCCAGAAACTTGATTTCAGCCATAGAACGTTTTAACTAAATAAAGGCAGAATAAGTTTGTAGTCCTGAAACCGAAACAAGGCATTAGCTTTGAATGTCATTTTCAATCACTCTGACATTTCAATATTACAGAAAAGCCCTCTCTTTTTTTCCCATGTGCTATGCAGGTGTCATTACAGAATCTCCAGGTCAAAAAGCAGTGGTTTGTCTTGGCCTGTTGCCCCATATTATTTTATTACCCTGTTTGACGGGGACTTGATTTCAGTGAACTAAATGAGAGTTTTGGCATTGACTGCAACTCCTACTCTAGGAAGTGATCCCTAGATCTTAGGGAAAAACAACCTTCCTGAAGTTACCCCATCCCATGGACTTTCTGGGTGGGACTTGTCTCTTTTAATTGTGATGGAAGTGTCTGTGCCTGAGTTATCTGTCTAGGATTCTTGGAGCCGATGCAAATTTAGACAACACAGTTAAGAAGTGCAAGAAGTGAGTTACCAAATCCAAAAAAAATATATAGTCAGAGAACTGTATATTTGTTGGCCATTCATTGTAGTGGCTTCATCTCCAGTCAGTATGAAGGAAGCCTAGACACACACACCACCACACAGCAATTACAGGAAGTGATAAAAATAAAAGGAGTGCCTGCTTCTGCTTTGTCCGAATGGCAGCCTTATCACTGGAGGTAGAAAGCAAAACTTTGGCATATCTTCAGATAATGACTCTTCTGTCTCCAAAATGTAATTTGCCAGTTAATGGAAAATATTAATATGGTTTTAAACAAGAAGGCGAGGGGGAGGTTTAGCTAAAACTGAAAACATTATTTCATGGAATAATTATTTATTTATTAATAAATAATTTTTATTGTTTTATGTATGTGTCTAAATTTCTAGAGTGACATTTCTTTAAGAGGGGAATAGCGTTAAGGCTGTTGAAGATGAAGACTATATTTTCAGTACTAGTCAGTCCTTGTGTAGAGCAAAGTCATAGCCATTCTCTGTAAGTATATTTAAAGACATTCTAGATTGATAGCTTTGTAAGATAAAACTAAAATTAAAGGGAATGAAAGGGCATCTGTGAAGCAGAAAAAGGGAGTATGATGGAAAGGAAAAGCTAATGAGCTTACTTGGATAATACTGAGGATGATTCCTTCAGTACATGAGGTGTGCGTATAAGGAGTGTAACCTTTTGCTTGGGCTGACTCCTGAAAAGTGAGGAAGACGCAGTCTGTAAGAGCCAGGACAGATAAGGGAATAAGGGATCTGAAGAGAAAGCAGATCTTTGTCTTTGCGAAGTCAAAGAATTAGCTAGGAAAAGTGGCCCAAGAAACTTTGTCCAAAGTTTTACAATAAAGATGGTGTGCATGTTATATGGTCTAATTTTGAATTTTGAAACCAGGTTTGTGAAGTCTTACTAATTGCTCATGATTATGTGATGGGCATGGACAACTACTGAACAAAGATAGTTTTCTCAGGCTTCTTCCACAATGAATAAAAAGAGGTACCTCTGGAATGCAAATCAAAGCAGAAGCACATCTTCCTTCTCAAATAATTTCTCTTTGCATTGACTGACAATTTAGGAAGCCCGGGCAGATTACTTCCTTAATTGAGGCCTGCTGACTGAAGTTGGGTGGTATTGATGCCCCCTGTAATCCTCTGTGTGTTACATTTTGGGGAATTCTAGTGTAAAGAATTCTACAGGCAAAAAGCAGGTGAGTAAATTCAAATATTCAAGTCCAATTTGCTCTAGATCATTTCACACTCAGGTAGGCTAATACAAAGAAGTATTTTTAAGTGAGACAATTTTTCCACATGATCCAAGAAAAATGAGAAGCCAGCCCATAATGTCCATTACAGACTCTTTTCTAAATCCTTTGTTGAAAGTGTGTAACACACTTCTACACTGCTTTCTGTTCAAAGATCTCTTAAGCTTATCCAGCCCCGAAGCACCAGTCATTCAAAGACCAAACAAACAAAACCACCTGTATTTTGAGGTGCTTAGAAAAGAAGAGTCTTGTCTTCATGCTGCACCAGGCATTAGCCAACATGCAGGGTTTTTACAAAGGAAAGCTGTCAAGGATATTGTGATAGGTGCTGTGCCAGGCTCTGCACGCAGAGCTGTGCATGGAAAGTAGTGGTATTAAGGACTGGTTCCTTAGAAGTCCTTAAAACTAAAAGAAACACAAGCAAATAATCAAACAAACCCCTCATAACACTGAAAAGAACGTAGTCATACTGAAAATGATCACCATATCCAATGGGACCCCATCATGTCGAGTGTTCCAGATATGCTCAGATGGTAATCTTTGGATGTTTCAAAATTACTTTATTGTTGAATTACATGATTGACTGCTTTTTAAAAGTTGGTTTAACCTCTTCACTACAGAGTATTACAGAACAATCTGTAATACTTTGCCTCACAATTTGTGCTTTTGTGTTTCCTAACACAACTAACAAATAATGTTTGACAAAAACATCTTTTTTTCTAAAAGTCACATTTCACTTTAAAACTTGTTGGGTGTACGAGGGTATTGCTGATTATATTTAGGCAGCAAAGTGTGTCTTAAGCCCTTCAGACATACTAAGGATGAAAGGCTGTCCTAATGGTATCTTTTTTTTTCTCTTTAAGGGAACTGATGTGTCTCTTGTTTATGGGTTTATGGGCATTTTTATTGCAGCAGGGAATTTCTCCACCCCAATTTTACAGGGCAACAGTAAATGCTCAGCAGCTGGGATTATTGCAGCAATATGAAGAAAATCTTTCTTAACATTTCCGTCTTTATAACAGCAGTTACAAAAAGGTAACTTTGATTTCTTAAATAATACATTAATTTATGTGTGGGTTTTTGTTCTGTTTTGGTTTTTGCCTTCTTTTTTTTAACATTGGTGACTAATGCTTATCTCAATTAGTATTTACCTTTCTATCCTGGAGTTTGCAGTAAGCTGGAAAACTGCTATGCCATTCCTTGTTGCCTCTATTGTGGTATGAGGATAGATCAGGGAGAATAAAGTTACTCGAATAACTGGATCAATTAAGTTCACATATGATGTCTGTGTAACAAATAAACTCACTGTTTTATGAAATAACAGTATTTTTTGCAATATGTTAAAACATTTACAAAACAAATAGTAGGTCAAATTTAGTGCAATAGTGTATCACAGTGGAGGAAATAAGATTTACCTTCCCATCCACTGTAAACCTGCAGGGGGAACAACAGGGCTCTACTGGGTCAGAGGTCTGGCTGCTGTGACCTCTCAGGAGAAAAGTGGCCTGTGTATAGCTTGCAAAAATTGTAATGTGTGAATCTTAGTACAGCTTTACTGTAGGATCTTGCAGCATTTAAGATGAGAAGCCTACATAGGGTTTAAAGAATATTTCTTCTTATCCTATTTTATTAAAGGAATTTCTAAATGTCTTCCACTATTTAGATACAAAACAGGGACTTTCGGATGAACATGAACTCACTTCTGAATAAATGGTGACCAAAGATCATGTCTGGGGAATATCTGAGTTCCCCTTGAAATTCATGTTAGCTGTCTAATATACTGTTTTAAATGTAAAAACCACATCTAACCTAGACTGTAAAGATGCAGTGATAGAAAAGGTTAGATGGTTTTTCAAATGCAGTGAACACAAGGCAATGTGTGCTGTCAACCCTTAATGCAATAATTTACACTTAGACACAAGAGCACGGCTTGTCTATGCTGGATGGACAGAACAAGTTAGTGAATGTTCTAACAAGGTCCTGCTGTCACAGCCTGGATGAGGTCTATCAGTGCTTGTGAGTCACTTTATTCTGATTGCTTATCTAATGGAGTTCACCTCTGACAGTGGTAAATAAATCCAGCACTTGTTTCTCTCTGGAAGATGTCTCCAGCAGCAACAACTAAGGTCAGTGTTGGAGTTATAGCATCGCCTAGTCATCCTTAATGTATCATTGGAAATATGGAATACAAGTTAATATAGAAACTGATTTTTCCTTTTAGTAAAGCTATTTCAGAATTATAATAATTAGAGGACATTTTCAATTACAAATGATTAATTTTCCCTCTAGTAATATTGTGACTGAATGTTGGAAACGAGGTACTACAAAGAGTATTTTTTATTTGTTTATTGTTTCCCCCTCCCCATTTCCTCTCTAGCCAACCCACTGGTTTAGTGATTAGCACCAGAGCCTTTTACACAGTGTTTTGAGCTCAGTTCCCTGGCTGCAGTTCACTCAACCTTGACGTAAATCTCCAATAAGTACTTTGTGAGAGGTTAGCCTTTTGTGCAGGGTGTGTGAGAAATCCTGCCTGACCAGGTTTGTTACAGAAACCAGTGTCAAATTGCCTTTCCCCAAGTGTTTGAATATGAAAGAGGGGGATGGGGGTTGAGGGACTCATGCGAAAAAACACCCTCACTCTCCACTTCCAGGAGTCTAATGGTTCGGATAAAAACCCCCAGTGTTTGGACTCACAGTGTTTTAATGCTGCTCTGCCTAGGCCTGGCACTGTCAAGTGAGCCTGTGATGATTTACAGTCTGCAGGTAGAGCAGAGTATGTCATTCAAAGAATCCGCCTTCTCTGTCTAGCTTGTTGAGGCTGGTTGCTTTTAATTTAGTCTATTTGATCGTGCTATTTGCCTTAGGTAATCAGCAACCTTTCATGTAAATCCTAGCCAATCTTATAAAACTAATGGAGAAGAAAAATAACACACCAAAACACTAGCATGTAGTCATGCCTTCACTGTTGATGTCAGTGGTGTCATAGGAAGGCAAATAAGATATGCAACCCTCTCATTTTATAAGAAACATATCCTCCCTTCTTTACATTTTTCTTTTTTGTTTTGCTTTGGTTTGTTTTGTTTTTTTAAAGTAAGTTACATCCTTTGGAAATGGAAACAATCCATTATGTTATTACCTCGGGGCCTAGTACGTGAAAAGCCCGTTGAAACCTCTTTGCCATTCTTCCATATAGTGTTAAAGTGGGTTGCTTCCAAGTAGATTTAGAATTCAACATCTGTACTCTTCTGTTTCTGTTAACAACCTTCACATTAATTGCAATTGTGCATTAGCAGAGGTCTTTTGCATTAACTCTTTCATTCACGGGAAGTAGATCCACAGAGGTTTGCATAAAACTAGGGTTTGAGGCGGGAGACTGCTGGAATACATTTTGACAAGTCACCCAGGTTATCAGAGTATGCCAGTAAATGGCAGCAATATTGCTTAAAAGGAGATTTCTCCAAGAAGCAATGCAGCACCTGCAGTGAGGGACAAAAAGCTGCCTTTCCAGCTAAGCAGGCAGGGCAAATGAATTTCTTCAGAAGGGACATGTTACACAGATTCTTTCTGTGACTTATTTCATGGGTCCACTGACTTCAGAGTCTGGCTTGAAGTTTTTGGAGGGAGAGAAGGGGACAGGAAGGAGATAAAGTGCTGTAAGAAAGAGGGAGAGTCCTTTTTTAACCAAGTGTTATGTTTAGTTGGAATAAAACAATAATAAATGCAGATTTTGAAGGCTATTATTTCTTACTGCTAATTATCTGCAAGAACCTTGACAGTGAGGTACAATCTGATGTTGAGCCAGTGAGTAAAATACAAAAATCAGAGCAGACTCTGTCAGTTGTCTTATGTTTCTGAAGAACCTAATGTGAATTGGTGTTGATCCATGAAGATTTGCTTTATGCATGTTTTCATCTTTCCTTTCTGTTCTTTGATTATACATTTAAAAATAAAGTGCTTATCTTGGTGAATTCCAGTAAAAATTTAGTTACAATGCTTTCAAGACCATTTTGCATTTTGTTAAGCAACTTCTAAGCATGAAATAATCTTGGAATCTAGTGTGTTGCTTCAGGCTTTTGAGATATAAATTTTCATAATGATTATCCGTCTCATCATCATCAAAAAAATATATCCTTACAGTGTGGGAGCATTTAAGTATTATGAATTGGCAGTCAAAACCAGAAAATGACAAAGTTAAAAATTTTCCTGTGCCCCTTCAGACTTCTTGCTTTTAACTTGGTTGTCCTTTGCTGCCTAGTATTTTTAAAGTGGAAATAGAACTGGATGCGAAATGCAGTTACAGAGTTGTGTTGCACGCAGCTGTCTTGACCATATTTGCTCTGAATTCTTCATGGATCTAAGCTAGCCTCAGTGTATAACATGTTTTTTCTTGCTTGAATAATTTATTAGCTTGGACCCCAACTCTGCTTATCCGTAAGATGTAAATGGCCCCACTGAACTGTATCCCCACACCAGGATCTTGTTGCAGGGTCAATGCCCTGGTTGCTAGAGGGCTGGGAAGCAAGATAATGTATGTTTTTTAAATCCTCTTCCTTTTGATGTGAGACTTTTGTCTTTAAACTGTTGGCTAATTGCCATTGTATTATCTGATGCTGGTATATTTGCCTTTTATATAGCTCTTTCACCAAGGCCTATATTAGTTTTACTTCCCTTCTGATGACCTCTGTTTGTTTTCATTGTTGTGTTTCTGTGTAGGGAAGGGGCTTTCATTGTTTTCTGCCCCTCCCCCCCAATTCTTCTTTCTCCTGTCCCCTCCCTCCCTTCTTCTTTTTCACTTCCCTATCCTTTACAACTGCCTAAGTAATTCTTAGTAATAAAAAAATGCATTAACGCTTAGGCCCATCCCCACCCCCCTTTTCCTCAATTGCCCCTACTAGGTTAGATACTAGTCTGTATCAGAGTACATAGTTCTTGGAACAATAGCATAAATTTTAATCAAAACTAGCATAGTTCTGAGGAAAAACAAGTAGACCTTGCCTACTTGTTTACAATATGTCAGATAATTGAAAGCTTTTTGCTGACCACAGCAGCAAGACTGCAGATGAAAATTGCCTTATTTAGCCACTGATCAGATAATTAATGCAATATTTGATGTCCAACTTGACCACCCTTCCAAAGCTAAGAGTATTTGTTCCTGAATGCAAGTTGCTGCCAGGGTGTACACAAGCCTATACTTTGGAAATCTGCTCGGAATGAGCTGTTAATCCCTGCTGGAGTTATGACTATTATGTTATATATCCTGGCGGTTTAGGAGAGAGCATTGTGAAGCACTGGAAAAAGTCTTATTCAGTAGATAAACTGGGTCCTCGTTCTTTTCTGTCCTTCAGCAGATCATAGTTGTCATAGGTATCAGTTCACTTGTCTAATAAAGATCTCATATTGTGAGACTGCATCATCATATACACATCAATACCTTTCTTATAGATGGAGTGGCTTGAAACATTTTCAGATCAGGTTTTTCAAGGGAATAAAACCTACCAACCAAATTGGTTACAACAATTTCAGAATTTTCAGATTTTTTTACACTATATTATTGTAATTTTTTCTCTTAATTTTGTAGTATTGAACTGAAACTGCTGCATAAGTCCAGAAATACCATTACTATAAAATACCTGCAATAAATAGGAATTAAAAGTGTGTAAAATGTATATGATAAGGCACGTTAATATATAAAAGATTCTGCTTTATCAAAAAAGAGAAATGAGGAAAAAAAAACGCTAATGGGCAATTTACTTAAACTTATTCATCATTCTTGCAATGAATCATTTTCTCTTGCCATTTTGAGATTTCACAGCTGTTAACAAGCCAGCTATGACTGTTGAACTTCAATACATCAACAGGCCAAAGGAGAGCTATTAATTAGCAGTGGTGGCTGGTGTGGTGAGAGCTTGGCTATTGACAGCTGTCACCTCAGGATACTGCTGCTGGTTTTTTTCAGCATGGAGCAGAATTGGGGTTCACTTAAGGATTGACACAGGGAGAAGGAATATGGTTGGAGTGGAAGGTTCAGATTTGCCCCTCTGACCCATAATCACATTGTTGTATATTAGGTGGGAATTCCTTTGATGTAAAACACAGCTCATCTGGAGATTGCAGGACATAGTCTAAAATTAGGACTGTGGTTAATTCCAGTGCTGCCTAATGTTAGTACAAAATTTTAAAGTCATTTTCTTTAACTGTAATATTTATGAAGTCCCAACCAGGAATTAATTCCCCCCCTGAGCTGGATTGTAAAGCAATTCCACAGACCATGGAATTCATCATGGCATGACGGCATTTAAAACCTCAGTCGAACCTTGTTCAGTATCTGTAATGTTTTCTATTCTGAGCTTAAAGAACAACTCAGCACTGTGACTAAAGATAAATAGTGCAATATTGTCAACATCCTGTAGATGATACGCTGCAACTGTGCAAAATCATTAGGTTGGTCACTTACTGGTACGGTAATGTTGGGTCTAGTGGTGAGCTTTAGAGAATATGTCAGAGAAGAGTTTCTTTTATGTTCCACTGTGGTTTGTGCAGTCTGCAAAGGAAATGCTCTCTTGCCTTCTTATGTCAGCCAAGTTTTTTGGGTAGGTTTTTCCTAAGGAATAAGAGGGGTTATTTTTGTTTGTTTTTTTTGTTCAATACTGGTCAGAAGACAGTTTATTTTCACTATTTCATATGCAGGGTGTGACAGGGTCTGAACGGGCTAAGTTGACCTTCCAAGATCTCTGTGGTTTCAGTAAGTGCCCTGAAATCACCTGGACTTTTAAACGCAAAATTTCACCCACCTAAGCCATTCATTCTTTTCTTTAAAAACAAACAGACTAGTAAACCAAACAGAAGAGATATAACTCCAGCAGATTCTCTCTGGTACACTAGTCCCACCTCATTCACAAATGGCTGCAAATATTAATACTTGCTAATGAAAGTAGGAGATGTCTATAAGAAGTTCAGTTTAATGATGCAGAACGGGTAGGCAAAGAAAGGACTGCTTGGCACTCTTCAGAATGACTGTGCTGTGCATATCCATGGAGTATTTAAATTGATGACATTCCTCCTGCCCCTGCCCTGTCTGTCTCCCTGAAGCTTAGGTTTCAGTATGTTTTCAGAGTGCACAATATGAACTGACCTTGAGCAACCACTAAATTTGCATTGCATTTACCAATATTTTAAAAGAAACAATCCTAAGAGTAAATCAGTAAGGCTCTGTTATTGATTTTTATCACAATTTACAAAAATCAAGGGACTTGCTGAACTTAATTTAAATAAATTTTTATCCAGCTGAAACAAACCATAACCCGAGGGTTAAAATTTTTGAAATCAGTGCTTTAGTCAGATTGAAACAGCTAGATTTCACTCCTGACTACTGCCCCATTGTGTTGCTCAGGCTTTAGAGATTGTCAGACAGAACTGAAACCAAGGATCTGCTCTGCAAGGTGGGCATCCATACCACTAAGAATCGAACTGTGGCATTGTCTTTGCAAAAATTAATGTATAAAATTCCTTTTTTATCACTATATAAGCATTCCAGAAAATTCTTTTTTTTTTTTTTTTTGTTTAATTATTCATGCTACAAAGACTCTGTAGCATCAGCTCAAAGGTAGAGAAAGGAAGGAAGGGAGACAATATACCCATTTGCATAATGTCATACCAAGTAACTACAATACTTATTTAAAAGACTTTACTCAAAAAACATTTAAAAATGATTAAAAATTACTTATTAGTCTAAACAAATATATGTGTGTCTCACTGACCCTAGAGTGAATGTATTTTGGTGCTCATATAATCTGTGTGCATGTAAATATGTATCTTCTCATACATTTTTACAGTTGCTTTGGATTTGTTCCATTTACTAACCATACTGTATCTATTCTTAAGCATTTGGTGCCAAGGTTTCTCTGCAGTATTTCAGTACTGAGGGTCCACCTGAGTCTTTACGCTTCTGTTTGAGTTTGATGGATTCCCCAACATGTAAATATATCCTTAATGTTATGCTGTATTTTTGTGTTTTGCTACCTGTGGATAGTAAAATTAAAATGATCACACATTTCCAGAAGGACTTTTTTTCTGAGGGTCTCAGCATGGAAAGCACCAATCAAAATTGTTACAATCACATAGTTTGCAACTGTGTTACACTGCTGCTTTTCTTTTTCTTACTATTCCATTCTTCCCATTAAAAAAGAGAGAATGAGGTTGGTAAGAATACTATTTTCTGAAACACTCTATATTTTTCATCATTTTGTCAAACTTTATTATTCACAAATAAAAGAAGATGGATTGTAACACTGCTGTAGGACATACAGAGATGGCTGATGAAGTCCCCTGTATTTCTAAACAAAGGAAGCCATTAATTTTTATAACCAGAATCCACTTTTTAGGGAAACTTCCAGCCTCTTCTTTTAATGAACAGAGCACTTTTCTTATTTGCAGTCCGTGAGACTCTCACTAAGTTGGGCTGTGTGTAAGTGTGTCCAGGTGGTTTGTCACAGATGGTGTTCACTGTTTCTAAAGCTGTGTAGGGTAACGAAAATAGATAGCGTGATAGAGGCATAATAACATGTATGGTGGATGCCCATCGCAGTGCCTCACCTCTAATGTATATAAATACCTACTGCAATTGAGCATGACATTTGTAGAGGGATCAACTCCAGAAACATTTTGAGCATCCACACTTCAATTTCTCTTTACATGTCACTCAAGGTGAAGATAGATATCATCACAGGGAGCACTTTCCTCATCATATATGCTCTGTTTTCTTCTCCTTTTGAATGCATGTTATTTTTTAAATTTCTGTTAAAGTCTTTTAAAGAGGATCATTCTGTATCTCTTAGGGAGAGATACTCAGCTGCATCTCTTCATAGGGACAAGTCTCCTCCTGAAGGCATACATGCACCACAGGAATGAAACTCTTTGCTTATTTATTTATTATTTGTTTATTTATTTATTTTCTGTAAACATGTCTCTTAACAATGTAGATTTACTGAGGGTGACATATTTCTGGAATATTATAATAAGCTTTGTAGTGCTTCCTTACAGATAGTCACTGAAAGTTCTGATGAACTTTAAACATTATATGTTTCTTACTATGTCAACCACCAAACTGGCCTTCCTCAGTTTGTTTGATAACTCTCTATTCAGTAATAGGTGCCTGTAGTTGCAGGAACAGACCTACCTTATTTTATTTGTATTACTGTTTCATATGTATGAGCAAAAGGAACTATGTGCTAAAGGAGGGCGATATCTTCTCTGTGCATCTTGCATAGGAAGGCTGCTTAACTCCATCCATGTTCTTCACTTTTTTACATCATGTCAAGTTTTCTCTTTATATCATTTGACCAGATTAGCTATAAAAAGAATGGAAGTCTAAGCAGATTTAAATAGTTCCATCCTACAAGATCAACTGCAGTGTGTGATGGTCTTGCATTATGAAATTGTTAAAAGGAAAAAAAAAGAATAGCTGGAAAACAAGAGGAAGAAACTATTTTTAATGAGGCAGTTTTCTAGGTCTTTTTGTTCTTGGTTTTTTTGGGTTTTTTTTTAGGAATCTAAAAAAGTAGAGTACTTCTGGCTATTGTGAGAAGAAAAATTTGCCATGACTGCTCTTGATTTCCATATGTACTTACTTTGTTTGTTTTCCTCTTACTACTCTTTGATATAGAAAAGTTTCTTCCTGTCTTTCATTAAACTGACGATGCTTTGTACCTCTGTGCTCTTATATAAAAGAACTGTAGCAAGAAAAGAAGTCATGCCTAACACATCTGATAGTATTTCCACGTTTATTTGAAAGCTCTGAAAATCCGTGATGGTTTATTAGATAGTTATGTGGGAGTGGAGTCCTCTACTTTCACACTGAAGGGCTTATTGTTAATGAAGTAGGTATTAAAGGGACTGACTTGTACATCTGCATTGCATCAGTTTAGACATGGATAACTGGGTAACCAAAACCTGCTGCTCTTAGTTGAAAAATTAATTATTATCTAAATGTCATATGCTGTCAATTCTATGACATAGAAAAAGATTGAAAAAAAATATTGGAAAAAAAAGATTAAAAAGTAGATACAGAGAACTGCTTTTATGTGGAGTAAGACTTTTAACCTACTACTCTTGTGTTCCTGTAGCTTTGTTCATTCTCTTTATTATTTGCTCCAAAATCGCTTCAGCTGAGCAAATGTCATGTGAAATATTGTATGGGTTAATCAGTAATAGCATGCAAACATCTCTTACCTATCTGGGCACAGTGCTTGAGTGTGCATTGCAGAACAGCTGTCAAGCTGCTTTGGAAGCTTCTTTTGCTCAGTTTTTTTCACTGAAAGATCAGGATATCTCCCCATCTCTAAATACAGCAAAAGCTCTTTTAGAAAAGATTGAGAAAAATAATTATTTTCATTTCCTTCCCCCCTCTCGCCCATGGCTTTCACAGATTATTTTAGATTCACGTGGCCTTCTCAGTAGTCTTTGGGGGGATCAAATTAAGTATTGCTAGGTGATTGAGTTTGTATTGTGCTACATCTGATCTTGAGTTTGGACATGTGCTAAGATTGTGAATGTGGTCATCAGCAGAAAACTACAGGAGGGTAACCTGTGACAATTTATCTAGCTTGCTATCCTCTGTCCTTTCCTCTCCAAAGGACCTAATGCTTCTCCTTCCCAATCCTAAATGTCTTCATATTCGGCATCCCCATTTCTAGCAGACTGTGTGTGACATGAGTGCCACAAAAGCCATGCTGTGGCTTGGGTAAAGAAGCAGAGTTTCAGAGAGGTCGGTAGATGGGAGATGACACTTAGGATTTCACTGTAGGCTGAGCTGGACCTGCAGTGAGGTTTGCAGATGTTCTTTGGCATCAGTCTCACAAATGCCTCCTGGACTGCACCTGAAGCGCCCGGCTCTTTCCTGAGCCACGTTTCCTTTTGCCTGTCTCTGTAAATGGTATGTGATTGACTTTCACATGCTGACACAAAGGATTGTTACGTATCATCAAATCTGCCTTTGCTTTGGAGCTCAGTATTGGCTAATGAACCAGGAGAACTTGTAGTTCCAGTATGAGTGGTTTGATGCTGCTGGTATGCTTTTCTTGTGGTTTTGTGTTCCCCCTGCTCTCCCCCCCTTTGGGGGTGGAGATTGTTTGTTTCCTTAACTGGCATATTATGATAATAGAATCAAGAGATAAGATTTAATCAATGTACATAATATAAATACATAATAAAGCAGTAGAACATGTAAATAAGATCCTATTGGTACCCTGGCTTCTTGAATTGTACTTCATGGTGTGTTTTCATATGATGTAAGTGCAATGCTCTTGTTCTTGGTAGAACTTCTGAAGGGAAGATTTTAAATTCCTCTTTTCTCAGGCTAAGGTTATGTTTCATGTTCAATAACAAAAGTGAAATGAGATTGCTATCTGCTGAATGAAGAATGAGATTTCATTTACCCATTTTCTTTATGTGTTATCTGTGTGTGATTTTGCTTATATGCACTGAAATGAGATATATCAATTATAGCTCTCATTTATCACTGCCAGCAGTCATACTGCAAATTTCAGAGCCCTCATATAGACTGTTCTACAATCAGCTACCAGCTTGAACTTTTGGCTGAAGCATGAGAGGCAGGATGAAAGGGAGAAGAACAAAGCCAATCCAACCAAAGGTTTAGTAGCAAGAGCTCTAGATTGTGTCCTGTTCCTCCTAAATTCCATGTAAAGCTCTCGTCTTGAACAAGCATGTTCTCTGTCCCTTATGACAGAAAGGGATGTGGAAACAATTACTCAACATGAGTCATGAAAGAGATAAACCCTGAAAGATAGACAAAAAACTGTTTATCCTGTGCTGAGCCACATTAGCCCAAGGCTGTGAAGTCTTATTTCCATGTCATGCCCTGGTTCTGAACTGTTTGTCTGAGGCCCTTTTGCAGACAGCTGCTGAAAGTAAAAGGTCACAGTGCAGCAGCTTTGAAGGACCTGCTTCAGCCATATAAAAGTCACCAAAAGAAATGGGAATCCGTTCGATCTGATTTGTTGGGAGAATTAACCTTCCTGGTGTAGCATCATCAGTAGGAAGAGGCTTTTGAGAAGCTGACGCCATGACATATTTGCCTCTAATTTAGTTGATTGAGTGACTATATAATGAAAGATTGTTTTTCATCCACTGCTGTAAATGTAGCGATCTTAGAACAGATTCTTTTTTGTTTGTGTTTTCTTTTTTTTTTTTTTTTTAACAATTAGTTAGCCTTGTTCTCACTGTGGAGAACTAAGAAAAATTGCTAATCATTAAGGATATGTCAGTCTGTCCAGAAAATTGGACAGATGTGTTGTTTTTTGTCCAAGGCTGAAAACATACCAGAAGAGTGATTCTTTTTACTGCTTTCTGTGTAGCGTCCTACCTTTAATTTGAAAGTATGACTAAGTCACTGTGGATTAAGCTTCCCACTCTTGACAGTTATTTGGAGAAGTTTTCTTTGTGATGATAAAGAAAACGTACTGAGAGCCTCCTTTGTAATGTGTCAGTACCTAAGCAACCTACATGTTTTGTGCTTTCTGCTCTGCTCTTGCATATTCTGCAATCTGCAGGCTGGTAAAAGGACCTTTTTTCTCTACTTTAAAATGAACAAACAAACAAACAAAAAATAAAAAAGGAAAAAAAAGTCAATGTGCCTAATCTAAAGGACTGGATTAATTTTACCTAATGTTTTCCAAAATATTAGTTAGCTGGGAACATGCCTGATTGCTTGATGTGAAAATATCTCCTTGCCTAATGGAAATATCTGACATCTCTTCTGTCATTTGACAGTATATCCTCATTTCCAACCACCTTGTACCAAAGCACATGAGTAATCAAGAGAGAACTTGGTTCTAGGAGATTTCAGAATACTTAGGTTTTGAATTGCCTCTTCCAACAGGCAGTAAAGGGAGCCTAGGGTTAGATTTCTTAAGCTTGAAAACAGAAGAATAATTTCTGTGATCCTGGAAAGATCTTTTCATCTAAACCCCAGGCAATTGGAGAGCTTTAGGTTAAATGCAGATTTCTGTTCTTCCATATGGTGTTTGTTTGCAGAACTCTCACAGTCTGCTGTTAGACAACAATATAACTGTGCTATAGCTTTGTTGGGCATGTGGTGGATCCTGCAGAAGCTTTTATCTCTACTGTTTACCAAGGGTACTTTGAGCTTGGTAAGAGTTACTACTCGCAGTAAAGTTTTTATTTTTAGAGGCTATGGGTTGGGGGGTTTTGTTTGTTTGTTTTGGTTTGGTTTGTGTTTTTTTTTTTAATTTTTATCTATGAAGAAATTTTAGAGATGAGAACTGATTCTATGTATTTATACTGTGCTGTTGTGTAGGCTTGTCATAGTGCATGTTCATCATTTGCCCAGAACCACTCTATTGCCCAGAACTTACTATAAGCTCCAGAAACTGAGCCTGACATCTGGCTTTTTTTACTGATGCACCTTCACAAAAAATTAGCCATTACAATTAATAACTCTACTTATTATGTTTCAGTCTAGTAAAATCAAGTTTCGGTTTTACAACTGTACAAGCCATGATCTATTAAAAAAAAAAGAGAAATAGCAATACTGATCATGAGCTGAACTAAATCTATTGGATCTATTAAAAAGGATGTTGCTAAACATAAAAATGAAACCATACTCAAATGTGGTTGTGTTGGATAAGAACAGTGGAACAAACATGGAAGAAGATCAAAAGGTTGGAAGATGTTGAATGTATAGCTGTGAAATAGTACGAGATACAACGTGTGGTCTTGCTTCCCCCCAAGCCAAGGTTTGTGCATGAAGTTCCCCTGTTCCAAGTCCTTTGTCCGTGTTTTTACTGAATTCTTAGTTGTGGTCCAAAGTGCTTACATAGATATTTACTGTAAAATGACTGCTTGCTTAATCATATGCATTAAGTATATGTTTTACCAAACATGCTTTCGTATATGTTTGGTAAATAGCACAGTCAGTCAGGAGGAGGGGTCGTTTCTATAGTGAGGGAATGTGAGACTTTTGCATCAGTGCTTGAGTACTGCAAAATTCAGATTTTATTTCTTTGTGAAATGTGTTAAGAAGGGAAACAATACAAAATCATACTGATTATTTTCACTGGAACTCATGTGAAGATTCAACTTCCTTTCTTTGCCACTTTCCCTAGGGTTGGTTGCCTATTTGCTTGGAGTGTTCTGCTTTCCTAACTTTTTGAAATTAAAAAAAGAAAAAGACAAAACCTATAGGCTTATTTTAAGAAGCATATGTATATCTCTTCTCGAGTCTCAGCTTTAATTTGAGTTTTTGAATAGCTTTTGAATATTTTTAGCCTTTGGAAGAACTCTGCTGTAAAGTGATACTAAAATTTCAGCCTTCTCCTGTTAAATATTCAAAAAAAGCTAAAAAGAAGAACTCATTTATATTTCTATCTGTAGAAGTTTAGGAGATGTTCAAAGTGACAATATAGTTGCTTTTGCAGGAAAACACCATTTTGCTGGCCAAATAGATGACAACAAACCTGTTCTGGTCACCAGAAATGCAATACACTGACACTACTGGCTAAGGTTCTAGATCCTTTGTTATCTGTTGAGGACAGGTTAAATGATAATTTGACTTCTAAAAATTGAATCTAATTTCTATTTAGTTTTACAAAATTTGAATTAAATTCAATGAAATTAAGTAGTCCTAAAACATTTCTAAATACATATTAAATATTTAAATAATTACTGAAATATTTAAATTTAAAATGTTTTAAAATATTAAAACATAATTTAAATAACCTTTTGCCGAGACTGTTCTTTCCCCTGTTTTTGTCTTTTTTTTTTTTCTTCAGAAAGCCATTTAATTTCTCAATAATGAGCCTGCTAAAGAAAAGGCTTCCTAGTCACATTTCTAACACTGATATTTCTGGTTGTGGAAAGTAGCTGTTTGTGTTTGCCAAAAGTGGAAATTATCTAATCCTGGTACTTTATTTTTGCAATAAATATGAATGAATGAATATTACCACTTAGTTGTATTTTATAAAACTGAAAAACAAATAGGTTTATAAATATAATCATGCATCAACAAACACTTGTTGTCAAAGTGTCAGTGTCTCTTCATAAAACATGGCATAAGTCATTTGCAGCTAATAATTATTTTTACTTTAAAAGTAAAACCAGAATAGTAATTATTAAGTATTTAATCTTCTTCTCTGTTCCAGAAGGAGGTATCTTGCTAGATTTGGTGACATAAAGGTCAAAAGATAAACTGTAACCAATACCTCTGTTTATTTTTTTGACAATGTTAAATTAGCAACCCCTCAGACCTCTTGCAGAGAAGTACAACCTGAGTAATTGAACATGTCACTGGGGAGTATGCTTGGTTAAGCTGATTCCTATTATGTTGACTTGTCAGGGACCAATAATTAAAGCTGAAGAGGGATGCTCATTAGTGTCTACAGAATGATTCAAAGAGCAGAGAGGAAGAGTCCTTCAGGCACACCTGCTAAAAACTGACACTGCCTGGTGGGATGAAGTCAACCGACCAGCTTGTTTATTTGATGAGTTAGTGGTACAGCTCTAACAAAGAGTAAATAAATTAAGAGGTGAATGTACATGCTCTTTGAATCAAGCTACAAAACTGTATTTGAAGGCTACCCTTTAAGGTGTTTGCATTATACTATAGCGTCTCTGCAAAATTTTATTTTTAGCACGTCTTGGCTAAGATGTACATCAGTATCTATTCGAATGGCTTTCCCCTCAATCCCTGAGTAATCATTTTAAGTCATTTTAGATGGAAACATCATAATATTAATAATCTCTCTGTTTCTTTGAACTCTCAAGGGTCTGCTTGGATAACCTCTAGGAGTTATAGTGCTTTTTGATGACAAATGCCCTTATTAGCATGCATTTTTCACACTTGCTCTTTAAAAAATGACTAGGGGTTTTTTTTTGGTTTTTTTTTTTTTTCCTCTCATTCCCACCACCTATGCTATCAACTGTAATACGTTTATTTCAGTGAAAAACCAAACAGGAAAACGCTCTGAATGAGGCTTCTTGAAATGATAGTGCTTATCAGAGCAGGGAAACAGTATTTACATAGCAATGCTGTGTTTTACCTAGAATTAATAACCTCAATTTTATATGGTATTGGGAGCTTTTTGGGACTTGAGCTGAGATAGTCTTGCAGATTCTTCCACATTATGAATAATATGAGAAACTCAGTTTTCTCTGACACTCAGAGTAATAAAATAAACCCACACAACTTAGAAATAAGTGTAGATAGGAACAATGTAACTACAACAAACGCTGTGAAATTGATTATGAAAGCCTGTTATATAACAGAAAACTGAGGATGTGGCAAGTTTCCTGATGAATAATTTGGTTTTCTTCTTTCAGGTTATCTGTAAATGATTTTTATCACATATTTTAGCATATGTTGTTTTGATAAATTCAGCTGTTCATCTAGAAACCCATGTGATCCCCTCTACTCATGCCCTGTATCTTCCCATTGGATCAAGTTAATGCTTTCTGGCTCTAGAACTGTCCTCTTCACTCTAGCCATCTCCAAAATCTTCATGCTGTGAGTTCATTAGGGCTGGTTAACACAGAATGGACTCCTACAGAGTCAAGCAATACCCATGTGACAACCTTCAGTCATTAAAATTGTTAATCTGTGCCCCCAAATCTCCTTTGCAGTGGCTCGCATTATAGCCTCAGAAAAACACCAGAAAAACGCCTCCTTTCTCATGGAAAGCTGTTACATCATGGACATTGGGGGATAACAGAAGAGCATTGGCAAAAGCAGATATTTTTATCATAAAGCTTCTACTCTTTATGCATCCTAGAGACCTACTGAAGTTTGGAGGACTTTGCTCCTGCAAAGTTGATTGGTCTCTTGAGATTCCTTCGACTCGAGACTGTGTGAAAAGCCTGTGTGGACAGTAACAGATTTTTGCCTCTGGGAACCATTTCATTTCCCTATAATGGCTCATTTCTACAATTTTTTTTTCTCTCCAGGAAAAGCTGATATGGTTTAATTTGGTTATCCAAACCTACGACATGGAAAAACTTCCTAGGATGTGCTGAAAAGCAGTTGCAGTGGAGTTTTTCAGGGTCTGCTGCCATCATAATGTAATAAAACCTTCATAACTTTTAAACCATAAATTGCTTAAAACTGGGAGACTCTTCAAAGGTGCCTATTAGATACAAAGTAAGACGTAGGAATTCTGAGCGTTGCCATTTGTAAACTGCAGATCTGCTGGAAGGAGCAAAACCTACATTCTGCCTTTCTGTATGTTCCTTGTCATCTCTCTCAGTTTTAAATTGGAGTGCCATTGAATCAATTTTTAAAATAATATTAATCAGCATAATCTGTATTAATATAACACTTTTGGAGCTTAGTGCCACTTGTCAGAAACTTAACAATGACTTTTGCATCAGCAACAAAGATGTTGTGTTGTCTCATAAAAATGGAGATGAACAATCAAGTAATCAGCTTTCAAAGATGACTTAGAAGGATCAGACTCCTAAATGTAAATATCATAACCACCTATTTCAGATTCAGGTCTCCAGACTAGAGGGAGGCCTGTGACTTTTGAACCACACTTTGTTTCAGATTGACCATTTTGTTGATCTGTCTCGGGAAATGAATCAGTACTTGCTTGCTCAATTGGCAGCTCAATGCAGTGAGCTGTTCCCATTGTCAACACAAGAAAGAAACATATTTATTTCTTTCCGAAGACTTCAGGGTAGCTTACTTGAAGAACTGTATTTTATGTTAAGCGTGTAAGCCGGAGTGTCCAAGTGAGAATAAAGACATTCCTTAAGCAGTGTTTTTCAAACTGATTTACTGAAGCACATGATAATGCAAAGTTTGTGAGTAATCCTTAGGCTCAAATATTGTAAAACTCTTGTGATTAAATTTGCCATGGGTCAGTACACAGCTAGCAGTGCGCTGTTGTAGAGTGGAGGGAATACCTATGAAACCTGGGAAATGTGGCCGAGGGGAATGTAACAGGTACCCTGCATCTGAGACAAACCACTAGCACTTGTTTCGTGATGCAAACATCTAGAAACTACTCTGCCAAATCCTGTTAATACCTTTGCAAGTCTGCAATAGAAAACTGAAAAAAGATACCATGAATTTTTCTTAAAGCTGTATGAAGAAAGGCTTCTCCCCACTCTTATTTTCTCACTCAAATGGTGCCATATCTATTTTGAGGGTTTGCAGAGTTACAGCAAAGTCATAGCTGTTTAAAACAAGAGACTACATGAAAAAAATTTGAGGATTCACTTGGTTTTCCCTTATATTGGAATAAAACCTAAGTATTTACCTTTATTTATATATTGCGAAAAATAGCTCTCTGGATAAGTAAAGTAGTTCACCTGGATTGTGGAAGTTGTAGGGTGGGACAAGAGCAAGGATTCAAACATCCATCAGTTGTGGCTGAGGACACCTCCTGCCATATGGAGCTCTTCTGGCTCTCTCATGTGGAAGCTACATCCTGAACCCAGTGAATGTAGTCCTCAAACTGCTACATTTTCATGGGAAATTTTGATTATTGTGAATTGGCATTTTCTAATTATGACCTTTGGAAAATTCCAGTTTTTCTCAGTTTGTAAAGGTCCAGTGGAGGGTAGAAACAGCAAGAAAGTGAAACCAAAGGGGGATTGTAACTCCCCATTCAATGGAACAGAGGGAAGTCCAAGCCTCTTGCGTTCCCACCTGACGAATCACAGGCTGGGGACATTTGCCTTCCTGCATTGGCACAGGTGGATTCATCCCCACAGTCACAACAAAATACAAGCTGTCATCTTTACCTGGTTTTGTCTAAGGGCAGTCGGAATTGCAGAGGCTCCCAGAAGATGCAATTTCAGTTTAGAAACTTTTTACACTGCAATACATAATAAGACCTTCTCAGAGGAGATTTCATTCTAATTTAAGAGTTTATAACACAGGAAAATATGTGAGGTGTTCAGTTCTGGTCTCTGAAAGGAAAAGGATTTTCCTTCTCAGAAGAGATTTTCGGTTTTGTATGTTAGAGGAGGAGTAGGTGGGAAGCACTCGGAGAAGGAAACCTGAGGTGGTCAGAATGATGAATGAGACAGTATTCTTTGGCACATATGTTTAGAGTAGATAACATGGGGTGTGTGTGACATTGTTCTTACAAAGCAAAAGACATTGGTACGTGTCTGAATGAGTTTTAAATAATACAAATGAAAAGAAAGGATTTAAATTTAAAAATTGAGATATTATGGAGGAAGAGCTGAAAGCAGCTGAGCAGTACCTCAATACCAATGGCAATACCTGCCAGCTTATTTCCCAGCACATGATTCAGTGGCAGGGAGAAGAGGGCACTGCCAGGAGTGGAGGGATGGGAGGTGGAGGCTGATTGAGGTTAATTGAATCAAATTGATTTAAAGCAGCTGATGAACTAGACTACTTAACTGAATGGAAGCAAAGACCTAAAAGAGGGAAATATAAGAGAGAAACAAGTATGATTTGGGATGCATATAGATGAGTGTAAGCATGTAGGTAGATTTTTGAGGATGAGATGAATGAATCTAAGTTGCAGCTGAGTTTTTCATTCATTAGCCTGTTCTATCCTATTGCATTCCTAGTGCACAAAGCAATCACAATGGAAGGGATTAAAGTCACTGACCTTAATTTGTCTTAAGTCTGAAAAAAAGTCCTGAACATGTGTTACTAGGGCAGAGTTTACTTGCCCGAAAAATTTTCTTCTTATTGGGGATAGGGATGATCCTAATTTATGAAGAACCACTTTTAATTATTTTCCTTTTCTGTCTTGTCTACAGAGGAGCTGCATTAGCTTTTGCAGTTGCTTTGTTTATCAGCAGTGTCTCACAGTCTTTGCCCTGGAGACTATAACAAGCCTGGATAGAGATAGTATTATTGTTCTTTTCTCTACAGCAACTGCTCAGTCCATTTAAAGATAATAGGCCATGGCCAGCATGACCAATGAAAAAGGGAAATGGCATTTATCTTGCTGGCTTCCTCTGATAGCATTTAGGACCATGTTCTCTGCTTGATCCATGGGCTCAACAACATGAACAGTCCACGAGGAGTAAAATATTCAGCAACACCTTTGAAACACAAAGTTCCATTGTCATTTGTGCTCTGTGGCCTCAGCTCTTCTCTAAAAACTGTTTCCACTTGTCTTACTTAACAGAGTAAAAATAATTCAGCTTACTCTTCATCCCTTTTAGAGGACAAAATTACTGTAATGGAAATAAATTGAAATGCAATTAGCTGACTCTACAATATGTCTTCATGTGTTTGATCACAAATAGCTTGAAATCCAAATCCAGACCTGGCTCTGCTCCATTGCATTGTGTTTTGTTAGCTAGAGAATTACTAATATTTCTGATAAATAAATTTAAAAAATAAATAAAAATGAACGGACAAACAGGAAAGAGCCACATAATAATTCAGTGAATCAAGTGTCTTACAGGGAGGAACAGAAATTTTAGAGCATTATCTGCTTTTGTTAACAACAAGGAAACTGAAAGCTGAGTTGATTAATTAAATAACTTCACAGTAAACAAATACTGGATACGAATAGCCACCACTCTGCTCTGCTTGTTCTGAAAGTTAGGAAAAAAGCCAGTAGTGTTGAAAGTCAAAATTAAATGCATTCAAATGAGACGTGTGGTATAAACTTAAGTAGTGACGACTGGTGGCAAATGAAATAAGTGCTGTTGGAATGGGAAGGTGGGTGTCCGTTTTTTGATAGATGAGATGAAGAGTGAATGCCTTTCTGAGAGAATTCTGGACTCACTACAGAGATCATTATGTGAAATGTAATCCCTCACTTTATATAGAAATCTAGCCTAAATGATCTGATATTTTCAGGGATTTGACTTCATGGAGTGAAGCCCACTCCGTTCTTTGCCCTGGTAGTGTGCATGTCAGAATCAGAACAAATTAGATTTATGCTCACCTGCAACAGAGCTGAATCTGGCCCTTGGAGTTCAGATTACTATGAATACACTACACAATATTATAATTGTAGAAAATAAATCTCAGAAGTCCATATGTGTATAAACAAAAGACTGTAATTGAAACCATCATTGAAGACCAAGATTATAAACAAAAGATGCATTTTCTTGGTTTTGCATAAAATTAATTATAAGGTAAGAGCAAAAATTAATGCATTCTATTACATCACTGGTAAAGAAGGACCTGTTACTTTGTATTTTTAAACAGCGACTTTAGATCAGAAATAGACAAATTACATCTTAATGAAAAAGGAATCTGACTTTGAATATAGTTAACACTTTTTTAGGAAATCTAAAAAAAAAAAAAAATCTGGTAGTGATGAGCATGCTCTAGGTGCTGTACAGCCCTAAAAGAAAGCTGTGTCCTACCCATTTAGTATCTGATTTACTTCAGTTTTATTGCCCATTGCTGGCATTATATCAAACATTTCCTTAGTAGGCCCCAGCACTTATATGAAGCTGTGCCAAGGTTATTCTGTATGTAATCCAGAAAGCCTTTTTCTGCTGCAGGGAAATCACTGAGTTAAGGGAATGATTATTCCATTGTGTTCTGTTGTTGTTAGTTTTTCTTCAACAGATTTGAATTACCCTATCTTAGCTTTATTAGTATTGTTGTCTGTTGTACTTCATAATCAGAGCAACATAGCAAACAGTTCATTCAGCCCTCGGGAAAATTTCAAACCCAGCATGTAAATAGATACAGTTGATAAGAATGGAAACAGAACAGAAGTGTAGTGAGGAGGGATGGGGGAAATGGGGGATCAAGAAAAAGGCAAATAGGTGAGGGCTGTGGAGTTAGAAAGGAGAGTAAAACGTTAAGAGGCACTAGCAGGAAGGAACAAAATAGTTATGACGCATTCAGACGAAATCTCAGAAGGCCAAACTATGATCTGCCAACAGAGGAAGAGAAAGAAGAATGGAGCAGCAAAGTGAGTGATCAAATACATTAAATATAAAAACTCATATTTAACCAAAAGATAACTTGAAAATAGATTATTAATACAAGTAATATTTATACCGCACACTGCAATAGATTTAGTTTGGAGACACGTTTGCTGTGTTACATGAACATGAATTTTCTTCTCCTTTTCTGTGGATTGAGGTGTTTTTACATTTGTCTTGTTTTTGCACTGGGTAATCAAATTAGTCTTTCAGTCAATAACTACATCTTTCACTGGGCACGGTTACCTTTCAATATACCATCATTTGGGAAACACAGCTCATAAAAACATATTCCTCAGGTTGGCCAAGGTGGAAGTGCAAATAGCACAGTTAGTCCTCTTCTGTGAATTAACTGCATGACCTCATCTGTGAGGTCCTACTGACTTGTATGAGAACCAAACTTAGGAGAAGTTGCTGGAGGAACTAAGTATGTAACTGAAAAAAAGTAATGGTTTTTATTTTTGTACTGATGTATCAGTTATGATAGAAAACTACATAAAAGGAAAACTGCTGTTTTACTGAGTGTATTGGTGATGGGTGACAATAGTTCTGCTGAAGTTGAGGAAATCCTTACCTGCAAAGGATCAAAAATTCCAGCTGTAGACTGTGTTAGTAAAATGGGCTGCACATCTAGATCTGGTTTGTTTAGAAGACTTGTGTTTGTAACAAACAGCTAAAAATTTTAAAATTGTGGTTTAGAGAAGGCATGGCTAAAACCTGATAGAAAAGGTGGGGGCGGGGAAGGCATGTTTTTTCTTTGCAGTTACAGCATTAAATTAGATTGCTTGAAGAATCAGAACTGTCCCTAGTTAGAGAAGCAGCACAAATTTCACTTTAGTTCTGACTCAGATCTATGAAAAGAGTGATTCTCAGATCCGGCAGCAAAGCTGCTGTCGTTTACAAGCCTGAATGCCAGTTTCTCTGTGAATATCCCACTGCCTCAAGGAAACCCTCCAGTAAAAGCATTGCAGAAAACATAATTTATACCAGTAAAAAAGCTGACCTGTTTGTTTCATTGGATAGTCATGAACTCTGGAGCCCTGAAATAATAACACTCCTCTTCATCTGCTACATTAGTGTATTTGAAAAACTGTATGTTTCCAGGTGGTATGCACTGGAGATACTACAAGCCGAATTGTAGGATTAAGAACTCCATCCTCTTTCAGTCTCCACTTGAATCTCATCCCAGGGAATTGCAATTCTCATTTTCTTGTACTCACTTTGCCTTTAACATTTTAAAATGATGTGAAGATTTTCTTCTATACAAACCTTGTGCACTGGAGAGCATAAAAGCATTACAATAAGGAATTGGTAAAGGCCACAGGCTCTGGCTTGGTTTGCAGAAGTATTGCAAAGTTGAGATGCTTAGCTAAGCTACCCAAACCTCTCTTGAACCTGCAGGGTGTGCCAGAAATAACTGCAAGAGCAAGCTTTCCTACAGGGTATCAGAGCTGCTCCTTATGACCACAAGTTAAAACCAGAAATTAGAGAGAAAGACAGAGATAATAGGAACAACCCTTTAAAATAACTGCTGCTTTTTGAAGCTCAACTAAAAATCCATTTTAGGTTTAGTTCCCGTTTTGGTTGAAATATAAGTTGACTTTTGTTTATCCGAAAGACTTTGACTATCATAGACTATAACTGAATTAAATTCCAGGTCAAATTACATGGTGTCATTTACTGGGCATGTGTTTTTGATGGATTTTACTTAGTAAAGCACTGTATGTCCTTTTTCTAGTTCTAACTAATCCTCACAACATCACTGTGAGGCTGATAAGTAATATCCTCATTTTACAATCAGAGATAGAAAGGTTATGTGACCTGCCAATGTATACAGAATATAATCAGGATCAGAACTGGCAGTAATACTTCAGAGTTCCTAGTTACTAATCCTATCTTGGAAAAATATATAGGATATTCACTGTGTATGTAATCTACACTTTGATTAAATAAAACTTTTTTCTCCCTGTGTAAATGTTCTCTGTTTCTATTCAGGGGTTGAATACAACAGACTCAGAGGTTTTTCCTACCATAAGCTGTATATAAATATAAATCAATGATGAAATGAAGGTTAAAAAAAAAAAAGAAACTGGTTTCAAAAGAAGGATCAAAGTCATGAGAAATTGATTTGGAGTAAAACAACTTTGAGTTTAAATAGGCTAATGAATTACTACATGTTGTTCATCTTACTGCCAGCTGATCCCCCTGGTTTTTAATGCCTTGCTGTGCCCCTTTGTAAGTAGCCTCGCCTAAAGACACTGAAAAATAATGTCTTTCTCTAAATAGCATGTATGACTGAGGGTATGACACACAAACAAGTGAAATGAACCCCTTTCCCAGGTAAGTAGTGTGATGTTTGCAGTTAACCCTCATAGAAGGTACTCATGTACATGAGGTTGCTCTATAAAGGACATGAACTGCTTCTGTTTTTCCTAGCAGATGCTGTGAGTGAACCTGATTACATGTTGTATTGACTATTTAACTTATGGTGGAAGTATCCATCTGATCTTTTAGTGTTTTCCGTGATACTGAAGCCACCTGAAGTCATTGCCATGCCAAACATTTACTCCACATCCCTGCCTGTCCTCTATTGTGGCAACCCAGTGGTTTTTGAGGCTTTGTTATGAATTGGATACTTGAAACGATCTGGGCAAAAAATAAACCTTCTCCCAATCTTCCTTTCCTTTCTGTCTCTGCCTGGAGAACTCCCAGCATCAGTCCTTTGATTATTGTGAAGAAAGATTGTTTTGGTGAGGCAGATGGAGCATAGCCCTAACACCTAATTGATGATAACTGGGGAGCAGCAGGCTATGGAGTATAGAAGCAAAAGGACAGTCAAAGCTTTATATGGCAAGGAAAGAAGGGAAACTCTTAAAGCTGAATTCATTTATAGGAAGTACGACTGGAGCTTCTCACAGTGATACAACTCAATTTGAATTTTTACAGTGCTGCATGGGTTGTCCTCTGCAGCTCTAGATCTTATCAGCCCTGATTGCAGCTCAGCTCAGGATATAAAGTCTTCCCAGTAACAGAATCCTACAGAGGTAAACCCTGACCTGGTGGAGGAAGAGATGCTTAACTGTAAGCAAGTGGCTGGAGCCACTGACTTCTCGTGGTTAAAACTAGTGATGTGTTTGGGTACTGAAAGGATTTTTTGGCTTTATGGCCATTTGCCTTTTTTTTTCTTCCCCAGAAAGAGTAACTTTTATTTTATGAAATGATAGTTTAAACACTATTTTTTGCCACTGGCATTTGAGGCAAGTCTAATTTTAGGCCTTGACCACTTGACTACCATCTTAATGGCTTTCCTTTTAATAGAACATAGAAACAGCATGGTCTTTATTTTCTGCATCATCAAAGCACTGCACCTTCCAACAGAAACAGTCTGCAGTAGACCAAATGCATCCCCCTGATAGTCCATCTGCTGAATTTCATAGCCAGGAGGAATTTCAACTATAGGTAAACAATTTTTACGAAAAGAAACCTTTACCTTTTTCCCTAATGCTTGCTTGATCAATAGGTGTTTGAAGTAAATGAAAAAAATCTGTTATTGCCTCTGTAGGCCCTATGCAAAGTTCTTAGCAAATGTGCTCGTTTTGTTGGTTATATCTTGGAGGTCTTTTTATGGGGAAAAAATATAAAATAATTACCATTTAACTAGTGAGTGTGAAGTCAAAATATTGTTAATTAGGGAAAATTAGGGAGTACTGTTAGGTTTATAGAAACAAGTCCCATTCCAGTTAGGGATCAGGAGTTGCATTTTATTAATAATTTACGCCTCTTTTAAAAATCAGAAGTAATTATAATGATTAGATAACAGTAACAAATAAAAGGTGCATTTAAAATTAACCTGACAGGGCATTTTTGTGTCATACTGACTGATGTGTACAGTCCATTCTTTTAAAAATTCAAGGAAGCTTATTTGAATTGTAAATTGGCAACACATTTATGCTGAAGTCTTATTGTGTGATAGTGTGACAAATTACAAATGGAATATTGGCTGGGCTTCCATTTCTTGCATTTTTTTTCTAGTTTCTGCCGCTATTATCATTAATCTGTTTTACAGAAGCTCTATAGTGGATGGTTCTGGATATGGAAAGTACATTAAGTTTCATTGTTGGCTGTAGCAGGACTCTGTGTGGCTTCGGTGACCTGTGACTTCTCCTATTGGTTGTAATTCAGTACAGTTGCTACTAGGTTTGCATCCTGCTGTGTGTGGACTTAAGAGATTCTGGCATACTTTATGCCTGACAGTTCATTTCATAAGTATTGGATTACAGAGCTTTTGCTAAATTGTGTTAAGAATATCTTAAGAAATGGTGCTGGAATGTGGTCCTTTTTAAAAAAATAAATGTATAGAAGTAAATCTTAAAGATCCTGTTATCAGAATTGAAGTGAATTCTCCTTTTCAAGTCCTGAGTGAATGTGCAAGATTGTTGAAGATTATTAAATGCAGTGATGTCCTGTGCTACAAGGCATTGTTTAATTCCTTGGCAATTTAAGATTTAATGTTTTATCCAATGGGGAAGAAACGGGGAGTTACTTCAGCGTATCTTTGTTCCCTGCAGCCCCAGTCCGAGCAGTGGGGGTGTTCCTCCCTGGGGCTGACTGTGCTGGAGCAGAGGTCAGACAAATAGGGAACGGTGCTCAGGATGCAATTTGAGGAGAGACTTGAAGGGTACGTGATGCTGTAGTAAGTAAGAGAGAGAGAAGGCAGAGAAAGAAGATCATTTTGAAAGAATATTAAGAGACCAAATTGATTATTGACAGCAGCTCTTTCTGCTGTCTCTCACCACCTGCCTTCCGTATTACTTCATTTTGCTTCTACTGTCTTAAAGGGTGATCTCCTACTATCAGACATTTCCTACCAGAGCTTAGGTTGACAAATTTATGCCAACTCGCTGCCGGTTTGCAATATGCTCTGTGAATCACGAAGGAAATAAGCTTCTGGGTATTTCTGGCTTGAATTTCTTTTGTTGCATGTGCTTCTAATGGTATCTCTGATTTCTTTTATGTTTCTCTTGCCCTTTGCAAGCTGTTCAACCCCCATGGTCTCTGCCTTTGTGTATTCTTTCAAGCTTCTGGTTTTGGAATTGGTGAACTAGGAAATTCAAGCCATAGTTTTACATATAAGCAAAGATACTTCTTTTTTTGGTCTTTTTGCATAATGTTTTGTTCATTTCTGGCACCTGATAGAGCAAAAGACGTAGGTCTGAACTGCCCTCTTCAATAACAGTCATCTAATCAGTGTAGCTTGTTAAGGTTTCTCTTGCAGTGAGTGAAAAGAAAGGTGATAGGTGGTGCTTTTGGGAAGCGTGTTCACCTGCCTGGTGTCTGAATTCCCCAGTGACCAAAGTACCTGGAAAGACTGGATCAGTGAATCCCTAGAATAAGGAGGGGTGAATACAGATCAGAATACAGTCATGAAGTGCATACATGCTTAAGACCTAAACTGTTTAACAAATGGTACTTCTTCTTCAGGCACCAGGTACACTGGTCTGTATAGACTAATGCTGGGAACAGCAGAACCGAAAGGGTGATAAATTTTGTGTTTTGTTCTGTCGTCAAACATTTGTGTGATTCTGAGTCATTTAATTTGCCTGGGCATCAGTTTATCCAGCTAGAAATTGAATGTTTTCCGTGTGGTTCTCCTCGAGTTTTCATTCTAGCATGGAAATCATCAAAGTAATAAAAAAAAATTTTCATATCCTTACAAATGAAAATTGCACGGCCTTGGAGGCCTGTTAATTTATACAAGCTGAGGATCTGGCCTAACACAGCCTAGTGTAGCTTAATTTGCAGATAATCGGTGTTTGGTAGTTTTTTTTCTTTTGACTAGGCTGTCTGTTGAAATTTCTGCATGTTTGCCTGCCGCTCTTCCAAGATTTCTACTGTTTTGTTTTTTTCCTACCATGCTTATTGAACAAAGACAAGGAAGTATCTAATAGATTAAAGTGAAGTCTAGTAACATGGTTCAGTGGACTAATACTTTAATCTGTGAGACCCTAAGATCAAGTGGACTCAATTTCAAGCCCTGCCACTATTAATTTAACCATTAGTAACAATGCAGGTACTGAGAGCCTGGAGTCTGCAGGTGTTTGCTGTTGGGGAAACAAGTAGCACCTTCGCCCTGCTGTAATGCAGTCTTTAATGCAAAGAGACATCTTCCTGATTTAAGGCATGTCTGTTAAAATAATCCTACCCCAGCAGATCATGAGGTCGATCTTTTCTGGAGTCTCAGGAACTGCAGTTTTGCAGCCAGAATGACTGGTACAGCTCCACATGATGATTTTGTGTATAATTGTAATACTGCATGGGATGCATTTGTGTTTATGGCATTTGCTAAATGATCACTTTAATAGAGTCTCTTGGGTCGCTGTTTAGGTAAACTTATGCCAGAGTTGCTTCAAAATTAATTGACTGATCATTTTCACAGCATGCCAGATGGGCAAAAAGCAGGCTCCTGAAAGATTACAGAAAGCTGTACAGGAGGTTAAAACTGGCAACAACTTTACTAGTGTGGTTATAGGGTGCTTCTGTAAATTCCTTTGAATTTGTCCTTGCTAGACCCCATTTTTACCTTCTTAAATAACTTTTTGTCTGCTTAGTGACAAAAATGTGTGACTATGTCAGCATGAGGGCTTGTGTGGATGTCTTGAACATAGGTTTAAACATGCTTCAATGTATTGCTTTTCTGTTTCATGTCTCTGTTAACATGTGCAGATTCATGTGAATTTTTCATGTATGTAGTGTGTGTGTACAGTAAGATAAATGCAGGAAGTCTACATAATGTAAAGCATTAGTTTTTGACAGATTTTTTTTTTAATCCTTTCTGAGGCTTCACAAGTAATTATTTGGCTATTCACAATTCTCGTTTATGAGCAGATGCAATAATACTTATCTCTATAATAATATACAATATTATTTCCTTTGGGGAAAAGATATATTTGAAATACTTTGAAAAGAAATAAACAACAAGAATTGTAATTAAGTGTTGCTATTTTAAGTGAAATTGCTTTCCACCATCGGCAGCCTGTCCTTCTCCTCAGCCTTTAGGAGACTGCTGCACATGATGAAAAGCTTAACTTGTCAAGTATATATTTAGATGTTGAATTCAGAATATCAAGCTCCATGAGTGATAATTATCAGCACCTGGAAATAATTTGTACCAGAGAGTTAAGAAAAGAGTTTTCCCTTTCTACTGATAGGGAGTTTTTAACCTCCCAGTCACTGAAATACTCCTCTGAGCCTACAGTGACATGGCTTGTGGTTCATTCCCACTAGTAAACATGGCACCAAGCAATTAGATTGTCATTAGAAGATGAACATTAGCTTTGTAAAATCGGATTAAGAATAAGCTGAGAACAAATGATCAGCTAATGTATGCAGTCCATAAATAACACTGTACACGCAGGCTCCGATGTGGAGACCATTGAAGGCAATGGAATTCCCTTCCGCTGGCTTTCAATAGCCTCTGGCTCAGGCTCAGATTCTGATTTTCCTTTAATTTTACAGCATTCATTCTCCAGAACTATGAAAACTTTATTATTGGATAAAAGTTGCTCCTCCTCCAAAGTGCAAAATCGTAGGATGTTGTGCTGGAGGCTCTACAAAGACAAGAATTAATTTATTCTTCTGACCTGTAGGCAGACTGCCCCTGAAACAGGCTCTTCCAGGATCACTCTTCTGCTTCCTCCTTATCGGTGTGCAAATACCATCTAAGCAATTTCTCCAGTATCTTTAAGGCTGCATTGTTATTGCCTAGTTAAATATAATTTTTTCCCTACTGTTTTAAAATTAGTTTAGACAAGAGAAGGCTCTTGGTGAGAGCAGCAACACCGCAACACATACAGTCAAGAAATAACCTTCAAAGATGTTTGGTTTTAAAATTGCAGACAACAGTTATCATCTGTATTACTGGGAAAAGGAGCAGAAATGTGGTAAAGATTCACCTAAACACAGTTCATATAAGTTAAATATTTAGTAGATATTTTAGTATTACATAATTTTTATAAATGTCTATTAAGTATAAGAAGTAACATGTTAATAGTATTTTTAATTATTTAATATCACTTTATAAACTATTTATGAAAGGATTCTAATGTGGTCAACAATAAGGTTTCAAGGCAAGATAGGAATTTTAGGCAGGATTTTTTTTTAATGGAAATAAAGAGCAAAAGAAACAAAGAATTGAAGGAGGAAAATAGAATCTGTCTCTAGAAGAGTACTTGTCAGTGCTTGGTTGAAAGTAAATGAACTAATCCAATATTTCATTCTCTGAGAGTGATGAGTTACGCAGAATAACTAAATTATGGGCTTTTAATTGTTACTTTCTTTAGTCTATTATATGAACATTTCATATAATTATGTTTATTAGATAGTATAGATTTAGCTTAATGTAGGAAGTATATAATGGAAATATAATTATAGACAAGAAAAATGGATATTAAACTTATGTAATTTTCTTTTATTGTACTAAATGTTTCTGCGATTAAACTCTACTGAAATTTTTTGAGTTTAGAATTTCATCAGTTTTAATGGGACTAAGTTATTAAACATCTGCCAGATTAGGACCATCATATATAATTTTAGAATCAGAGACATAAACATCATATGAACTACTCATTTGAACACAGTTTTTCATATGCTAAAATATTTTGATGAACAGGAGTTATAAAAAGCTTGTTTGGATACCTGAGTTTCAGAAGCGTTAAGTACTACAGTCATGTAATGGTAGATATGCACTATATTTTACAGCTCTCATTAAATTTTTACTGGGAAATAATTGGAAAAAGGTGGCACGTAGATATGACTTTTCTTCACAAGATATCTTTTTCTTTTCATGTGATTCAGTCCAAATTAGTTAGGGATTGTATGATTTGGGCAGTGTCTGAAATGTTTCTGTTGTTGATTTGCCAACCTCTTGCTTTCTGGCTTTCTCTTCCCTTCTCCATCCCCTTCTCTCTCCCCTTCTCTGTCTCTCTCCCTCTCTCTTCCTTCTTCCCTCTCTCACTTTCTCGATTTTTTTAAGAGAAAAAGAAACAAGGAGAAAAAAGGGGGGTTGGGAAGGCATGAATGAGAGATTGAATTTGGGAGTGATCTTTCTCTTGTTACATGATGTGAAGCATGTGTGGGAAGTGTTTTCATCTTCAGAAGTCATTTGCCACATGCAGAGAATGCTTGAAATGAAAATAACTTTCCAAATTAAAATAGAATGTGTAGTTTTTTATTTACAGACACACGGAGACATAGTCACTCCTCTTATACACACAGACAGGACTTACTAGGGAATGCATTATATTTGATCTTCTATTCTTGACAAATGTCACATTTATAAGATATTATTTGGTAAAATTTAATGCTGAATTAGTCTATTTTGTCAAAAACATTTATGCTTTTATTCTGGTTTATGAATCCATACTTTTTTACTGTACAACTGGGGGTTGTATTTCATGAACATTCACATCCAATCACACCTCCTTCACCTCCAGTGTCATGTTAAAATGTCACAAGAAACTGACTGGGAGACCCTTCTTCTTCATGGATTCACAAATATGTCTTTTTCCATCAGTATGAATAACTCCATCTTGAATTTCCCTTTTACTCTCATTTTAACTAGCATTTTTTACATCTGGGTGAATATTTGCATCTGTTATTGTTATTAGTAAAACTTGAGAACCAAATAGTTTCAGCCAAAGCCTTTAGCATCCGGTCAATGGGATTGGGAGCTTGGATGCCTCATGTCCCACATCTCCAGGCTCGGCTTTCTGGCTGGACTAGGTATTTCCTTCCAGAATGACTGAGATGTGTCGTGGGACCAGTAGTCCCGCTATTTTTGGAAGTCACTTAATGCCTGTTGTAGTCCACTGACAAATGGCCTTCTTGGCTGTATTCAGCTGGCCCTACTTCTTTAATTAGTCTTGTAATGTCCCACTTCAACTTCTGCAATTGTTCTCTGGCTTTCCACACTGAGGAGAGGCTTTTCTGTGAGAGTCTGGCTGCTGACATTCAGTGTGTGCCACTTCCACTACTTTAAGTCCACAGGATTCCTATCTTCATCTGTCCAGGCTCTTGTTGACATTGTAAGAAAAGGAAAAGGGAAAAAAAAAAGGTACTTTGATAAATACTGGGTGTAAAAGACAGTGTTCATTGAAACCGAATGTTCCTAGATTTACTTAAAAAATTAAATATCTAATACTGCGTAGAGAATTCTCTCTGTTTTACAGTTATTGTATTTAAGGTTTTTCCGACAAAACTGTAGTTTGTTTTTTTTTTTTTTTGTAAAGCAAAGTTAGATATATAAAAAGTAAATACAATAGTATATGGTTATTATCTTGTAACCCTATCAAATCTGGCTGAAGGTTCAGGTTTTCTGTACAGAGCAAGGAGATAACTTCAAAAGCTCAAATAGTTTGTAGTTTGGAGAAGCAGTCAACTGAGAGAACTTAAAGATCAAAGACAGAATATCTGATTTTAATGATGCAGAACATATGCTTCACCAAAAACCTTTTGGATTAAAAAAGTTAATGTAATCAAAGAAAACTGAACTCTTTGTTTGGATCTAAGAGCTCTGTGTTGAAGCACTCAGCACAGTATCCTGTAGTGTACTGCCACAGTAGTTGTGTATAAGAAGTGAGTTAAAGCAAAGTTAAGTGACTAGAGAACCTGATATTCGGCAGCTTTTGTTTTGAAGATCTAAAATATTTTTGTTGAAGAGCCCTGACGAATCTTGAATCTGCAGATAGACATAAAAAGCAAGATTGTTCTCTGCAAACTTGATTAGCCCTATTCAAAACCGAGAATCCAGGAGGCTCCTCTGGAGAGTATTTGATTTGCAGTGAATGCATAAAAAAGCCCCAAGAAACAACAAAAAAACCCCAAACCCAAACACACACACAAAAAGAAAAAAGCCAACAGATAAAGAAACACAGACATAGCTGCAAGAGGGAAAAAATGCCTGAGGGTCGAAAAATTTCCTTTCATTGCAGTTTGATAAAGGGAGATAATGTAGTCCCCATGCCTGGACAGAACAGCATTGATAAGATCAAATTCATGGATGAAAAAATATATTAATTAAATTATAAGTATAAAGAAAAAAAAAGTACTGATCAAGGAAGATAGCTGACAACTCTTTTGTGGTAGCTTCTCAGTGTCTCTTTCAAAGTCTCTTGAAAGCAATGGAAGCTTTTACATTGATTGCCATGAGTTTGAATGAGAATCTGTAGAAAAATACAAAATGTGTTTGAAAATAAGGGACATATCAACATTAATGCATATGGTGTTTTGATTTTATGTGTATCTAACTGTGTATTATTTATCTATATTTCTGGACTTTGATGATCCTTGTAAGTCCTTTCCAACTCAGGATATTCTATGATTCTCTGAAGTATTATATGCGTATCTTCAGCATGATTTGGATTGCTTCTTTTAAACATACTCTGGAAGCACCAGCTTGGTCACAGTTGTCACTTGCTGGAAACAACCAGGTCTTACTAATGTTTACTTTTTTTTTCCCTTGCCATCTCTAGCATCTGTTTTTCTGCTAGCTCTCATTTCTTATTTGTTGTGACATTGCTGTTTTATTCTTTTTGCCTGTCTTTGTATTTCACTTTTTCTGACATGTTTCTTGGAAGACCTTAGGGGAAGAAAGGACTGCTCTCCCTACTGTTCTCCGTTTTCCTAAAGCTAATAAAGATAACTATTTAGTTTGATTTTTTCCCTCTACCCTGTTGTTAAATTTTGATCAAGACCAGTCCCAGAGTAGTGTAAATGGCTGAAGCTTTGACAAAAAGCCTTGACAAAATTAGGCAGAAGTATGGGATTCAACTCTGAACCACTTTAGTCACATAAATGAAAGCTGTGCTTGTAATGCTCCGCTGGTTTCTTTTTCTGTGATATTAGACTCATTTTACAGCTACAGAAGCTCGCCAAGGCCAATCAGATAGAAAGCCAGTCAAAGGTAATGGAAATGTTCAGCAAATTTTTATTGAAGCATTTTGTGGATGCAGGCTGACTCCTAGATAAACTGCAGAAGTGTTTTCTGCTCTGTGTTGTGACTTTCAAGGTTAAGGAGTAGCAAAATCACCATCAGGCCCATTTTACATTTACTGGGTCATTCTGCATCTGATCTTTTGAGCTATCCTTGCCTTGAACAAACCTGGTTTGCAAACAAGCTAAAGCAAGACAAAAAGATCCCTTTGATTTTAATACGTGAACATCCCTGCACGTGTGACTGGGCTCATCATGAGATAGAGGTAAACTGGTTTCAGGCACCGGGCATTTTTCAGAGGGAGACCCTGTTTGCAAGCTGTTGTGTGTAACAGGAAACCCTTGGGGTTACTCCTCTCCCTCTGCTCTTTGTTGCTGGCTTTATTGCAACTGAATGAGATTAACGGGCTGAGAGCAGACTATGCACTCCACTACAGGTGCCACTTCTACCTGCTGTTCTCCAAGACTGTGCGTTACAAATTGTCAGGAAAGCAGTGTATTATGCTCTATGGAATGTCATTGGCTTTGTAAGATATACTACTTATACATGGCAGTCCCTGTTTGAGAGCAAAACTGTGCTGTGAGGACTTTGTGAACCCTGTTCTAATCGTGGAAGAATTTTTAATCTTCAAATAAATGGGATTCTTAATGTAACAGGGTAGATTAGGTAGATTCATGTTAAGAGAGACTGTTTTGTCTTGTGTTCTGGACGCTTGAAAAAGTCCAGGTTCAAGAATCACTCTGATCAATAATTCCAGATACTTGCTAACCTTCATAGTGGCAGGTTTTCACTGGCTGCTCTATCATGCTGCCATGATATATTCTTGCCACACAATGGAGCTCAAGACATTGACTTGTCTGCCTTTGCCTCTTGAGGCCTTCTGCAGTCACAGTGGAATCTGTTCTGGAGTCTCAGTGACATTTACCCCATCTTTGCAGTCATTTTTTGGTGATATATAAAAATACCTTGATTGCAGGAGGCTGGATGCTCAGATTGCTATGAGTTTTCTGGCTTCCATCTCCCTCAAAATCAGAAGTAAGGGTTTTCCTTTCCAAGATGACTAACAGCCGTTTCTTCAGTTGCTCACTGACTGCTGGCCAATGAGTGTATCTAATACATTGTCCTTAATTGAAAGCAAATGTCAAGTTTTTGACAGATAATATGGGATTTAAAGGGTAGCTTTTCAAAAGCAAAAATGAGAGCTGCATGTTTGTGCCACTGAAGTAACACATCTTCTAAACTATGAGTTAATTCAGGACCCATAAAGGTCTGATTGCATCTCACGTGTCCCTCTGCAAAATGAGCAATGTTGCTCTTGTTCCTTTGGCCTGGGATGGCTGTGCCAGGTTGGCACCCCGACCCATGGACAGGCTCGCTCCTCCTTGGGGAAGCCTGTTGTGCTGCAGCCACCTTTCTCAGGCCTTGATTCTCCAGACATACTTATGTCTGTATGTCTGATTGGTCTTACTGCGATGGAGGCTACTGTTCATCGTTCCCTTATTTAGCCATCTGTGTATATTAAAAACATGATTTAGGTGCAGTGAAAGAAAAATAGCAAGATCTTACTTGATGAAAAGTAAAGAGGAAATCATTGAGTTTTTGAGACTCCTGTACTTTAAGGGATGTTAGGTCAAGATGATGTTATTCATCAGATAAGACAGTGAACCCAAAATATGGTTGTGAGTAGGAATCAATGCATTATTTATATATATTTATATATAATACTGCTAAAGCAGTATTTTTCCTGTTCGTTAGTGTCTTCATTTAATTTACAAAATATGTAGATGTGGGGGTAAATGTATTGCAATGGCCACACAAGGAGCCCCATAAGAATGTAAAAGGAGTGCAGTTCCTTACAACAGTGAAATAGCAAAAGTCCAATTAATCAGTGGTCCGTTACAGATTTTAGACCAGAACTGGCATGCTACCAAACTGCCCTCAGAAGAGGTCTAAAACAGCTCAGGAAATGATTTAATGGGCACCTGGTCACAGATGTGTTCCTGCCAGACATACTGTCTGCAATGGTACATCCCAAAATGGCCCTACAGGGTCTGGAATGCAAGGAACATATACAAAAGTCCTTTTTACATTTGGAGAGGCAATAAAAGAAACAACAAAAACCCCAAACCCAGAAAAAATGTGCTACGTAGTCTTCCTATGTCTAACTTTCCTGTTAATCATCCTGGCAAGTACCCACATTCTTTGCTGACGTTTTGGTTAGTATTTCATCACTTCCCTGATCCTTTGTCAGATCAGGCTATATTTTGTTTATCTTGATGTCCACTTATTTGTCACTGGGGCCTCAAATGTTGCAAAATAGCCGGAAGTAAAGTTCTTTCTCCTGGCTGGGGATGGTTGCAAGTGTTCAGCTAAAATCATTACACCTGGCAGTGGTAGTTGATCCCTGCAATATAAGCTGCTAACAAGTTACCTGATTTTGCTCTGCCCTTTTTGGAGTGCTTGGGGTTCTGCTGAACAATGATTTCATTCTCTGCTTCATGCTGTTTGATATAAAATTGTTGCTCATAAATTTAGCACCAAGTTACTGACTTTGCCCAGATGATGGAAACCTGCAGTTAGGAATGTTACTGGTATTGTTGTTTCTGGCCAGATTTCAACTGGAAGGGGGGGTGATAAAGTAGCTCTGATTTTCTTGCATAATTTGTTTCTGCCATAATTAGATCCAATTGTTCTGATTTTTGCACATAGTTTAGGAGCATATATAGGATCATTGGCATTTCAGAAGCTCTGGCTAATTTGAGTTTTAAGGAAAATGTTTAGAAATGTGAATTGGTATAATTATCTGAGTTAAGAATGTTTCCATTTGGTTCACTTTGAAATTTCTTCTGTGATGAGATTTCAGTGAGGTCAGTTTCACATTTCTGGTAGAAACTTTTAGATAATAAAATCGGGAAAACTCAATAAATATGAGAAATATTTTTAGATAATAGACTGAAAGAAGTGTCTTTCCTTATTGCTCAGAAATGTAAATAATTCTCATTTAAATATAAGAGAATTGCCATAATTCTGCCTTTACTAGATATTTTTAAAATATCTAAATAAGAATTAATTTGCAGGTCTAATCATGACTGTTTATTTCTAACACTTCAGCACGTTTCAGGTGTAGTACGTATTACTTGACTTTCTTATCAATGTTATTGCTTTTCCTAACCCATCTTCTTCATGACAAGAACAGATACATGTGAGTCCTGCTTTTCTCACCTCTACACCAACAGTGCTTTTACAGGAAAGACTGCAGCTAGGTGCAGTGAGGAGCTGCCTTGCATTATGTTTGTCCTTAAAAGAGTGGGTATCCAACAGTACAACTGACAAATATGTAAAGAGGACCTTTGAGGTTGTTGAAAACAATTGCAGTTAGTTTTTTTTGTGACGCTTACGAAACACTTTAGGATAAAATTTATCGTGCCTGATAATAATGTTCTGGTATTAGTAGCAAAAGTATATTTTCAGTGAGTTAAATGGGTCCACTTGGTGATAAATAGGTGAGGGTAGGGTAGGCATCTGTAGAAGATGATCCTGCTCTGGGACAGATGATGTGTCTGATTCCCTTCACTGACTACGGAGAATAGCATTATGCTCCCAGGATGTGTTGGACACCTACAATGTACAATAGGTGGAGGTGTAAAAGGAAGCAATACATGCAAACTAAAAGGCAGAAACATGCAATCTTTATCATAGATATTCATGATTTATCCTGTATTTACACACTCTCTTTCTACTCATTCATTTCCATGAGACTTATGTGAACCTACTTGTCCATCAACTGTTTTCCAGGGCTTAGGGAGAAGCATCTCTATTCATTCTGTTCTACTTCCAAATTACAAGACTAAGACACAGAGAAACTGTTGCTTCGTATTTCCATCTTTTAGGTTTATAGCATCGTACAAAAGTTTTTGTCTGTTGTGCAAGCTGTAGGATGCACAGAACTGACTATTGCATCATTCAGATGGAAAACCTCATTTTGGGTTAGTAGTATCTAGCATTTCCTCTAATCTGCACAATACTTCACATAAAACCCATAGTAAGCTGTCTGCATGGAAAAGCTCACAAAACTCTTAATTTTTTTGTGGAAGGCAGGTTGAGAAGTGTGAGAAAGAGAGGAAAGGGATATTATAATTTCTTTCTTCTTTTGAATCCTTTATAAATGGTTTCCTGGTAACACAAGCCCTTGGTGTGGCAGATGGATTTTTATGAGAATTAATTGCAATAATATTCTATAATACTGTCCCAAACGTTTTCAGAACCCATTTCCTCCTCTTTAATTTTTCTGATGTCTACTACAAGGGCATGTCATAAATAAATATAGCAGGAATATTTCTACATGTAAGTAACAGAACTGATTTTACTTTTCACTTTCACAGAGGAATAAGTAGGAGTATTTAAAAGAGAACTTGGCTGCAAATACCATCATAAGGTTACTATAAAGGAAAATGTTGCATTGCTGCAACAGGATGGGCTACTTGACCAAACTGCACTTTCTGGTCTGCCATCTGTGATTCCTTGGGACACTGAGAAATGACACTGGGGATAGAGGTGGAAGCAATCACTCAACACAATTTTATATAATCGCATTAAGACAATGAATATGGAGTTCCTTTGCTGTTTCCCAGCTGCTGCTCATATGGTGCTGGGAGCTGAATGCTTCCCTGCACTATCTCTAGCACTGACTAATGGAAGGAGAAGTGAACAGAGCACAGCCCATTTTGATGGTCCGTGTTTGTATTTTATCTTAGTAGGGAAGATCTTGTTCAGGAGTCTCAGTAATCTAGAAAAACTGTGCAGATGTGTGTATCCATTTCAGAATAAAGGTGTGATCTGTGGCTGAGGGTTTTTTCCTGTCCTGTGGCTTTTGCTCTTGGAAGCACTCTTCTCTTACTTTTGCTTTGTTTTGGTTATTCTGGAAAGATGAGAGTTCAGAGCTCCTTGTATCTTCATGTGAAGTTGATGGCATTTGTCCTTTTTGATGAACAGGCCATAAAGCTGTAAATGGTGTGGCCAAATGGAAGAATCCAAAAGCAAACCCAGCTTTTAAAACATGGTCATCTGTATATAGGCAGATAGCAGGCCCATGCACAAAGACTAGCAACTAAGAGAACTTATTAGGGGAGATTTAGATTGGATTTTGGGGAAAAATTTCTTCACTGAAAGGGTAGTCAACTGTTGGACAGGGAAGTGGTGGAATCACCAGCCCTGGAAGTTCAAAAAGAATGTGTAGATGTGATGATTTGAGGTGTTGTTGACCTTTGAAAGATATTTTACCTGTTGGAGTGAGTAGAGAGGAGACCACAAAGTTGATCGCAGGAGTGGAGCACCTCTCCTCGGGAGACAGGCTGAGAGAGTTGGGGTTGTTCAGCCTGGAAAAGAGAAGGCTCCAGGGAGATCTTATAGCAGCTTTCCAGTACCTAAAGGGGACCTACAGGAAAGCTGAAGAGGGACTTTTCACAAGGGCACGTTGTGATAGGACAATGGAGAATTACCTTAAGCTGAAGGAGAGTAGGTTTAGACCAGATATTAGGAAAAAATTCTTTATTATGAGGATGCCCAGGCTGGAACAGGTTGTGCAGAGAGATTGTAGGCTCCTCATCCTTGCTGATGTTCAGGGCCAGGATGGATGAGGCTCTGAGGTCTAGTGACAGATGTCTCTGCCATGGCAGGAGGAGTTGGAGCTGAATGGTATTTAAGGTCTATTCCAACACAAACCATTCCTAATTCTATGGTTTAGTAGTGGACTTGCCAGTCCAATGTTGGGCTACTGGTTGGACTTTATGCTCTTAGAGGTCTTTTCCGACCTAAACATTTCTATGATTCTGTGATTTTTGCTTCTTGTTTTTCTAACTTACGGACTTTATTGTCTTCCATTTGAGATGTATGAAATTATTTGTTTGTGTAAAAACTCCTGTTTCTGAAATAAAAAACAAATTGGCTGTTCAAAATTTTTCAGTGCTAGCTTAAGATATTACTAATATCATTCATATTGATTATTTTTATAATAATTAATTTAGTATTACTATATAGTAGTTATATACTGTATAGTATGTGAGATAAATAATAATATAATTAAATTAATATTAATCAAAACACAGAGACACTCCTCTGGTAAAAAGGCAATGCAGTCACTTGCCTTCTGTGATAATACAAGCTGGGAAAATATGAGAGATGCCAAGGCATATGCATCTGAAAATTGGATATGAGGAATTTGAATACAGTCGCAGTTTCAGTATCAGCTGCAGTGGAAGCAACACGAGGAAGGAGCATGTTTTTTCCTGCCATGCTTTTCTGGCTGGGTTAGGTGGGGTAGAGGACACAGCTTCTGGGATCCACACACGTTCTGGAGCTGAACAAGCACCTTTTAGAACCCGAAACCAAGAGAAATTTCACCTGTGTGATCCGTGAGTGTCATACGGTGCACTCATGGCAGTGCATCAGGCGAGTGAGCACAAACACAAAGGAGGGCTGAAGCCCATCGTCAGGAGACACATCTTAAAATGCTCTTTGAAATGCTGGAAGAGGCTGCTAGTGAAACCTCACTGTCCCAGAGACCACCTTCATGTCAAGAGCAAGGGATTAGGTAAATTGGAAGCCTCGTGGAGTTATCACCAGAAGGCTAGTAGTGCAAGGCTATCAGTGCAGAGAGAAATAAATACTTGTGTGAAATTTGGTTTTACCTAAATTTGTAGAAGAGATATTCAGAACACCATTTCTTTTCTTTCTGCTTTCAAACTTTGCTCTGTGAGAGATAATTAAACATCTTTCGTGAATTTGCTTCAGGAAATATGAAGTTATTGGTGTGATAATGTGAGTGCTTTATTGGCTTCTATAAGCAATTAAAAAAATCTAGATTTAGGCATTTTGTTTGTTATTATTTATTAATAGGGTTAATTATGGCTGTGAGCCATGGAGATTAGTATGTGGCTTTCTAAGACTGCATTGGTTGATTATGGTAATATCTCTAAGAAGTACTGCTTAACTGATTTTTTTTATGTTTTGTGATTTTTTTTTTCCCCCTGGAGTTAAAGATCTATTTCATTTTATACCAGTAAGAATTTGAGCTTTTATTTACTGCTCATATTTCTTTTTCTGACTGATATAAAATTATCTGTTTCATCTGTTGCTTCATTTTTTTTTTAACGCGTTGTTGTTCTACATTTGAGTGTAAACTTGTGCGTAGAACAACTGTTTGTTATCAACTCCTGTCTGTATCCATGAAGTGAATAAAGGATTATAGGGTTTCTTTCCTGTTTCTCAGCTTGCCCAATGTGTGTTCAAGCATCAGGGCTGACCTGCTTGTAGGCCTTTTAGGTGGTATCAGTAGCTTGTGTAAGTGCTTGAATGAAAAAATACTGTTGTAAACAAGAGTTAAATGCAGATATAGTCAGTCTCTTTACTTGCTCCTGAGACTTTTCCACTAGGCTCAAGTGCAGTGAGGCTTTTGTGTGATCTTGGACACTGGCTTTGCCAAGCTGTGATGTGAGAACACTATCTTCTTCTGGAGGAAACATCAAAGCAAACAAACTGGCCTTCCCTCCTTATTCTGCCCTGATCTGTGGAGCAGCTGTTCTGTGGAGCAGTTCTATGGAGCAGTCTGGTTGGGTTGTGTAGCAAAGTTACTGAGGTCTCCTTTTGTGCACTGGCTTTGCTGTGGGCAATGACCTTTGCACCAGCAATGGAAAGAGGTGGATTTGCCCTAATGAGGTTCAACAACTTCCAAAAAAATAGAGAAATAAGTAGGCAATTATAATTTAACAATCATGCAGTTTCTACCTTATTAATCTGCTTCCTGAAAAAAAGTGTTTTCCCGGAGAGAACCTAGGCATGGGATCCACATAGGTATTATTGCATGTTTACATGTTAAGGATCCAAATGTGAAAATGCTGCGTCTGTAACTGTCTCTAACTGTTGAGGCCATTTTGACTATTGAGTTGTGCAGGTATACCTGCCTCTGCCATTAACTTGTTTTCCAGAATATGCTGTCCATCTGCTTCAAACTATCTTAATGCATGCTCAGCTTCATTACGTGCTACTACAAATCAAATAAAAAGGGGTAAGTACCTACATGACACAGCCTGATTTACAATTTAGGTACATTTATTTATTTCTAGCAACTAGATGTCGCTTTCTAGGTTGGCCTGCTTATTAATTTGGATTTATATAGTTTATATGCTATTATTTTGCAGATGTCTTGTTGTCTTTCCTTCTCTCTTCTGTCTCTCTATCTTTCCTGCTTTATTTTCTCAGATTTTTTTTTTTGAGAGGGAATTAATTTAATATTTAATATCACTGAAAAAGTAAGGCAAATACATATACTTCAGAGGTTGCACAGGTTAGAAATGATATGTAAGACATTAGTGCTGTTAAGTGAATTCATAGTACTCCTCTGTGTTTCCTACATGTACTATATATGATTAGGAGTATTTCCCCACCCAACTCTTAGATACAAGAGACACATCCAGGTTTTTATCTCTGATCAAATAGCATGCAGACCTTCCAGTGTTTCCTCATTGTTTCAGGGCTTTTGTGTTGACTCTCCATTTCTGACATTACCTAGACTGGTCTTTCAGTTATGGGATCAACTTACTTTTTCACTCTTTTCTGAAAACTGTAACAGAGAGCAATTGGTTGTCATAAATGATATTCTGGAGCCTGAAAAATGCTAACAGATACAACATGTAGGGAGGATGGGATAAAAGGAGAAACCTGTGTATTTTTTTAGTAATACAAGAGGAGGTTCATTAGAGAACACTAATAGCTTTGACCATGATTTGTAAGGAAATAATAGCAAAAGGCATCTTGCTGTTCCTGCTTTGCAGGCAGTATGATTGAAACACATTTTTAATTCCAGCTTCTGCATTGAAATGGGATTAGTGTATTCTTTGTATTAAACATCTTGTGATTCTGTAACCTTCAGAGCTGAAGTTGTTTGTTCAACATTACTATTACATTTAGTACTGAGAGAAAAGTTTTCTCCTACTAAAACATTTTAAGAATAAAGTTTCTTAAATTTTATTGTCTATGGCTGTGAATAAAAGGTTTCGGCTATGGCTGCTCTGAAAATACTGTTCAAGAGTATTCATAAGGTGCCTTGCTACTGAAGTCACCTAAATAGGTTGCTGACCTAAAAGAACTATTGTTAGTTCTAAAGAGGGATTATGGCATATCCCTTCCATCAAAGCATTTCTTCCCCCAAATACATTTACTCCTGATTTTTACTCTTCAGTATAGCCTTATCCATCTCTCACTGTAATCCTTAGAAGATCCTCCTTGGCATCTTTAGCAGTTGAATCAAGTTTCGTTTTCATCTTCCTTATTCGCGTTCAGTCAGAGCAAATGCAGTGTTTCCTACTTCTGGCTACTAACAATAGCCGCTAAATCACTGCAAAACAATGTTTGCTTTTTGACCCAATTGCCTACAAGGCATTCTTTGGAACAAAGCAGATATGCTTTTTAGTGTGTTATGAAGATAACGCAGCAGCTGTATTTGGCAAGGGTGCACTGGTTTAAATATCAGTGTCTACCAGACTAGAGGATGTCAAAAAATGGGAAATAAGTATGACATAATAGATGACTATGTAAACCATGGCTTATCATGAAACATGCAAAGAAAATACTCTGGATCAACAGAGGTTTGGTTTGCTTATGTCAGGGAACTGGCGTATTTAACTTTCTATATTGCTTTGACCTTGGCTTGCATACAGTGTTATTGCTGGGTATGACAGCCTCTGTCACTTTTTCAGATATGTATTTTAACTCAGTATGAGAATTGAAAGTGGATGCTACCAGAACTACATACTTTAGAAATGGAGAAATTTGTACTTTATTTTGAACTCAGATAGTGACTTCAGCAGTGGGTTAAAAACTGTAAGAATACATAATATGGCATATTATCTTTGAAGCCTTTAATTTTAATCCTAAAATTGATCTTTCTCCTTCTACTTGACTTAAAAAGTCTGTGTATTTAGTACCATGGTTGTTTAGTTTTCCCTGCAGTAAGGTAACTTATAGAAGTGCTAGAACATATTTTGCTGTTTCTCTTCATCCATTTACATCCCCTACCTCTGAAGCATTGATCTCGTTCCAGTCTGAAGTACTGTGTATTCTCATGCCTGCTAGCCATTTCATTTTAGCAGTGTTCACATGGAGTTGAGGTTGTATTTAGGAGAAATCATATATTAATAATAACAGTAATAATAAACAACCGTCAGACTATGTGAAGATCTAGCTGAGGTGTACGGATGGTCCACTTTTCTCCTTTTGCATTGCAGCCACAGAAAGAGGTAAAAAATCTTGTGGAAAAAATTGTTTTAAAAGCACCCCTTTCATTTACATTTACATCATGGTAATGAAAACTGTACAGCCCAAGAGAAATTCTTAAATCGTAGAATCATACAATGAGTTAGGTTGGAAGGGACCTTAGAGATCATCTGATTATGAAAAGAAGTATAAAACCTGAGGAGAGATTTTAGCAGCTTGCAGCCATTTCCACAGAAGAGAACATTCCCATGCTGGTAAGGTACAGTGGATGTTTTAATTTTTTTTTTTTTTTTCCAGAGAATGCATACATTTCTGCTGCATCCCTCCACAGCATGTTGAACTCAAATCTTTTCTAGTGATTGGAATACTTGCTGACCTAAGACAGCAGCTAGGAATATCTATCTAAATGGTAATAAGAACCTTGAAGGGTAATCCGTGTTAATGTGCAAAATGCTCAAAGTCTTCGGCCCTTCCATTTTGTCTCATTCTCATTATTAAAACTAAGTAAATACATGAGTATCCAATAGATTTATTCTAGAAACAACAGAATTTGACAGTAGTTTCTGTTAGGCAGATTTGCAACTTTACTATTACCATAATTTCTGTCCAGTTTGATAGTTGTATACAAATTTATTTATTTAACCAGGACTGTTGAACAATCAAACCCTGATAACAAAGTGAACTCAGGCTGGGAAGTTAATGAAAGGTTTCTGCAGGCGTTGGGACCTGCTTTATGACCCTCACTGGTGGAAGTGAGAAAATGTTCCCTGGAGACAGTATTAAAGCTTTTAGAATATCCTTTTTTTTCTTCCTGAATTGATTCCTGAATAGTTTTCTGAAATGTAAATAAAATACATATTAACAGAAACCTAAATTATAAAAGTAGTATCACTTCAGGCTGCAAATTTATGAAGTTAATTCACCCCTGCCACTGGTTTGTGTAAAGTGTTAGGTGAGTTTAAACAGAGCAAATTATTCTCACCCTGTGTTCTTGAAGAAAAAATGGGAAATGCAGTGCTACGGCATGAGTATCAAATGTGGAGTGCTTGACTTACTAGATTCGATATCACTCCCTTAGCCATTTGTTGTATCATCTGTTAATCATAATTAATGCACCTTTCATGTAAAGTCTGACCTCATAGGTAAATAGGCTGCAGAAAAAATTACCTTGAGTGCACGTGTTCAATGGGACATTAGTCTGTAGTCATTAAAATGTCATTTTTATATAATATGAAAGCTTAGAAAATGAAGGATTTCAAAATATGTTTATTTTTCTCTTAATATTTTTGGGTTTATGCAAATTGTATTTACCTTATCAATGTTAGTTTTTAAGGTACCTATGAGCTTAATAGTGTATTATGACATTGACAGGTAAAGTTTGCTGTCAGAACAGTTGTCCCACTAAGGCATAAACATCTAGAAAAAGATGTCCTCCTTTATTGCAAGAGAACTGTTATGAGAGTTACTGTATTTTTTCCTTTTGTGGTTTTTTTTTTTTCCATTGCATAGGTCTTCTGTTTTGAAGACCATTGAATTCAATTTATCAGTGCAGGGGGAAAAGCAGTACAAAAAAAAAAAAAAAAGAAAAAAGAAACAGGCTTAGTAAGAATATTCAATTGATTTTAAACCTCAAGATAATATGTCTGTTATTAAAATAAGTGTAGAAATCCAATTGTAACTTTCTATTGTCCTCTGCAGATACATCTAGAGGAAACAGAAACAGAATGCATTGTGAATATTTCTATTGCGGAAAATAGAAAGACACAGACTTTACATCTAAGAGAATGACTGAACTTAGAATAATGGATTATAAAGATAGTGTATACGGGTTTTATATACATGAGAGCAGTTGTGTTTCTGGGTCAGGCTATGCTTTAGAAAAGCTTCAATGAAGTTAAAATGTGTATGGACCAGATTTTATTCTTAGTTCATAAACTTGCTGGGTTCATCCAGAGTAGTTCAGTTCATGCAAAACTGTACTTCTGCTACTGAAACCGCAAAATGACTTTTGTGTTTTATATGTACTTTTCCAAAAGAAACCAGTTATATGTGCTATGATAAATACAGGTTATGGGATCATACATATTACAAAGTCATCCAACTTTTTATTCCCAGAGAATTAATTACATCCCATTTCCATTTTGTCAGTGTCATTTCCCATATGAAATAGAAAATAGAAAAACCATCCTTTTTTGGATTAATGTACTCTGCTTCCACACATCTCCTGTTGGCCACCTATGGCAATTACAAGAATTAAATAATTATTTCTTAATATAGAAAAAGATTAAGTAACACAGTCTGAGAAAAATGCACTCTGTTATTATTATAACCTATTCCTTCAGAGATAGCCTATCATCTGCTACGTGCAAGAGGCCATAAACTGATGGCAAGTAAGTTCCAGTGAACGTTGGCTCTCACATGAAAAATTTGCTTTAGAAATTATATATAAATTTTCTTTTCATTAACATTGAATATGGGTCTTTGATTTGTAATGAGGTCAAAGGCATGAGAAGTGATTTACAGTGTGCATAAGGAGTTAAGGGACTTTTGTATGAAGTAAATGAGGAAAAAAATCCCATAATAAAAAATTAGTGGCTTCACCTTTGGAAAAATAATGATCATGCAGTATATGGCTTTCTAAGCAAACTGTAAGTTAATATGTCTTTTATTTGCAGTGAAAGCTAATTAAACTTTGACATCGTAACAGACACTTTAAATTTGCCAGCGTAGGTATCACTTACAGAAATACTTTTAAGTGCTTCTACATAACAATCTAATTAAAAATTAAGAAGTTATCAAAACTAAGAATGTCATATTCACTGAGATATGTAGTAATATTATACTTAATTTACCACAGAGAGGGAGAAAAACTCAGAGAAAGGGGGCAGCTAATCCATAAACTGTGTGGTTCTGCATTTTATCCAGGGAAAGCCCATTTAGGGCTCGAAATGGGCTTGCGTCTGCTTGGATGTTGCATAGTTGCAGAATCAGAAGCCGGGAATTTAACTCTGCTGTATAACAAAGCATCATAACCTCAGGGTCTGAAACTGCATTTCTGGTAACTTTGACACCCCCACCC
>VZRE01008638.1:45000-89539 GCA_013396775.1 Cephalopterus ornatus | reverse complement strand
CAAAAAAAAAAAAAAGAGAAAAAGAGACTGGATAGAAAGATTCAGGACGAATCTTTGGTGCAGAAGGAAATAAAGATCTAAGACTGAGAAATTGAACAAATGGCAGCACTAGAGCAAGTCCAGTTGAGTGAATGAGTGGCAGAGTAAGGCCAAAGCATTGGATATGGAATTAACTGAGTAGAGCCAGTCAGACTTCAGTTCATGACTTAATGGAAGGGAATTTCAAGCCTAAGAAAAGGCCTTCTTCACAGGAAGAAGTTGACAGCTGGGGATGCTGTTATCTGAAGTTGGAAGAACTTTGTTGAACCCATGAGACTAACTCCCAGGAAACTGTTTCATTGCAATTTATGGATTAGCAGCAAATTACTCAATGCTGGAGAAAAGCCTGAGGTACCAAATGATTGAAGAAGGTGTCTGAGCATTCTAGTAATGCTCTTTTTTCCCATTAAAAGGAGGACAAGTTTCCTTCATGTAATGACCAGATAAAAAAGCTGAGGTGCAAATAATCTTCTGGCCCTTGTTTGTTATTTATTTCTCATTCATAGGTTAATGTTTGCTTTGAAGATCTGCTTATTATAAATCTAATGCTCACACTTCGAGATACTGAACATTTGCTGCTTGGCAAAATGCAGGTTTAAATTAAGGTGACCAAGTCTTCACTTAGTACAAACTCCAGTAGAGGTGGAAGGAAAACATGATAGAATTTACATCAAATATTTTTCCTTTTGATTAAATAAGTTTCACACACCAGCTTCAATCTCTTCTTCATAGCTCTGTTGAAAGTCATGGCCAAGAAAGCAACCTAAAACCCAAAGAGGGTTTCACTCAATAGCCTTCTTGATAGAGTGACAGTGTCCTGGGCACCTCATTAGGAAGACTGTTTCCCTCTTTCTTGCAGCAAAACACTTTCTCTTCCTGTAATGAGTGGGCCCCGATTCAGGCTTTGCTTGTAATTCACCTTTGATTGTTGGTGCAAGTAGGGACTTTTGAGGTTATATTTGCTTAACTCTTTAGTTTGCATGTCAAGATAAGAACCTGCAGAGCAATATGAAAACAGAGAAGTGGAAAAAAAGAAAGGAGGGGATACAATGTGCAGATATAAATCTTCATTTCTTTTTCTCAAACAATTTGTCTGAGAAGACATGTTTTTGCATATTTTTTACTTCATTAAAAATAGATGTAGATGTATATTGTCTTCCTCAGAATAAGAAAAATAATGGAAACTTCTGTATTTAGTAATACAGTAGTACAGTGTAACATACACTTTTGCTGATTCAAGAACTTAGATTTCAGAGCTACTCAACTGTGTGTTTTTCAGAAACAGGAACTATGCAGATTGTAGGGTAAAATGCTTACAAATTGGAAGTCAAGAAGTTGTCTTGTGTTCTTGCCATGTGCAGATCATTCATGATGAAGTCAAAGGTAACCAACGGAACTTGCCTTGGTAATATTTTTGTGTCATTTTGAGATACTGAGTGCTTATAAAAATCAGGAACTATCTTCACGATAGGATGAAAACAGAGATTTCTGAACTACAGCAACAGCTAAGGACAGACAGAAATCTTGGGGTTTTTTTCTCCTTTTGGTAATAAAATGGTGGGAGAGTGGAGGTTGGAAGGCAGACAAGCCTCTGCCCTGGTGATGTCAGTGCCGTACTCCCATAGGCAGCTGAAACCTACCGTGCCCCTGAGGAAACCATGCAGCCCTATGGGAGGATTTGAAGAGTGCAGCTCGAGTAAAATATTGGTATGAGGGATTTAAACTTGATTGGTAAGCATAGTGAAGTAATGTAACTGCAGTAATACTGGAAAATTGGGCCAAATTAATAGAATTCACCTTCCTGAATTTTTGTGTGGACCAAATTCATTATTATGACTTCCAAAAGATTTTAATTCATTGTCCAACTATAAAATAAAACAAAATTATTGCCATCCTTTGTAGCGACAATTGGGTTTTATGTTTAGTCCTTCTGCAAATCATCTGCAGGTTCAACATTGAGTATTACTACAATATTAACTTCTTTTAAACTTAAATTATCAATTTTATGGTTTTTTTTCTGACTGTCGTTATAGTGTTATTTAACAAAAGCAAACATGTCATTTAAGACATTAAAATCACTTTTGGCTAAATCAGAAAATAAAGTTAGTCCTTCAGCATATACATATATATCCACACAGGTAGGTTATAGAGAGCAAGACTGTATTTACTAAGATGTGTTCTGCTATTATGTTTCCTCTGTTAACTGTTACTAGATCACATAAATTCACCATAGCGAGACTTTAGCTTAGAACTGAAAGCCTATAAATGTTACTTTAGTTTACAGAGTCCTTTGAGGTTGGGTTTGTAGAGCCCAAAGGAGGACCTGTGGCAGTTCCATAAGCTGTGCTTTCCTATGTTTCTGTATGTAAGTGATGCAGGGAGCAGCTACAGATGCAGATGCAAATACTGGTAAATGATCTGGAGCTCTGTGAATGGAGTGTGCATGGCAATAGCAGAGGAGAGATCAATAGTTAGAAACAACAGACTATGAGGAGTGAGAGGAAGAGTCTGTGGTGTGAGGGCCATCTCTGTGCCTCTAGATGAAACAACCTTCAGCTCAAGCTCAGAGAAAACTGTGATTTCCAAAACAATAGGGCATACAAGAAAAGACATAGGACTTCTGTTTCTTGTGCCATTCAACAGGATTTAGAAGGAAATGCAGCCAGAATTAATGGTCATTACCTGATGAAAACCAGACATCCTTGGGAATGGGCTCATACAATCCAGGATAAGGCTAAATGCAATTAAAAGGACTCCACTGAGGCCAAAATGGCAGAGGAGCCAGAGGAAACAGATGGATCTTGAAGTATGGAATCATCATTATGAGGAAAAAAAAGAAAAAAAAAAAAAAGAAAAATCTAGGTTTAGTAGTTAAGACATAACTGTATTTCCCTAGAAAGCATAAACAACTATAAAGACGAGACAGTGACAATCACTTTATTGATGAATTGTAAAGAGGGAATTGGAGTTACTTTTCAAGTTCTTTTTCTTGAATTTGGTTTTTAGGTAGTAAAAGAGTGGTTGAGCAATTTTAAAGAATGATTCACTGTTTACAGTACTCATTCATTTGTAAGGGAAGAATTTAAACTACCCCACCTTAGATTACACTAACAAAAGTGTTCAAATGTTACTTCTTTGTACGCTAATCCCATAATCATTGTAAAAATAAAGCACCAGATTCTCCTTTTTCAGTTTCATTTAGACACTTGAAGGATCTTTTGCCACAGATTTCACAATAGAACAGGGCCTTCATCTGCCTGAAAATGAGATTCAGAGGGTTCCCTCAATTCACATCACTTATATGTGCATTCGTAAGCCCTTCTACATACGCTTATGTTAGAAGCAAGAACAGCTGTGTAGATTAGAACAGTGTGCTTCCGTAAATACAGGTGGATCGAAATACAGTTAGCCTAATATCTATGCAGAATTAATGGGTGGGTCCATTTGACACAGGAGAAAACACTATAAAATTATTATTATAAGCCCTGCTGCTCAGACTGAAAATGAGGTGAAACTCTATTCTTGGTAAAAATGTTGCTATTACATATTTATAAAGGCTGAACATGGGGAAAAAAAGTTGTCAAATTATTTTTGAAAAGCTTTATGAATTTGCTTCTGATAAGCAAATGGCAGAGTGACAATACGATTTAGTAATTTATCCAGTGTATTAGGATTCATGGGCTACTCAGGAGTTTTGCCCTCAGGCAGGACCCGTAGTAGTTGTGGGGAAATGATTTATGCATTGTAATAAATGTTACTGCTCAATCTGTTTGCTTGTTCAATGGTTAAAGTCCCAAAAGAAAAGTTTATCTCAAATTAGGAGTGGCATGTATTATCTGTCAGCTTTATATAGTACTGTAAAAGTCATTCAGCTGACAGAAATATTAGGAGAATGTTTTATAGATTTTTGTACTGGATGAGCCCTTGCATTGGTGAGGAGAAGCGATGAGGCTGTGGTGCTGTGCTACAGGATTAAAGTTGCGTGTAGATGAGTAGTTTCACTCAGTGGTTCACTGCAAATGAACATCTGGACTGCATATTGGTTCCATGTGTTCAAATGAGATCAGCCCAAATAATGACCAGAATCAATCAAGCTTCAGCCTAGATGTACACTGGTACTGATTTGTTAGACAACCAGAATTGGCAGCACCTTGCATAATTTGGCACCAATTGACAAAGATTAGACTGTTTTGGGGCCTGACCGGTTATTAATTTGAAACCCCCCTCCCCTCCCAAAATATTTTGCGAAGTAAAATCAGCTGTGGCTTATTTGTCCCTGCCCCCTCCTTTTCATACCAGCCCTAATTGTTTTAGACAAACAAGTGAGCTTGTGGCCTGTTCACTTTACACAGGAAGACATGAATTCTTTGATCCATACAATATTCTCTAGTTCAACCTTGGAGCTATTTACTGAGGAGATTTATTTGCAGACAGACAGTAAAGCAGCTCTTTACAAATGGAAATGAATTCAGCTTCTTTGATTTTCTGGCTTGAGTTTCTCCCCTCCTGTAGGATTCATATCACAAAACAATTAGTAGATACCTGCACTGGTTCTTGTTTATTGGAGAGGAACACAAACAACAGAGTTGAGATCACCCAGATCAGATGCTGTAGAGGTTTTTTCAAGCAGTGTGTAACACTCTGGATCAGAGCTGGGACAACCACAACTTGCCCAGTTTAAGATTTTGAATTAGATTTCCAGTCCAGACAATTTTTACCACATCTTGCCAACCTTTTGACCAATCCTGCCCCCATTTTCAGATCACTTTATACAAAAAAAGGCAAAAAAAGAGACATTAAAAAGAAATAAATTTCACCTTGTGTTTCTGTGAATTCCAGGTTCACAGTAAAAAAGTGGCTTGGATCAAACCTCAAGCACATATTTGCACAAAGTACTACAGCGTTTACTTTCACACAGTTGCAAAGGAACTGTCCTTGACCATGCTGTCATTTTTCTAGGAAGTGTTTTCTTTGTGCTTTGGCTCAAGAAGAGGGAGGCAGTCAGGCTGCTGAGACCTGAAAGTTTCTGGTTTGCCCTGGGTGAATTGAGTGTAAAGCATCTGAAGCCAGTGAAACTGCAGTGATGCTGAATTGTTGCATAGGAGAGGAGAATTTGACATTCCTCACTATTGATCTACTGGCATATTGCATGATGTTTCTTTTATCCATTATAAATTCAGAATTGGCTTTATGGACCCTGGGAATAATTAGGATTTTATAGCATGTACTCCCAAGAACAATTTTTATATTCTTACATGAGACACTTTTAATTGTTCAGTGATTCAGTACATTCCACTCCCAAAGGGTCTATCGCTTTCTTCAGGGATCATTTCCAGAAATGTGACTCGTAGCGCCCTTTAGGAACACAAAGTAATTTGGGCTGGAAAGTAAGGAAACTGAAACTCCAGGTGGAAATTAAATAGGTAAAAAGTAATTACCTGGTGAGGTCAGAAGGGTTAACCTTCCTCTGACACAAGCATGAGGGAATCTTTAATGATCACAGGTGGTGGAATATTTTTCTGACTCAAACCAGGAGCAAGACGTCCAGCAGACGAGCGGCCCCTGATACCATGCTGAGGCGCTGGTTTAGTGCTGACCTGGGATATCATCCATTTCTGCTGAATTGGCTGTGATTTCAGTCGTGTGAGATCAGAAAACAGGCAGAGAAATGTGGCTTACCTCTAATGCCATACCCTGCTGGGTGTCTCAGCGTTGCGCAGCAATCTTTCTATCCAGCTCTTGCCCCTGCCTGACCTTGCATCGCTTTTATGTTCCAGTGAGATCAAACAGGGTGGCACAGACTGACAGGAATGTTTGTTTTGCTTCTGTGAATGGGCATCACTTGTGATCCATGAGATTCACAGTCCTGTGCTGTAGGAATAACTGTTTGGTATGGAAAAGAGTGGTAGGTGTTGGTGATTTGACTTGCCTTGCTAATCTACAACATCTATGATTCATCTGTTCTGGGAAAATGATCACAACATTATCAGGGATCTTTGAATGCAAAACATATTTTATCATAACTAAAAAGCAGGTTGTGTCAACCGTACTTACTGCATTCCTATGGTGCTTCCCCAAAATAAACCTCTGCTGTATGTGCATAAAGATATGTGAATCTGCCTGAAAATGTTTTATATGCTGCCTAAATTAAGCTCTAGGTGTTAAACCATGGCACTTGTGGTCCTATTGGAGAAATTCATGTACAGAAGAAATCCTTCTTGTATCTGCCATTTTTCCTTTAACTACTGTTATCTGGTTTGAGGGTATTATTAATGACATCCAACTGGCATAAATTTCAGTTAGTGGGGGAGTACAACATTTCCGTGAATGCCTGTGCTGTGTGACTAGAATCAACCTGCCCAGAAAAGGACAAACCGAGGCACTGTATTGTACTATCCATATTAGAAGAATAAAATCAACCCTTATAATCTTGCTACCTTGAAGTAATGCAAGAAGCAGGCTTTCTGTGCAGAGATGGTGTTTGACAATGAATCACTAACAGCTCTTTTCCTCTGCCATCTCAGTGTTCAGTTCATTATGCTTTGTGACAAAGAAGAAAAGACAGGCTTCATTCTTTGTAATGTTTATGTTGCTAAAGTGTTGTTTGTAATCAGCAATTTGTTTCTTTGAAGGGGTGTATTTCAGTGTATGGACATGCCTTACTGTGGTTGATATTTTCCTTGGCTTGTTTGTTTTTCATAGTGAAAATGTCTTTTCATGTGGGATTTCCTTGCCTTTGTCTCTTTTTTAATTTACTGAACACCTCACTAATGCTGGCAAATGGCAATATATAAATGAGATGAAAAAAACCCAATGCTAGCAAGGATTAAAAGAAGCATCCCATTTTATAACATTTTCAAGTGTTTTTATAGTTGTTACTTTAACATCTTAAGGAGAGAAAATCGATTCCTGGATGCTGCTGTGATCACTTAGACTAGTTGATGGCTACAGGTTTTCCATATAGTAAATCCTGAATCAAGCCCCTGCAGTCTGATTGCACTGGAACATATCTTTTCTAAAGATAACAGGTTAAGATTTCAAAGACAGGAGATTATATGAATTCCCAATGGTTTAGGTGTATAGATGTAAACCTGGATGTGGTTACAAGGGAGTTTAAGTGAGCTCAGTTGCACAATCATAGCCACTAACACTTCGATGATGCTTCCCTGTGGTGGTGGTGGGCTGTTTGTTTCCATCGTATTCCCCAGGGATTCTCCAAGACCGTGGCCGGTATGACATTGTAAACTCTTTATAGCTGCTTCCTGCAATAAAGTTCATCAGAAACAGTAAGACAGCGATACCATCATCAGCAGTATCACTGTGCAGCATGTCCCGTTGCAGCTCCTCCTAGGGAGTGTTTGTTGTCCAACTCTGGGTTCGTGTGTGCAATTCAAAACAGTAGGAATTGCTTCATCCTCACAGATTCTTGAATGCTTTCCCTTGGTTGTCATCTTCTGTCTTGCCTGTGCCAGATAGATGTTTCTGTAGCTGTTTTCTTCAAAAGCACCCATAAAGAAATTTTTTTTTGGCTTTGCTTTTCTTTCCGTAAAACGATCTTTCAACAAGTAAAGATCTGAAGCAGTGGGATTGACTTAATTGATACATGATGGGAAATGGTGCGCATATATGTGTATCTAGAAACAGAAAGGAGAAAAAACAACCCTGCAGTTGGGTTTCTAAATGTATTCAAAATTTGTGGGGTGTAGGGAGGAAGGGGGAGCAGTGACTTTCTGCAAAGTAACTTTATAAGGAATGCCCTTTCTGGGGCCCAACACTGCTTGGACTTGTGTCCTTGGAAAATTCACTTAGCCCTCTATTTAGTTTTCCATTCAGAAAATAGTATTAAAAATACCTACTCCTACAGTTACATGGAGAAACTGGTGTCTGCAAAGTTCATTGTTGCTGTTCAAGGAGACAGGAATGAACCAAAATTTTAACTCCACTGTGTGATCAGTTTTTGTAACAATATTTTAATGCCTCTTTTGCAAAATGTTACTGCTGTCAGGATGTGTGTAGGAGCTCTTTACCTCCAAAACAAGTCCTGACAGGAAGGCTTCTGCCAGCCACTTCTGACAAAATGTGGTTGCAGTACAGTGCTGGTAACAGCACCACCACACTGCTGGGCAAGGGACTTGTGTTTATCTGAAGGTTATCCACAGAGGATGGTAAGGGCAGCTTTCATAGCAGCCTTCTACCAGGTGTTGTCTCCTCCTTACAGCTCAGCTTAAGCCTAATTTCCCTCCCCCCACCATGTGTGTGACCAGCGTTGCTACTGGAAACAAGTCAAATTTAGGCTTCTAAGGAGATTTTAAGAGATGTCCCAAGTGCAGTGATAAGATGCAAACGGCAGCAATCAGGAGGCAGGATCATCTGCCTGCTACGGTGTGGGCCGGACCCCGAGAGACATTTCATTCCTGGCACCACTCTTACCAAGAGTTTCCAAATGAGCTGATGTTACAAGGCACTATGAACTGCACTGGCAGCCCCAGCTCCCAGCTGCTCCCATGTGCAGGGAGAAGCACTCGGCCACTCAGAAATACTTCTTTACCAGTCCCCATGGTTTATATGTCCCACATGGAACTGCCTTGGGCTTTGGTACAGTGATTAGGGATCTCTTCAGAAGGTATAGCTGAAAATAATTTTGGGGGAAGGAAAACATTTTATCCTTTTACTTTTTGTGTTAGTTTTTCCCACTAAATGTTTGTTCTTCTCACTAAATTATTTCCTTTTATGCTGTATCTTAGAAGTTGTGATTCAATTTAAGAGCAAAAACTATTCTAGTGTTCTGGAGGATGGCTGATGCTGCTGCAGCACCTGGGGAGGGCAGGCAGCTCATGAGCTTCTAGACAATAAGAATGGTACAGAGGTGCTCAGAGAGGCCAAACCTCAGTTTCCTGCTCTTGGTCAAAGCTGAATATTTCTGATACAATTTCTGAGCTTTAAGTTCACCAATTCTGGGACCCGTGGTGCTTAGTTACCTCCAAACACAGCTTTTAGGAGGGCATTTTGGTACTGAGGTTCCTAAAATCTGCCTTGCTCTCCTTATTTTTAGCAACAAAATCCATTTCTGTAGAGCTGCCCTACAACTCTATCCTATATACTGGAAAAAATAGCATGGCCCTTCCCTTATTCCCTGCATTGCCATCTCTGCACCGCTTGGGAAGCACTGCGGGTAAGAGGGCATTGCAACTCTGTGACCCTTGATGTTCCACTGCTCCTCCTACCTTCCACCATAAAATAGCTACCCGAGTATTTGACTATTTATATTTGATGTGTTAGGGGCTGCTTAGAGAACCAGAGAACTGGGCACTGGCTTATAGGGCAGTCAGGAGCCAAGCGCGCAGCTGAACCCAGAGCTCTGCTGAAGGTGGTGTGCAAGTCCCTCCATCCTCTTTTGCACCATTCCCTTTCTATATTTGTAGAGTTTCAGGTGTTCTGCAGCCAGAGGCACATCATCGGTCTTGCTTTCTGTCCTGCTCAAACTATCTATTGTGATGGGAGCTCACAGTTGGTACTGGGAAGTATGGCCCTTTTCCTTTCCAGAGGCTCTGTGCTACCAAATAAGGGGAAAACATGTGTTTCCCAATGCTGTGATAAGTCAGAGGTATAAGTTACAGCTTTACCATATTGAGAAAGGAATGCAAAGTGCACCCTTCTCTATCAGCGCAGAATGTTTACAGACTTGAGCTATAAGACATGGCAGTATTCACTGAAGCAAGCTACATCATTGTGCAGAGGGCTTTTTTTTTGTCCTCTATAATTTGCCTTTTGCATTAAAAACTATTTTGGTTAGTTAGATTTCTCATCAGATACAATTCTGTAGTTTGTTCTCATTCTCCTTGGCTGAAGTCCCTCAATTGAATCAAACAGAAAAAAAAAAACATACATCAGTTCATTTTAGTTAACTTGGTCTTTCATATAATTTTTCTAAATTCTGTGAACAGCTGAATTTACTTTAGTTAATAATAAACTATCCAAAAAGGGGGCACAGGAAAATTAAACTAAATAGACTAATCTGTTCATCAGCCTGCTGTTAGTTTCATTTTTTCCCTTCAGCATTTGTTTTTTCTTGTTTGGCTTAATGTACTGTCTTCTTTTAATGTACACTCTCCTCATTTTGTTACCATGCTATCCTAAAGCAGCAAGAGCTTGAAAAAAAGGCATTATCAGCCAAATCAGCTACAAAATATGTTGCTAGGTTTCTAGTTTTCAGATCACTATTAAATACATAAAACCAGAAACAGTGACTGGCACTGAGAAACCCAAATCTGAAGCATTTCCTTCTGCCAGGATGTGGTGGATGTTGGGGAACTCTATTAGCTGCTTTTTATCTTTACTGAAAAAAAAGGTTCAAAGAGTCAGAAGAAAGTTTGGAGATGTATCATCAGCCCATGATACCATGTTTTTTACAGAAGCAAGGGAGCCATGCAAAGGCTTTCAGAAATGTCTTTCTGGGTGAGCGTCAGTCACCTGAGAAGCTCAGAGGTACCTTCGATGGTGTCCGGCATTGTGAGTCCAACCAGGGCTGGGGGAAGACTTAAACAGTTGTGGACAATTCAGACCACATATGTGTGGAAAACAGGAGTAACTTTCTTAAGTTTCTTTGCAAGTGTCCTGGTTACAACTCACAAACAGAACGAGGATCGGGTGCTCCTTGCTGGGCTGGAGCCACAGGCTGTGTGGTGCCCCCATGTCCCCATGCTGTCACACCTAGTATAGAAAGCACCTTGCAATCTCCTTCTCCTTGCTTCTAGCTGACAGTTTGTTTTTGTAATCCCCAAGTTAGCACCAGGAGGGTGTAACTGGTACCCCTGTGTGCTCAAGTGTCTCTCATTCCCATGGAGGGCCTCATCTTTGGAGCGACTGCAGTGTCTCTCTAGGCACTGGCCCAGCTGGGGCGGTGAGCTCCAGCTCTCGACGGGGCTCTCCAGAAGGCCACCAATGGGGACTGTGGTGGCCCCTGCCAGCACATCACCTCTCTAGGCAAGGCCACTGCATTTCTAGCTCCAGCAGGACCTTCAGCAGCAGATGTTGCTGTTGGCCTGTCTCGTTGGTCTGTCCATCTGCTGAGTGATTTGGTTTGGAAAGGCAAGAGAAGAAGACAGGGAATCCTGAACGATCCAGAGATGTAACACAGTGTACAGTCACAGATGTGCTGATGGATGCTGCAAAGAAAGCATTTTCTTTTTTAACTGTCATCACTGTCTGTGGCTTGACACAATATTTTATCTTAATTTTAAACTTTTTACTCATTATTAAAATATTTAAATTGGCTGGTGTGAAATCCTGTAGGAATAGTAGGAGTTTATTTCAGGGCAGCGGTGCTTAAAAGAGCCCCATAAGCATAACCCTGTACGGAGGCGGCAGGATATCAGTCCAGAGGAAAACTCACTGTCAACTCAAATGTAATCCATATGTTAAAACTATAGAAAGTGTTTGTTAGTCTGATGGTTTGGCTAATATCAAGGAACGCTCTCTCGTGGGAGACCTAACTTTCAAGCTCGCATAATGATAAATGCTTTACTGAAGTAATCTTCAGGGGTGATGTGGGTCTTAGAGTATTAGTTTTGAAATTATGTGACATTTTGCCAAGTAATGGCCTTAGTTAGGTTGGGGGGCAGCTTGGGGAATGGTAATGATCCCTTCTCACACGCACACACAAACACACACGTTAAATATGAACTGCTCTGACACTGGTCTAGAGAATAGGGACACGTATGTGCTGTCCAAGTGAATGTGCCACATGGTTGCACCCAAGGAACAAGCATTGACAAGCTGTATTTCCTGGGAAAACAGACATGGAGGCAGCTTGACTATTCCTTGCCTTTCCTGCAGGAATGTCATATAAGTAGCACGGAAGTGCTAGAATTGCAGTTGGATGAAAAAATGTGTGGATGAAAACAAATGTTTGAAAAAAACTTTTTCCCCCTCTACTTTTTCAAATAAAATTTTGCTCCCAATCTGTGTTCAATTTTGCGTAGTTCTAGGTCAGCCTTAAATGAGGTGCAAATTTGCAAAAGGAACAGCAAATGGCTGCTGTTGAGACAAGAGCAAGGTGGTTGTGCAAGTGGCGAGCAGGTTTTGAGCACATGAATGTCTGTTCATGGTATAGTTTCCTTCTCTGAAAATCAGAGTACAGTTCAACCAGCTGGGATCAAGGCCAAGTTTTCAAAACAGCTCAGGAACACCTATGTAAGGGGCTGAATTTTGGTTTCTGCTCTGTTCTCAGGCACAGTGCAGGCAGATTTTTGGGTTGGTGGTGGGAGCTGAGCTCCAACTCAAATCCAAGTCCATACCAAGATGTTCATCCAGGCAATTGTCAGAGATCACTGAGAGACTGTTCCAGTAAAATAGAGCACAAATGTGCAGAGATAAAGTTTTTTATTCCTACAACAGAAGTGTTATTCTGCCACTGTGTCCAGTCTGGCAAAACAACAATTACTGCATTCAGGATGCAGTGCTTAGGGGTTTTGTCCATCCTGGCTTGTTATAAGTGCTCTTCAAGGTTGCATAACTTTACTACATTGCTTCTTGGACATGGAAATGACTTAAAACACAGATCCAGTAACATGCAGTTTTTGATGGGAAGCAGGGATTGCCTTTAAATCTCAGTAGTGATGAAGCTTGGCGCTAATGATTTGGGATTAGACAAAACTTATTCAAGCAGCTTCAAGCAAACTTTTTTTTTTCGGTATGTCATATATCCTGCATACTTCCTTCTGCTGCAAATTCCAGTGATAGAAAAACATGCTAATATTTACCAATCAACTTGATTACTTTTGACACAGTAAGTTTATACAGTAATTTCTTTAAGTAACTTTCAGTTTAAAAAGAAGGAAATCCTTAATAGGTCAGCAGCAGTCTGTCTTTACTTCTTCAACAAATTCTGTGGGAAACTGCTCAAAGATTGATGATGATGATGACGATGATTAATATTTATTTATTTATATTACCATAGTTCTGTTAAAGCACATGTTCCTCTTTTTGCTATGAGTTGCGTGTTAACAAAAAGCATTTGCACTCCCAAGTGTTTACAGTCTATGCAATATTACCTCAGAAAACTGCCAGTCTCAGTAAATGCTGTCAGATAGAATGTTTACTACAAGTTCTAGCTGCTTCAAACTTTTGGCCTTAAAAAATGAGGCAAAAGGAAAACTGACTCAAGATATGTCCTACTTGTATGCTAGTGCTCATATTGTACCGCCTCGCTTCCATTTCAAACTGCAATTATAACAGGATGACTGAAATGGAGTCTGAAACAAAGAATGCAAAAGTACAGAATACAAGTAAGGGAAATCTTCTCTAAGCACAATCATGTCAAACCCCTGACAAAAGTGTTGTCGTACTTTTAATACCATATAGAGAGGAACTTTGGATGAGTTGTGTGTATACACATACTAAAATTTATTAGGAGACATTTAATATGCTACATCTCACCCTTACTTATGTTGATATTTCCCATAAACCCCCTAAAATATTTTAACCTTCACAGGACAGGTGTTAACTTTGGGTATTTTTGCATATTCTTCTTCTTGCAACTGTAAAAGTGATACTCAAGATCATATTAGGCTTACATTCAGAAATATCACGTACAATAACAGCGTTATAAGAAAAAAGAAATTCTTTTTTTCATGTCTGCATTCTTATTCAGAATATGAGGAAACTGGTGCTTGTGTTATGATGTTGCCATTCTTTCTTGTTCTTTCTTGAATCCTGATTCATATTTATGACATGTCATGGATACTTCACAAAGAAACCTAAAGTAAAGGAAAGTTGTGGGCCCATTACTGCAACAAAGCCAAATTTGATTGGAGAGAAGACGAATATATGCATTTCTGAGGAATGGTAATTAATGGTAATGCCATTTTAATATCCTTAATATTTAAATGATAGTATTATCTAAATTATGTGCTGAATTTCTATCTATGTTTTGCTTTAAAAATGTGCAAAGTACATTTGTTGATTTAAATGGCATATAAGCTTATTCATACAATTCATATGAGTAAAGGTAAAGTTTGTTAACTGAAAGATTATTTTATGACATTTCCTTGAAATCTCTGTTTACTTGATGTTAAGGTAAATATTTTTGTCAATATGAACTAAGAAAGTGTCCTCAAGATAGAAGATTGGGAAAGTTATTTTCCCAACTAATGAGCTCTGAAAGGATGAGAGCTGAAGAGGTGGCTGATGCTACCTCTCCCCTCCTCATCAGTGAATCACTTGCCCACATACTTCTGGAGCATCCCTCTTCACCCAGTACAAATTTTCCTGGGCTTAATCCATATTTCAGTGTTGCTTTTTCTACATCTTCATCGTGCTGTCTACAAGTTTCCCTGGTACATTGTGCAACTCCTTGTTATATGCTGTCAATAGGAAACAGATACATCACACAAGTGAGGTTAAAATCAGACATAGATGTCCCAATTTATCATGCATCACGACTCAACTTTCTCTTTTCTGGTTTATTTTTTGAGAATTGAGTTTAAGAAAAATCTCCCTTTTCTTCCTCTAAGTGGTTAAAAACATTTCTGAAGAAAGAGAAGTTGGTATTCACCATTGAAGCAGTCTGAGGTCGATAACACACCATGACTGAAATTGCATATTGATATTCAAATGTCTGAAAATATACTCAGATCATACCAATTTATCTGGTACTAATAAAGTGTCATCACACAGCCTGATCTCTCCTCTCTTAGTTCTGGTTTTCCATAGGCCATGTTAAATGATGATTTATCACCCATACTATGGCTAACTAGTTCAAATTACCATCTGGACAGTGCCTATGAGCGTCTCCACTTTCTGCATGTTGAGGTCAAAATGCAAGTTCCCAGCGTATAAGTTTCTGACTTAAGTCACTGTTATGCCGTGCAGAAACCTGATGATTTTAGAAGTTCCCCACTTTCTCTTCCAGCTCTGCAAAGAGTTTGCCTCCTCTCCACCTCCTGGCAATATCTGAGTTTATGATTTGAAACAAGTCTTCATATGATGCTTTTTGGAGAATGTAGAGCAGAAAGTTTTGTGGCTTTTATCACCTTTAAGGAGAAGACAATCAAAATGGTCCTGACTGCAGGCCTACATGACAACAAGCACGAACACATTTTAACTGATAAATATAAACAGAAGTGTGTTTATAGGCAACTTTTGTGAAAGAACATCTCGAACCGCTTTGGGTTTTGGCAACCTTACTTTGCTAATGAGGTACCAATGGAAAAAAAGGCTATATCTGTTCCTGTCAACAGGAACTCATAATAAGTAGAGGCATATTAAGATGTGGAATGGGAACTGTGTGGGATTTTGAAGGCATAAATGGATCTTGGTTTGTTTGTTTTGTTTTGTTTTTAATGAAGAGCTTATGTATAATTCGCTTATTTTCTGGTTTAGGTTATATTGAAATTAGTGGAAAGATTCCCTTATAGAAAAATGTGAGCTGGATGAGAACTTCAGGATGGGACTAACTTTTAGCTCCTCTGTGCTTTGTTTCTCCTAGTGAACTCCTATCTTCTAGGCAGGTTGCAAATTAAGTCTTGAGCTCTCATAGAAAAGAAAGCAAAGCACTGAAGCCCCTGTTTAACTTACCTTTATCTGAGCCTGACATATATAAATAGTCACTAAACTACTGAATAGGGTGGTGTAAGTGCATGAAGTCTTTTAAATGAGGTAAAATATCAATCATGAGAGTGTGCTTCTTTTTTCTTCCCTATAGAATGATTCATTTGCTGTTAGTAGATATTGGTACTGCAATACAGATTCCCCTTTGCTGCCAAAAATATTGATCTAGTATGTGTCAATTATATATATGTACAAACACACATATATATATATATTTATATGCATATTTAACATTTTGTTATAGAAGTGTGTTTGTACACACACAGCAGTTTTTCAACTATAGTGTCTTAAAAATATTACTGCCTCTTTGCTCTGGCACTGTCTTTTATTTAAGGGAGCAATAATTGATATTCTAAAACATACTGCCATGTTGTATCAGGCTGAAAGTCCCTCTGGTTCCTCACTGCCACTCTGGCTGCGTCCAGGCTTGGGTCTGGGCAGGAGACAGATGTGAGATAACTCCACTGAGGCTGGGTCAAAGTGTTCACCTGGACTGAGATAGCAAGTTCCCATGGTTAAGTTGGATCTTGTAGTGGGTGTTATATAAGTGCATTGCTGTGCTTTAAAAAGAGCCTCCACCACACCTTTGTGAAGTGAGCCTTTAATATAATGTATTTTGATATCAACTGTTTTGGGCTTTTTCAGGTTTCTCAAAAAAAAAAGGCTGCTAGGAAAACAGTGGCTATGTCTATCCCAGTACAGAAAATGGTGCTTAAAGATCATCCCATACTGCTGAGGCCAGCTGTTGTATTTTAGCAGTTTTAAACTGCCTTAGCTTTAAAAACAAAGTGGCTGCATCCCTACTGCCTTTTTGTGAGTGGTCCTTGGTCCATGTAAGCTTATGAGAATTATTTTTGCTAGACAGAGTAGATATCCCAGTGATTTTTTTTCCCCCCTACAGCTGAATAATAGAGATAACCAAGCTCTAGTGTCTGGAAACATTTTCTGGCTCCATCTACAAGAGAATTAGCCAGTGGATTTATTGCCCCTGTAGAATTTAGACACAAGTCTCACATAAATTGATGGGATTTACAAATACGTTGCTCCACTGGAGTTAACTCATAGTCACACAGAGATTTCATTTATTTCATTTTGTTTGTAGTATCCAAATGCACACAACCAAGCATAAAATCATCAACTAAAACTGCTGCTAAGAAAACAGGCCATTTTTGAGTCAATTATGATCTTGTGATTAATCAAGAACCGGTTCTGGTCAGGTTGTGGAGAAAGTCAGTGAATTTGTAAGTGGAAATGAGCAGAGTTATGGTGGTGAATTGGGACAAGACAGCAGAAAAAAAGGTGTATTTTTTATGGAGTAATTATGTACATAAAAACACATTTTCCTTCCCTGTTTCCCCCATTCTATGCTTTAATTTTTTTTTTACATTGGATCCATTATGGTATCGTATGAGTTTCGTCACAGAAGTAAATAACAGCTTGTTTCCTTGGGAGCGATTGAAAAACAGAGTAAAAACAGCACTTACTGTTTTTGAAAGTTGTCGGATTGTCATGGTAGTGAAGTGTTGCATCATGTTGTCATGACAACTCAAATTATAAAAACTGATTTGAAGAGAAATAAGAGCACATTTCAATGATGAAAATCATTTAACTGTAAAGATTTCAGCTTTTATTTCTATTTCTTATTCTGCCTCTCTCCTTTTTTTTCCTAAGAAATCGGCAACATTCAGGGCTCTCACCAAGTAAAGACTTGGAATACACAGAGACTCAGGCAGCTTTTTTTTATTTTCTCACTGAGACAAAGAGGATGCAGGAATTGAAATGTGAAGGCAAGCACATTACGGGACCAAACCATCACCATCCAGAATTGGGGGGAAAGTCAGAATGAGATAAAAAGGTGGCGTTTGTCCTATTTGCACAATCTCCTTCCAAGCAGCTGGTTCAAATATGTATCAAGATAAACAGATATCACACAGGCTAAGTTTGTCAGGGGTAAACAGCAGTGGGACTGCAGCATGTTCGACCTGTTTAGAGATTCTGGTGGAATTTCAAGAGCCCTTAGCAATGACCTGTTTCTGTTTCTCCCATCAAAATCAAGGAGCATTTACTTACTGTGCCAGTGGCTGGAGAGCAGAAGTAGGTTAGTGCTGACCACTATTGAAATGCCATTCTTTCTGCAGAGTGTGCTCAGAATGAGTCAGGCTGTTTTAACAGAGGATGGGATTGAACCTCAGTATCAGGATAAAATAAACAAACAGAAAAAGGTAAATTGTGCAGTTGGTTAGTTTGTGTAAAATAGCTGTCACCAAACACTAAAGGCTGATGTATAAAGTGCAGACCAGCAGTGAAACTACTTGTTCTGAGCAAGGTCAAGCAAAATTGATTTATCACTGTGCGTTGGGCTTGTATACATTGTAACGTGGCTTTATACAATCCTGTTCTTGCATTTATGGAGAGAAGGGTATTTGTATATGTCTGTACAGTCATTTCTGCTCCTCCTGCTCTTACCCAGAAACTTGTCAGCAATTCAGCCTGTTTCAGCCAGATTTACAGATGTGCAGAGATAAAGTTCCTGGATGTTTCAGGGAAACACGCTGCCTTGTGAAGAGATGTTGTCCTCGGAGCTTTCTGCCCCAGGGCATGCAGCAGGAGCTCCTGGGATGATTTCAAAGAGAACTCAGGAAGGAAGCAGCTCTTATAAATGCCCCACGTACAGGAGGAGCTCACTGTCCATCAGCAGAAAAATTTGTAGGTGACCAATTTGCACTCGTTCTCATAAATCATCTAGTTTATCTGGGGAGTAACACACAAAGTGGAAATGGATTGCATGACAGGAAATCTTCAGATAGAGACTAAAGCAGTTCCCTGTAAAAGAGATGGGCATTGATGTGGAGGAGGTCTCCCCATTAGCAATACTCTGAACATTACTGAAAGTGTACTGCTTATATTTGTGAACTGGGAGAAGGCCTTTGGCTTGGGTACTTCCACCATATTCTGAATCGGAGCACTTGAAATGTTCTTGCTGCTGAAATCATTTGCCTGTTACATTGAGCTACCTTCCTTTTCCCGTTTCAGTACTCAATCAGTTTTCAATAAAATAAAAGTAAGATCATAATGGAAAGATGTATTTCTTGATCTCTCCATTTAAAATAAAACAGCTTTTATATTAAATATAGACACAGAATTTTTGTGTATTACAGCTTAAAATTACAGTGAAGAGTAATCATCTTAGGAACAAGAGAAAATCTATGGAATGTCACCCTGGCTAATGGAAGTTTCAGAAGTCAACAGGAGGGTCTAGAAATGAAATATTTTGGTAGTTTGAGATGATAGTAGATTGAGAGATCCCTCTACAACTGTGGTTGAAGACGTTCATTGCACTGCACTACACTGATGTATTCATCACTTCTGTCTCTCTCAGTCTTTGCCAGACTCTGCAATCTGTCTTCTAATTCTATTTGATGCCTGCACAGTGACCTGAAATGACCAGGTGTCCTTGGCTTTACCACTGGAGTGGAAAAAGAAAGAAAAGTGTAAATATACCTGAGTGTTGAGAGACTTTTAGTTTCACTTGTGCTATGTTGGTGGTGCAAATGTGGTGGTTTGGGTTGGACATGATGGACAAAAATGGTTGTGAAGCCAGGAGAGTTATTTACTGTGACAGTCATCTCCATTATCAGCATTTAGACTTGCTAGGAATGGAGGTTTAATTCTCTCTTTAATCCAGCAGTAGTGCTGTGTCTCTGTTTCTGATGGCAACATGCATGTCCTGAGCAGGCTGGAGCTCACCCTCCCTTTGTGCCTGCACCTGGACCACAACACACTGGAGCCAATACACTCAGGCTTTCCTACCCTTTGTATATTGAGGCTAAGCCATGTTGTGCAGATTTCCTGACATTACTGATGCAAAATCAGTAATGCATTGTTAGTTTTTCAGTACTCCTTTCTCACTCACTGCCCATTTGCTGTTTACTCCTGTGTTTAAGCTAAGTGGAGAATGTATGGCTAAATTCCTATCACACAGTTAGATGAGCGTGCTGTAAGTGCATGTTTATTAGTATTTGTTTTCGTGTATCCATCTAGACTGTATATTACTGATGCTCATTCTTGTCAACTCAGTGCCTTTGTTCATAGATCCTTTAAATGAAAAGAAAGCAATATGGAAATAATTTCAAGACTGATTTTTCACATGAACTAGCTGCTAACTAATACTGTATGTAACTTTTTTTGATCTAATTGCATTGCACTCAGTCTATCTAGTGCTGTCACTCCAAATCATCCTTTTAAGAGCCATGCAAGTTGCAGCACGTTTCAGGCATTAATAGTGGCCAGGTAGTATTGTACTATTTTTAATGAATGTCTGTTTTCTATTCTTCGCTCTGCTTTCTTTGGAAAGAGGCCCGTGTAGCAAAGTATTAAGAAAACACACTGCTGCCCTGGAATGTGTATATTAGCTGCAGATTATTTCCTATTAGCAGATTAGCTGCGAGGCTATTGGCTCTGAAAGGTCTTTGAGAGTATTTTGTTTTGTAACTGATTCAAGCCATGGGAGAGAATTGCCACCCTGATTGGGAAGAAGAATTAGCTACTGTTGCCATGGCCACTGGAGCTCACACTTGCATTGTTAACTCCAGTGCCCTCCGATGAGATGCCACAGCGTGAGCTCCTTGGCTTTGTTAATGCAATGATAGAAAACGGGTTTGGGGCAGGCTAGGAGTAGGCTGGGAAAATCTCCTGCAGGAGATATGTGAAATGTTTGGGGGTTTTTCTTTTTTCTTTTTTTTTTTTTTTCCCCTCCCTTGAATTCAGTGTTTAATTTTGGACATGTTGCTGCTTAACGCTACCCCAGTGATGTTAGGCTCCCTTTTAACAAAATGCTACTTGGTGCGTTTTGGTAGGGAAGGGGCAAATCCCATTCCCCTCCTCAGCAGAGTGATGACCCACGGCTCCAGTGCAGGAGGAGGGGTGAATAGCAGCAGCCACACAGGTACCCACAGGTCCTTCCTGCACTTCAGAGCGTTTTCGCGTGTAGGGTTATAAAGCACAACCGGGCCTGGAGAAACCAGAGAAAGTACCCCTTAGGGCTGTTGTAGCTCTACTGCTGGATGGCTGGCTGCAGGCACTTGAAGCCGATCCTTCAGAAATAAAATTTTGAATACAGGCAGGGGGAAAAAAAAAAAAAAAAGAGAGAGAGAAAAAAAGGCAAGTGTCAATAACTGAGAGTTAATAACAACATAAAAAATGTATGAAATTAATCTCATGTATTTGAGAAATAAATAAATAAATATATTTGACTAACCATTGATAGGGCTGACATATATTTCTTACTACTAACTTAATTTTACTTCCAAGAAAGTTTTGAATGGTGAAAAATGTCTTATTAAAACTCTATCAAAGTAAATGGTTAACAAAAAATGGTCATATTAATTTCTACATTTGAAACATAGCTCCTGAAATATGTGTAAGTACTTTTAAGCAAAATGTTTAATTTCCTTTTAAGTCCATTCTTCTCCCTTTCTCAACTTCAGTGTTAACAGAATAATCATCTCCTTTAAATTACCCCACTCTCCTGAACTCTTCATTTAAACCACTTTATGAGGTTGTGTAACATGTGGAAATGAGCCAAAAAATGTATTTCCACTGGCATGGTAAAATGTTGGCATTGGGCATTTTTCAACTCTTCAGCAGGGTGTGTATGATAGGCCAACTACATATATATAATGTCTGTCACACTGACTGGGGGCATGGAGCAGCACGGGTGGTAGTGGGGCTCACACTGCAGCTCAGTGATTTTTATAACAGATATTTTTAAATGACTGCAGACTTATCCTGAGAAAATCATGGGAGGGATTATTATAAAGACTCTTAGAAGCATACATGTGGTTCTTCATGGTTTCTCTGCAAGCTGTAGTTTTATAGTCAATATATTTGCAGCAAAGAGCACAGTATCTCCTGCTGCTGTAGGTCTTTTGGAGCCTCAAGCAGAAGACAAGGCTATCCTTCCTGAAGAGCCTCCTTCTGCCCAGCATATTCCCTCTTCTATTTTATGCTTGCTTAGATATGTTTTTCCTCCTCTTCTTCTAGATGTACTGCATGTAGGTTCTGCAGAAGTAAAGAAGGAGCATGTTTAAGGCAGATGAATATGCACAAAAGCACAAAGGGCATCAGAGGAAGGCAATTTTGCACAGTTTAGATCAGCATCTGGTGTAAATGAATGGAGGAGGTGGTAGATAAACATCATAATTCAGGAGGGACTTGCTTTAGGTTGTCACCTGGGCAAGGTGACAGACTGAATTGCAGGTTGAGAATAAAGAAGCTTCAGAATTCTAGTGCAGTACTTTCTTATTCAGCTTTACTCACTATATTTCTGCCTAGTTGGCATTTGTTACTGCTAAGTAATCATCTCTCACATCAAAATAAATGGTTAATATATGCAGGTATAATAATAAGCTACTCTAAAATATACACAGTTTCTGTAGCAGGGCAAAAGCTCAACAGTTTATGCAGCTAATCCTTCCAATGTGAATAAGAGGTAATGCCACCACATAATACAAATTAGGAAAAAAAAGCTTTAAAGTAGAAAAGGTATTTGTATATATGTACATATTTATATTCTCTTAATTTCTCTGTAAAGTTTATAGGAGAGTTTTCTGGTCTTTATCCTTCTGAACTTCTGGAAGATTCAAAGTTCTCGTGGAGAATGCATTTTAACCCAAGATTCACTTCTACATCACTTGCTGTTATTACTTGTGAAATCTTGATCATTGTAAAATAAACTCTTTGTCCTAAAAACGGAGCTAATACTGGTCATAATAGTGTGGAAGTGGCAGCTGTCATTTAAAGGCCAAGGAAAAGGATTGGATCTTTGCTTTGATCTCAAGATATTGGCCAACAGTGCTTTTCAGATTACATGTGAGGACTTTCGATGGGTAGATGACCAACCTAGAAAACAAGATAATAGTCAGTGTGCTGTTTAATCAGTCTAATTCCAATGAATCCAGCTTCAATAAATGCAATTTTGCATAATTTTTAGAGCATTTAAAATCAAATTCAAAAGGCAGTCTCATCTGACATTCTACTGGGGAAAATTTTGTATAATCCAATAGTTATCCTTTGAAATACCAAAGTTTAATTTTGCCTATTGCCTGAGGAAGGTGAAAGTCTTCGTCTGTGGAAAATTCATGAATTCAGACAATATTACGTCTTTGCAATGAATGCTTCATAATCTCTTCTTTTATTTATGCATTCATTTTAAAAGGAATTCTTTACAATGCCCTCTACAGTGTAGATTTTCTCCCCGTAGCTAGTCTGATTGAAATAATAACATATCTCCCTATCTATCTTGTGATCTTAATGGTGTATTTAACACAGACTACTTGTGATGGTGGAAATGACAGTCCATGTTTCAGGAGAGCAGACTCTCCTGTCTGTCTCATTCTAGAACTACAGTGCCAGGAGTGGAACAGGATGTTCCAAAAGTGATGCTTTTGTTCATGGACTGGTCAGGAACTCTTGGGCCTTTCTGTATACTCCTTCATTAGGTTAATGTGTTCATCATGGGATTCTTGTATTTGAAGGGATGGTGGTGTATTTTAATTCAATAAGGTTTGCTCATTTTCACTTCATTCTGAGATATAAATTAAATATTTTTATTTTTATTCAAAGTATTCATTCAGTAATGTGTTGTTGTATGTGGTCCCTTGCTCTTGCTAAAGCTTCAAGTCTTACTAAATCTGCAGTAAGCTCTATTTTACCACTGTTTACAGCAAATAATGTAAATAGATTTACACAGGGAAGTTTTAGCTTCTGTTTATCTTTTGTAAATGATATAAGAAGGGAAATACGATTGGAAGCTTGCTTCCAGTTGCCCTTTAGGACAGACTGGTGAGTTGTTTCTAGAGTTTTCCAAACTAGAGGGGCCTATTCCCGTCGGGTAAGTACTTAAGGCCATGTAAACTTCAGACATACTTGCACTTAGAGGGAAAACCTCCCATGCTATGTTTTAGCACAGTGAATTGTTAGTAGGAGAAAAGCTGTTAGAAAAGCTAATGAAGAAGCTTTCTTGTAGTTATTCAGGTACCAGGCAGGTAAAGAGCATTTCAAAAGCTTGGTTGGCTCTGTAGATATATTCAGCATGGTCACTTTATCTTAACATCACGTAGCCTCACTTTGGCTGGCTAGTATGTATATTTGCCTAAGTATTAAGGAGTTAATAACATTTGCACTGCAGATGGAAATACTCAGAAGTGCAACAACATTTATATTTTATATTCCTCTAATAGAAAAATATGCACAGATGTGGGAAGGTGAGTACAATAAATAATTGAGGAGGACATTAGAATAAGAAATCAAAGCCACTTATATGCTTATGATCTTTTAATTAAAGATGCTTGAGTGCAGATCAGTGGAAGTAATTCTAGTTTCCTTAATGGGCAGAGGAAGTTTTTTTGTTCTTTTTGTAGTATACCCTTGTCATCTGACTGCAAGTGCAGATGGTAGTACCTGTAAGTGATGGATAAGGCTGGACTGAAATATTAAATGGGAAGAGTTTCAAGAAGGACTGCTTAAATGTAGGTACAGTTAGACATAAATGATGTCAATATATATTAAAAAAAAAAGAGCCAAACATGCACAGTAGCAGTCTCAAATTAATAGTAATAGTTACAAACTTGTGAAGTTGGAACATGACTTCTGGTATCTGATTTTGACCTCCTTGACTGTGATGTAGTCCCAACTGTCTAAATATCTAGTCCTAAGATATTGGTTGTTATTCATTGACTTGAGAAAGACAGCTTTCTCTGTGCATTGTCTTCTCATCCTGTACCTGTTGTAAGTGCTAGCAGTAAGTGCTCCAGTACTGGCTGTACTAGAGTCAGAGATGCTGCTCCATCTCAAAATAACAATTATTTTTTCAAAGAGATCATACTTTATTTACAACTATCATGCTTTTTCATCTTCTTTCTTTATCATATGACATTTATAATTCGTAATGAATTGTTCATTGCCCAATATAATGGAGTGAAGTGTGGTGTGAGCAGCTCCTCTGAAGCTGCCTATACTCTACTTTTGCAGATAGTGAAGGTTGTACTGTTCCTGTGCATTAGTAGAAGCTGCCTGTCACTGAACAGTTCTGTCTGTCATGTAGGCACTCTCTTTTTTGGGACCAGAAGGAGGCAGACAGTGACATCAGGCTATGTTCATGAGAAATCAGGTGAGTCGTTTTGCACACCCACGAAGAGGGATGTGCCTAAAGGCCATGCTCACAAGCGTTGCAAGAGCTAGAAACACATCTAAGACTGATTCACAGGCTTGAATAGCTTATGATAAGACTTCATTTTCAATATGAATGAGCATGACTGTATTGAAACAGCCAGAGAGTATCACAGAAAGTAACAGAAAGTAAAAGCTACCTGTACTGTAAGAGCTCACCATCCTGCTTGGCAGGGTGCTGACTGTGCTCTGTGAGATGGCCAGAGGTACAAATGGTACAGTGATACAGTAGTACTGTATTAAAGAAATCATAGTGCTATGGGGAACTTCTCACCTCTTCTAGCTGTCTTGTCTTTATATGATCTGTACAATGATCTACATGTCTTAATATTCCCTTGAAATCACAGGAAATGTTCTGTAAATTGCAAAACTAAATTCTTAAACAGGCTTCAGTGTCCTACATGCTCACTAGAGATTCATACCAGTTACTCATTTTGCCTGCAGACAAGAAGCAATTCATTACTTGGAAAGTGCGCTAGCGTACCTTGAATATGAAAGGCAGTAACAATTCCTGTGGCAGTGTGAATAACAGCTCTCTTGTTGTGGCACAGATTGTCAGTCTTCCTCTGCTCCCTCTCCCCTCTCCACATTAGAAACTAGATTAGAGGAGTTACCAGCTTTGGAGATGATGACGGAAAGTCACCTGCAGTACCCAGGGGCATGGGTTTGCTTCTTTCAGGTTGTCTCCTTAGTCCACTTACAAAAATTTCGATTTTCATTTTTGAAAACTCTGGAGTATCAAAAAAATGTCTGGGCTAAAGATGCCACTTAACAAGACTAAAATGAAAGAAGTTTTTTTCCAGGACTCTGTATATATATATATTTGTATATTAAAAAAAATATATAGCAAAATCTCTTAAAAACTGTGCTTCTTTTTTTATCTGTCACACAATTTTCCTAAATTCCTACACTCATTTTTGAATTCTGACCAGTGGATAATGAATGGGTAGTCAATGTGACAGTAAATGAAAATTATTTTGGTTTCAACAGTGATGCTCTATACCAACAGCATGATATGGCTAAATATTGTAATTAATGAATTTAAAAATAGGAGTTCTTGGATTTTCAAATTAAAATCTAAAGGTAGTTCTTAAAAGCTGAGAAATAGTTGGATTGGTTTGTGGTGATGAAAAATAATATTCTTATTGCCCTGAGGATGTTCAGATTAAGTTAATTTTACCTTATTAAAAAAGTAGCACTTTTCTATTGCTTTGGAATTCTGAAAGCACTGAGTGATTAAAAACCCACCTTTTTTCCTTTTTAAAGTTATAAAATTTATAAATAGAAAAAGAAAGTGGGTGAGAGAGATGATGCATCAGTTTCTGATAATTATTATATACTTTTCAGATAAATTCTAAACCTTTCATAATATTTATGGAATAATCCACTGTTCGTATTTTATTTCTTCTTTACTTGACTTACACAGAGAATTTATCCATTAATGTTCACTCGTAAATGAAATCATTCCTTTGTTATATGATTATTTATGGACTATGGAGTGAGAACCTCTTTAGTTTAACAAGAAGTTCTAAACTAGGTCCTCTTGCTACGGTACAACTAATTTTCATGTAAATGGGAATCTAGGACTTTTAAGGTGGGTCACAGATGAAGTTTCTTATTCATAAAAAGGTGCATACATTTTTCTCAAAGCCTGTCGGAAAACAGATCAAAACAAAACAGCATGATGTGTTGTAGGCTTCCTTTCACACAACTTTCATGCTTCTTTTTTCTTTTCTTAATTCTAGTCAGTTCTTTGTGAAATTTCTAGTTATCATGGTAGAAAGGTGAGAAAACTTGATGATGTTTAACATGAAGATCACTACGGTTTGCAGCTCCACAGACCAGAAGGGCTTGAGCCTTTATGAGTTGTCTTGGAAAGAAATAAATCATGAAAATTTACCTTGTGAGGAATAATTCTCTGCATGGAACTCATTTTTACAGGTTTTACTGTGTTTCTGAAAGCAGCAAGATCTCTTTCATCTGACAAAATCTAAGTTCTCTACTACAAAGGCTTGTAGAACATGTCTGATCTTAGCTCTGCACCTAGCAAGCCTGTCATGTTCTCCATGAAATATAAGCAAGGCAAAAGCTAAACATCTGTGGCTTGAAATAAACTGCTTTCTGTCTGGTTATATTCCCCCAGCCGACTTCTCATATCCAGAAAGTGGCTCATTTTAAGAAATAATACAATTTTGAAATTAATAACATGGTGTAAGTGCTGCCAAGTCTGAAGCAAGTCTAGAACATTCTATATTGGCGGGATGGTGTTGGAGATCCAGTCATTAGCAAGGTTGTTAGAAATGTAAGTGAAAATGAGTAAATCAGTTTCCAAATTCTGCAAAGTGAGTGACACAAAATGTCGAGTGTGAATCATGCTGTACAGTTATGAGAAATCAATTTAGTTTTCAGGCCCACTACTGAAAGAGCCAGCAAGTTACTCTGTATTTAACTCCCTGACATGAGACTCCTCTCCCATTATACGGAATGAAGTAGCTCTGCTGAAGTCAGTGAAGCTACTTCAATGTGCTCTGGCTGGGAAACTGACCTGTTGACTTGTCTCTTCCATGCACAGAGAGCAGTCATTTCTTGAAAATAGTCTTGAAAAATTAGTGTTGTCTTCAGGTATTGTGTTCCCTTGGAGTCCCAGAGCAAACCTGTCTTCTAAGATGTCTAACCATGCAAACTCTACATTGACTTAAGCCTTCCTATTTAGACTCTTAGCATGGGGTGAGCTGTAAATTCAAATACTGTAGTGGGTGCTGGTTTTTTTGTTGTTTTGTTGTTTCAGGTAGGTCAGTTTTAAAGGAACAGGTACAATCAACTTCTTTTATAGTGGTCATTTTTCTTGAAAAGACTTCAGTTATGGAGACTTTTGAATGAACAAAAATATGAATCGAAAGATGAAATGAGCTGTGTCCAAATGGTTTTCTTTTCAGCTTCCAAGTGGGGGAGCTGCTTGTATAAATAAATATAAGATGGGGATGAGACAGGATCAGCACAAGGAGGCCATCAATAATAGTTTATGTGCTTAAGTCCTTCCTCTGCCATCTCCCAAATCTCCATTCTCAAGGATGTTCTCAAGAAGTTAGTTTGCAATCTTCAAGACTGGCTGGTGGGTGTGATCTCGAGTATGCACGGCTTGGTGCGCTCCCCATAGTGTTCGCTGTAAATTATCTTGCAGTCACAAATCAGAATTTGTTCCAAAGCCAACTATTTTTTAAAATTTCTTTTACCTTGGCAGTCATCTGCTTAAAACAGTAAACAAAAATATTCTAAACATGCAATAGGTCTTACAAGTACTCTCGTTGGAAAAGGTGTAATGTGCCATTTACTGCACTGTTTATTATCCTCACCGAAGTGTTAGCTCTTGTATCATAAAGCTGAAAAAAAGGCCGAAAGATCTATGCATGTGACACAGATAAAGAAATGTGGGTCATGGGTGACCCCAAAATAGTGTTTTAAATGGCTGACAGAAAGCTTTGGAAAGAATTTATTTAGAAATAATTCTTCTAATATGTCCTTGGTCTCCATTTTTATTATTAGAAGTATTAAGCTCTAATCTTCAGTTTGTGGCGTAAGAGTCCTCTCTGTGTCAATCACTTATGGCGTAAAATACGGATTATGTCTTTAAGTGGGAATTACAGAACAATGGAAACTTTCAGGGGCTCGTTCATTTTGGGGGGGAGTCTACAGAGGGTGTCCTAGGAATTGTTGTCAGAAAACACAGTAATTGTATTCACTCACATGCACAGAATTGAACTAATCTCTAGATCTGGCATTAGAAAGGAATTTTTCCTCAGAGGAAACTGGCAAGACAACTAGGTGCGGAGAAACTTCATCTTTTTCTAGAACACTAACCAATGAAAGGAGCATCTTCAGGCTCAGCCTGGGGTGTGCAAGTGAAATGTGGCAAATTGACTTCTTTCCAAAACCTCCCTGGCCAGAGCTAGTGCAGGTCCTGCAGGGCAACTACTTGTTCCAGCATCATCAGTTCTGTAATTAATTTACATTTTCCCATGTTAAACTCCTCCTTGCTTTAAGTGTGGACTGAGGAGGGACATGCTAAAGAAAAGAGAGGTGTTTGGTGCCTTCACGCTAAGCTGGTTTGTTGTGGAGTGACACCTTTGCCATCTGCAAAAAAGCACTTCTAAGTGTTCAGTAATGAGGGAGCTCTGCATAAGATGAGGTGCATTATGTAAGATAGCTGTCTGTCTTAAATGCTTCCTTGCTACTTTAATTTTTATTTGTTATTTGGATGTGTTCCTTTTTTGGTGAAGAAAGTTTTAATTTTACCATTTCTTGCACAAGCCAGAAGTAGGAAAGACTTAGACTTAGCAGTGTACCCTCATTTATTTCCTTTGTGATGTTTCTATAGAAGGACTGATACTGTAACTACTGCTGGTTTTGCTGTGTTTGTGTTATGAGCATGCAGGAGGAGTACATGGAAAAGGAGGATGCATACATTACATGCTCACAGTCTCATGGACCTTTAATGGCCAGTTTTGTAATATATCCACCAATGTCCTTCTCGTTTTCAGGAAAGAAAGTTCTTTCAGTCTTAAAACAGTCACAGCTGTCCTACTGATGAGGCTGCAGAACCTGACACTGAACGAGTGATGGAAAGTGTCAGACCTCATCCTTTCAGTTTCTCCTTGGCAGATCCTGAGTTACCTATTGGCATACCTGATTTCTCTTTGGAAGGTATAACTGCTGTGTTGCCCAAAATAATATGCATAAAAATCCACAAAACTTTCTTACACTAGTTTTTCTTTCACCCCCATGTTACCTCACTTGGCTGTAAAGGATTTGAAATATCCATTCACTTATTTTTGTGCAATGCAAATAAAGAACAGTGCCCAAAGGATTGAGTTGACCAAGCAAAGTCCTTAAATCATGATGTTGAAATTAAGGCGAGTCCTTAAAGTAGCAAACTCTTCTCTTTGGTACACCAAACATGTTTACAGGATCAGGCCCCAATTTCAACTAAACCCTTAACTGTAGTATCTTGCATAAAGGTTGAAATTACTGTCTCTTATTTTACCAGCATATTTCTACACATGAGAGTAGCAGCAGCAACAACCTATACACTGAACAAGTGAATAACTGTCTGAAGGACATCACTGAGGGATCTAGAAAAGAAAATAATAGTAGTAATAACAATAAAAGTAAGAATAATGAAAAGTTATTCTATTTTAAGCAGAATATTGCCATTAGATACTATAGAAATAATAATCAATGAGGTCAAATATTTAATGAAAACATCCAGCTGTTATTTCAAGTTTAACCTGTATAAACTATCTCCTTTGATCTAAGTCGTGTTTCACCTGTAAGTGGAACTACTGACGTTCTTTTCACTTCAGTTGATCCCTTCTGATTTGAGAGGGGTTGGCTATTATATCAATTCCTCGGTTTTGAATTGGTAGGGTTATTGATTTCAGATTTACTCCTGTGGTTTTCTTGTGATCAGGTATTTGTAACCTTAATTGAAAGTTTAGAACAATTAATGAAGAAGAATACATTTACAATTTTTCTAAATAACACAATAGGCTATTATTAGTATATAAAGGATTTACTGCTTTATTCTGTGGATTTTATGTTTCATGTAAGTGGAAAGTAGCTCTTATTGTTTAGCAAAACATAACAGGTATGCACATGCATGGCCGTGGAGACAATCTGTCTTTACCAAGATTATGCTGTGTCAATCACTGAGTGCAAAAGAGATCTTTGGTAATTTGATTATTCCTCCAACCCTTTAACAGAGCATATTTCAGGTTTGTTTTCTGTTAAGACTGTGTCTTTCGCGTGTTATTTGTCTGTGCATATAACTTTTCAAAAGTGCAGTTATGTATTACCATTTAGACTTGATGGAAGAATTCTTTTAAGGAAAAATTTCTATCATTAGGAAAAAAAAAAAAACAAAAAACCAAAACCCAAATCAAAACAGCAGTCAAGTTTCAGAACTTAGATGAGTGAAAAGCCCTGTGTGAGGGCAAATATTAAAGAAAACTTCATTTCCCTAAGTAGCAGAACAAAACCAAATTATACAAATTCTTCTGACATATGATGAAGAACATTTTTCCTCTTAGTTGTAATTTTAATTCCAAATTTCATCTCCATATTTCACCAGGAGTAAAGTAATTGCAAAATAGATATATTTAGAATAACTTCTTTTGTTATATCCTGTGTGTTGATGTAATAATGTTTATATGTGTTTCATGAACAAGAATGTTTTTCCAGTTGACTGTTACGTTGTTTAAGGTGAACTGTGATCCAAAGGTAACACTGGGAGTGCTTCAAGAAGAAAGCTAGGTCATACCTGAGTTAGTTTTTCAGAGGTGTAGAAATCAGAGAAAAGACTATTTCATCTGGTGCATTTGATGTTTACAGTAAGTATTTTTAGGCTTGTTAGAGGCATCTGATTTGCCACATACTTGCATTAAAATTTAGATTTGTAAAATACCAGCAACATACACAGTTGAATGGAATAAGAACTGCTTAACTGACAAATCTCGAGAAAGTTGTCATTAGTGGGAATCACAGCTGATTAGAAATGTTTAGAGCATAAATGCACAAATACTAATTAAAAGTCCAAAACGACTGTCACAGTTTAACCCCAGCCAGCAACTCAGCCTCACACAGCCACTTGCTCACTCCCTCTGTGTTAGAATGGGGGAGAGAATCTGAAATGTAAAAGTGAGAGAACTCATGACCTGACAGTTTAACAGGTAAAGCAAAAGCCACATGCACAAGCAAATCACATCAAGGAATTCATTAACCCCTTCCCATGGGCAGGCGGGTGTTCAGCCATACCCAGGAAAGCAGAGCTCTGTCACACATAACAGTGACTTGGGAAGACAAATGACTCCAAATGTGCCCCCTTCCTTTGAGGGTGTTTTACCAGTTCAGTCCTTCTAGCTCATAGGAAAAAATAAAACTCCAGAAATTATTTGATTTCCACATAGAGAATGTTCCTGAGGACAAAATGCTAATAAAATCTTCTTTCAAACATTGGAAAAACTGACCAAAAGCTGAAGTCTTATAAATTCAGGTTAGGAAAGAACAGATGGGAGGAACTGCAAGTGGGGTCTCTTGGTTTATCCAGATCAGGATGGGTTGTCTTTTTACAGGACTGCTTTAGCCCAACACAAAAGTTTTAGCTGAATGCAAATTACTGGGTTCAATCCAGCAGCAATGATTTGAAATTTAATGGCTTGTGGTATACATAACGCCCTTTCTGACCATAAATTTGTGGATCATTGACATTTCTGAAAATGAATGATGGTCTCACTAAAATCAGCATCAGTATTTCTCTCAGTTTCTCTTCTCCCTCCAAACAGCAGGAAAGGTAGAACTGATTTTTTTTTTTTTTACCCTGTGATTTCTTGTCTGAGGAGGTGGCAGCCCCCTCCCCTGCCCCCCCCAATTTTCTTGGCTACAAAACAGATGAATTTTATTGCATATTATCAAAATGATGCTGTCATTGGTGCTTTAGTGAGGTAATGCTAAAAATAATCCAGGACTGACATAAAAGGCATCCATTTTATTTCAATTGATTTAACATTGTGATCAAAGTGACCATCTAACTGTTTTGTATTCTGAAACTTTATTCTCCCTTCAGTACAGCTGCTGCATAATCGTAAGGCCAAATATTTGCCAATTTAAGTCTGTTGATTACACTGTTGATATTCTCTGCTGGATTAACGGTTGGACTTGAGGATCTCAAAGTTGCCTTTTTCAACCTAAATAATTCTAGGATTCTATCATCCTGTGATATCTTCTGCAATAAATATGAGTCCTGGAAGAAAGCAGCATGTGAAGCAGACAGCTGGTAAAGGTTCTTGATCCCTTCTCTCTTCACCAAAAACTTAAATCTGAAGTCTCCTCTGATCTCAGGGATGGAAATCTCTTCCGCATGCTCTGCCCTTGCTCAGAGCACAACCTGCCTATTGGTGCTGACGGGTTTTCCTCCCTGGAAGTGAGGCCGGCTGTGCAGGGGGATCCGCTCTGGCAGCCAGAGCTGCAGAGCAAGTCTGAAACTGGACAATCCCAACACACAGATTTCTTTAAGTTAAAAATCTTTATGCATGTATTAGAATCACAGAATCATAGAATGTTGAAGGGTTGGAATGGACCTTAAAATTCATCTAGTCCCAATCTGCCCTGCCACGGGCAAGGACTTCTGCTAGATGAGGTTGCTGAAGGCCTTATCCAACCTGGCCTTTAACATGTGTTCAAGGCCAAGTAACATGTCAGAAAAAACTTATATTTTCTGGTTATGAATTTGTACACAGATCTTCTTGCTGCTATGCAGGTTTTATTTTTTTTTTTAAATCTTTCAGTATTTCATCTTTCTTGTGCTTTTGTTTTCGGTTTGAGCTATAGTCGTGCACTTTGCCCCAGACAGGTCTCTTAAATAAAAGTCTAATGAATCTTTCTTTCTAGTTTCAGCTTGCAGCCCGTTTATTCAGATAGATTATGTTTCTAAACTTTGTGTGTGAGGTACACAGTCTCAAATGACACATCATGAGAAATATTATAGCAAATGATGTTTTATTATCACTCTGTCCTTTGAACTGCAACATCATTAAAAAAGGGGAAAAACCCATGTTAATTTAAATACAAAGAATTTTGTAGATTATTCTTCTCCTCTATCCAGTGCTCGTGGTTCAAAGAAATGATGTTTTCTTTGATTTCTTCTCCATTATATCAGTATCTATATCAGTACACAGAATTTTGAATAGGGTTGCCTGAATTGACATTTTTTGTGGTTTTATTTTGGTTCATGGATTGCAATATGAAAGAAAGAATATATACAAAGCAGATTTTCTGTCCTATCACACTTTGTGACTTGTACTGCCCTGAAAATTGAGCTAAATCCTCTGAGCGTGAAGTAAGAAGAAAGCTTATTCCCTTCTGCTCCTCTAAACCATATGAACTTAAATATTAATGAAACTTTCATGAATCACACATAACACCTACTACCCCTTTGTGCTGAGAAAGGCCCTGCCTTTTTATGGTTGGTACTGTACAGCCAGGATAATAGGAAGCAGAGTCATAAAACAGTAATTAATATACTTCTAAGCTGAGCTATTTTATTGTGTAGATGCTAATTAAGAATGATAGATCCCAGTGATTGAGTGGCACATAATACATTCGGTCAGCATAAGTGAAAGGTCAGTTATAATTTTGACTACTTCAAGTGAAAATATTTTCCCTTATGTAAGTGATTTCAGGAACCACAAATGTCAAAGTGAAATGCCTTATTCCTTTTCTCTTTCTGTAATGCAGATTTTTAGTGACATGACAGGAGAGGAGTAATAGAAAGCATTTGACTTGTGGGGTTTCTGACCAGACAATTGGGAGGGGAAAAGAAAATTTAAAAAATTAATACATAAATATTAAACCTTGGCATTTCAAGTGCATTTCATTTGGGGTGGTTCTCTGAGATGTTGTAAAATGGACTGGTTTTCCAAATGGGCCAACCCCTCCTGCCAAAAAATGATTCAATGAGACTGGACACTTCAAAGTTCTCTTTTGAAAAATCTCATCCATTTGATCAAAACCTTCCTTGATAGTTTTAGAATATTTCTAAGTTACTAATTTTCAGGAAAGTGGAAAAGGGTAGTCTTAAGTGCAAAACAAGAGATGAATTCAGACATTACAGCTTTGTCCACCAAGGAGACAAGTCAAAAAGGGAGCTCATGTTCTGGCAGTTGGAATGTTAGACATCTCACAGATGCTTGTACCCGTGATACATGTTTAACTTCACTTGTCATCTCTGTGTTCTTCATAGCTTAGACACCTTCTATTTTTCTTTAATACTGTACAACCATGATTAAAGTCGATAGAAAAAATCCTGTCCTGAGGCTATTAAGACCCTTAGATACTTTAAAGAAAGTACATGCTGAGGCAAAACCATGGCATGACTTTTTTTGAAAAAAGTCAAGATGACTTTTAAAATTTTACATTATTAAACATCATTTGATATTTTGATCTCATGTATTATGTAATTCCTCCTTAGGGATGATCTGCTACATACAGAAAATGGAGGGAAAGTGAGATAACAAAAGAAGACTTTTAATGCAGTTCTGTGATAGTTTTTGAGCAGTACCAAAACCACTCAAGTTATAACTGGGGACTGCAGTTAATATTGTAGTTCATGTAGCAGGTGAGTATCTTAAAAATACACCCTTGAATTGACCATGAGGTGCTGCTATACCTCCTACATGTCCTATTGCAGGGCAAGAAAAGAGTGATGCTGTATTAAAAAAATCCCCAAAAAACAATTTTACTGAGGCAGGACTGCAAATAGCTGTTTGTGGTTTGAGATACTAGTGTTAGTACTACTAGTAGAAGAATAGCATCTCCTTGCTCAGGAAGTTGCTACTTGATAGTGCTTCTGATAATGTCACAATGAGTGTTTGAAAAAATGATTTTAGTGTGCTTTAAGGTGAGTGACTAAGTCTAATTTCTTAGGTAAATAGGTACGATCAGTAAAGCTGATCAGTAGAGCAAAAGAAAATGCAGCAAATGAGAAAATAAGCACAGTAACAAAATCAGAGGTTTCATCTAAAAGTCAGTGAGGGACAGAAAAACTCAGCACAGATCAGAAACAGCCCCTCAGTAAAAAGGAGGAATAACTGGCATAAAAGCACTCAACCTTGCTAAAAATGACAAAGAGAAATGAATGAGTAATGCTGTTACAGGATTTCAGCCCTTGGAAGGAGCCAGCAAGTGGGCAGGCGCAGAGGCACAGGGCAGTCGGTGGCCTCGCGCTGGGGCAGGAGCGGCAGCGCTCCCACCGCTCGCCAGGACATGGTGGATGAGAACCAGCAATAGGAGTCTGACTTGTGTACACAACAGGGGAGATTGTAACTAGCAGCTTATGTTTTAGTATAATGCTAACTTACTCGGGCAGCTCTGGGCACACTCCTAAGAAGCCACTAATGACATTGCAGTTGTGTAACTTGAACAGTCTCTGTTCTTGCTCAGGCTGCCAAGAATACTGCAACCCAAAAAGCCTGTTATGCAACTGCAAGAGAGAAACTTGGGCCGCTGCAGACAGCCACATCTTGACAATTGGATTTTTGTCCAGGCTGGCTTTTCAGCTCATTTTTTATGTTGACAGGACTATGGTTTTCCCATATAGGCTTCTTCAGTATAACAAAGCCATATATTTTACCAGGAAGCTGAGCACAGTGTTATAGTATAACTGCATTTTTAATTCAGCTTCAATCTGTACCTTTCTGAGTAATGAAGCTGCTGACAATTTTTCAGAAGGTCTAAGATCCACTGCAAAGTATAATCAAGCTAGATGTTCTTTGGAAGAAGAGGAGAGGAACTTTTCTGTATGGCTTTTTTGTCTGGATGTCTAACAGGAGTAACACATGTCTGGAAGAGACCTCCTACATCACTAGCTTCAGCCCTATGCAATCATAGAGTGTCACATTGTCCTTTTAATAACTAGATCACGTTCTATTTTAAAATACATAGAACATTTTTTTCCCCTTGCTGCTATTCTTGTGAAAAGAGTATTCCAGAAATCTGCTTGCTATGAACCAGCTTCTCGTTTCTGTCCTCAGTTTATGCCTGGCCGTAATTGATGAAAGACTACACAAATAACATCATTAATTGTTTATTCTCATTTGTGGTAGGGCCTGCCATTTATGTGAGTGTCATCTTAGCAGACTTAAGTTGTTGAAGTTACTGACTTTAAAAGTCTGAGAAGAATATGTGGGATCTGGAAATTTGAGTGGAATGAAGTCTGTTGTTATCCAAGAGATACTTTGGGTTGGTTTTCTGGGTGCTGGTAGGTCTCAGTTTCAGTGCTTGAGTAACCTTTCTGTGTTTTGAGGTGAAGATGAGGTCCTTGTCAACAGAGAGAACTCACTTGACCTCTAGCTATGCATGATAATTTACCTGCAGGCCAGATAAAAAGCATCATATCATCAATTGTTGATTTTACATTTGATTTGGAGTGCAAGAAATCATTTGAACTATTGAAGCAAGTTATAGATTTTCTCCGGGAATTACTATGAGTAATTAAAAGAGATTTTCTGGCTCAAAAGGAGACAGTAGAAGACTCTATTCAAAGCGAGGGGATTGAAATGGAGGGAGGTTGTTAGTGACATCCAGGAAGCATAGTCTTGGGACCAACATTTTAAAAAGTTTCTTCAATGTCTGTGGCACAAAAAGAAGAGCATAACTATTCATTTGGAAATGAGGATGAAAATTTCTGCTTAACATGGATGGTTACAGCAGTTGTTTGACAGAAGTAGCTCCTGGAGCAAATGCAAAGGTAGTAGCACTTTTGAACCACGCACTGAGCTCCAGAGTCAGGCTTGCTCTTTCTTCTTCTGTCCCTTGATTTTTGAATTCATTACTGGAAAATGGCCTTTTCTTCAACAAATCCTGATTCTGGGTAAAGATCTAGAATCCACTTCTTGTTTTTTGTGCAACATTGTACCAGCTAAACTAGAGGAAAGTACTTCCATGCATGTCTCCAAGTGGATGTGTCCGCAATTGCTCTGAAATTTTTATGCATTCACTATTTTCCAGATTCCTGCTGAGGAAACAGACAGGGAGCTCTTGAGGCACAGGGAGGTCTCTGCTAGTGACAAAATGGAGAACTTCATGTGGCTGAGGAGCTTTCAGGTGAAAGCCAGAGCTGTTTTCAGGGTTAATGGCTGCTAAGCATGGCTAATGTAGCTCACAATTTTGGATTCAGGCACCTCAGGACAAACTAAATCCTGTTTTAGATACCTAAAGCCTACTTTGGATCTGGACCAAATGCTTTATGTTTGGAGAAATGTTGTGGAGAACATAAGTGCTTCTGATTTCAACATGCAGATACTTAAACTTGATTAGAATAAAAAAGCAAGAATTTTATGCATAAAGTAGTGTTAAAAGACATTCATATCTAGATCTAAGCCTATAAAATCAAGGAAATCCTGAGCTAGGATTATTACATTAATCTTTCTGTCCTCCTTTACCAGACTCAAACTCCCTTTGTCCTAACAAATATGGTTGTCTCTGTATCTGCCACTGGGATAACATTTATTATATTCATATGGAACAGTTTATTATCATGTGACCAATATAAAAAGATGTTTTCTCTGTGATTTTCTTGGCCCACCAGAGCCTGATTTGTTAACCTTCTGAGCCTGCTGTGAACCTTGCTTAGTTTTCAGTAACATGTACAAAGACCGTGGGCCTTAAGGCTGTGGCCTGCTATAGCTATATTACTTCTTGTGCGCTTTCATTTTTCTTGTCATCTGGAACATGTGTTATTTTAGATGAGATAATTTTAGGCAGTTGTATTTTTTTAATACAATATTGTAGAAACACCTAAAATTGTGGTTGATGCTTTCGGCATCCCAAAATAGCATTCTAAATAGACACTGCAATACCATACTAGTTTTTCTATTATTTATCTAACAAGCCACCCATGGTGTGTAAATTCCATCAAACAATGTCGGCATTGTGAAAAAGAATAACTATTGGTGTCTGTTTTAAAAGTTATTCTGTTTGCTTAGTGAGACTACATATACATTTGAAAACAGCCAACTGAATTAGGATATGATGAAGTAATGCTTTTTTAGTACTGCTTTTCTTCCTCTTCCACACTGTTCTTTCTCCCTAAAATAACAAGATATTTTTAGAAAGATGAGGAGCTTTGTTCTGAATAGGAATCCTGCCCCCTGAACCCCAAATGCTCCATCTTAGCATTTTGTTACAGGGAACAGAAATTTTCTCCATTGGCTGGGGAAAGAGGATAAATCATAATTAAATTAACACCTTTCAGTTTTTTGTACAAAGACTAGATAAAAAAAAAATAAAGAGCAGTGAAGAATCTCTCTTTTCAAAAGTACCGACAAGGGAGCACTTGAGTGACTATTTCTTAAATACAAAATAAACAAACATTTTAATGTGTGGCCTGTAACTTTCAAAATGAAGCATATTAAAGAAGTTGATATTTCTGATCCGTAGCCATTGCAATACTTTTAACTTTTGAAACTGTTTTAATGAGTGTTGATTGTGTAGCATGTTGCGTTTTACTAGACTCACAAGAACTAAATATAACGCTCAGATTTCCAGGAACTCATAAAAACTCCTTCTTTTGTGCAGGAGAAGGCATTTTTAATGTGTCTTAAAGAACTAATGTTGTAGTTTTGCATGTAATGAGGGCTATTGCTACTCTGTATGCACGGTTGCTACATCTGTGTATGGTAACACAGCAATATAGATCCCCATCAATAAGTATTTACCATGCCTTTAAAACAGGATTAATGGACTGCTTGCAAGGCAGGTTTTATTTATAATTTAGGGTTTAAGTTTGCAGGTATGTTTTGTTCACAGTGGAGAAAAACACTTGTTGATCTTTGCAAGAATTTACATTTAACTCAATCGATACCAGAAACACTGTACTTTGTAAAGTACTCTGATCTTTACAGTAGTGTTTGAAAATGAAAGAGGTCATTTTTACATACATATTTTTATTAAATATATTATAGATGTTAGGAGTGTTCCCCACTTAAGTAATAAGGAGTGTATGTTTAAAATTGACACTGTTGTTCAAAGCAAAAGAAACCTGAGTCCCATCTTTTTTATTTGCCTCACACAGGCTTTTGCACAGTAGCAGGATATGATGGAGCAATGGATATTTACAAATAGAGAAAAAAAAAAGAAAACTCAGATTTAATGCTTGGTAGTTTATGCAACTCTGTTATCACCATGAGATTAATGTAATCAAAATGACTGTCCTACCATAATAATTTGTAGACTAGAAGTGATTATATAAATTTTGAAATTTATGTTTGTATTTATATTTTAGTTAGTGGTTTAGGCTGTGAAATTTTGGCCCTGGGGTTAAACCTAAAGGTTTTTAAACTAAGAAATCCATGGCTAAAATATGTTTGGTGGGAGGGAATAATATAATTGCATAGAGCTTTTTGATAAACAGCCTAAATTATACTTCAAAGGACAGATGTGTCTTTAATAATCTGAACCATTTGCATTTTCAGATTAAGCTCTGCTTGATTGCATTGTACTTGATATGTATACTTAAATCTATATGTTAAATGTTATACTTTGATATAGAGCATATTGTTTGACTTTGTTCTTACGATCTGACAAGCTTCATTATATAATAAACTAGTTTAAATAAATCTTAAAGACATAAAAGTGTACTTGACAGTAAAAAAAAAAATTCAAGCACACAAATGATATATTGGTTAGATGTTCCAGAGAGAGTCAAAGCTTTTTTTCATTCAGATCTTTGAACATGTGTTTTGAATAAAGCTGTAAGGCATTTTCCAGTAACCAGTGTTGTATTACAAAAATGAGTAAAGTAAAACAAAAGGAAAACATGTTTCAACATTTTATTCAGTATTGTCACACATTGTTGCACATTTCCAGCTGGAAGTAAATGTGACATTTGTAATGCTAATTTTTCAAACCTAACCTTTTATAACGTATAAAATATTGCTTGGGATGGTGTGCCCTTGTGAAAAGAGCAGGAGTAATGAAGTACTCGATCAGGGTTCGGTTGGATTCCTAATGGCTTGAGTGCAATTATACTGCCAGTTTGTTGCAATCAATCAAAACAATTTTTGAATTGTTCTGTTAAACTGTATCTAGTGTTAACTGCTGATAAGCAGGTTACAGAGCAGTTGACCTGATATAGTATCAGTGCGTGTGTCTCGCGAACAACAAGTGATGCTGTTAACGTTACCCTATTTGTCCCATGTGAGGAAAACCCCCTGGTTTGTTAATACTCTAGCCTTGCCCCATATTATGTGTGATGGATAAATGTGAATGTAAGTGTAATGCGTAAGGACATAAGAAACAAGCAGTGTATAATTTTGGTGTTACACATGTAATACTGTTAATTGTGGGCTAATTGTGGGTAGATACATTAACTAACTTAAAAAAATATATCTCATTGAGTTGCTCCCCGTTTTCATTTATCATACTGACAAATTGCCAGACTCCCTCGACTCAGAGAGAGAAGGAGGAAAAGAAGCAGAAGGGAAAGAGCACATGCAAGTAATTTGGATATTTAAAAAAATGGCAAATTAAAAAGAAAAAAAAAGAAAGAAAAAAATTCTTGCAATTAAGCTATAAAGGAATTTATAGAAAGATGGATATAATTTATTTTGGTTTTATTTGTCCAGGGCCATAACATGTTAGCCTGCGAATATAATCTAAAACATACCACATACAGTGTCACTAATGGGACATTTATGCTAAAGGGACTTATTCCCATACTTCAGGATAGGAAAAATATACTATAATGTTTCATCACAAGGCATTCCTTTGAAAATGAAAGCTAATTAAATGTTTTTTACTGTTAGTTGAAAATATCGTACACCTGAAGACCCTTAATCCTTGTGAAAAATGGTTTAACTCACAAATGTCGTACTTGAAGAAAGGCTGACAGTCTCAGGAGGTTGGGTATCTCCTCACCAGCCAGTACCTATTTTTTACCCCAGTACACCTCAGAAGGTGACATTTTGCTATAAGCTGGCAATACAGAAGTGTTTCACTATTTGTGAAATTTTTCTCCTGCCTGTGGTAGCACAAACGCTGTACGACTGTAGCAAGACAGGGCAGATGCCAGCACTCTTTTTACAAGCTGGGTTAATGCTCAACTTAAAATGTTGTTCCCATTGAAGGCAGCAACAGTAATTGCATGCGTCTCACTCAAAGAATATCTGCTTGTTTCCTGAAGAAGTTCTTTGCCAAATATCTATCTTTTTTCTAAAATGCAAAATTGGTAAGGATTCACTCTGCAACTGTACCCCATGAGCACATCCCAAGTATCACCACGTAATTTTGGTGCTTAAAATAAAACTTTGTCTTCCTCAATGTTTAGCCTGCACCTCTACTTCAGGTTGCCGAATTGGCAGGTGTATAGCTCAAGTCCTTTTCTTTTTTTTTTTGGAAACTAAAACAAGCACATTTTCATTGCACAGTGAAAAATTTCAGCTAGAAAAGGAAAAGTAGAAATGAGGTTGGTTTTCGTTTCTTTTTTTTTTTTTTTTTTTAAGAAATCAGTTAAGGACAAAACATGCTTCCAGATGGTCTCTCTTATATTGTACTGCTTTATATACAGGGCCATCTGTAACTCTTTAGTTAATTTCCACTGGTCTAATTCTGTACTTGCATGTATGTATCTAGAATAGATTTGACCAAAATATGGGGCTTTTATGTACTGTTTGTGGGATATTTTCAGAGTAATATGTAACAGAGCTTGGCTGCTCTGCCCTTTGTATAGATAGAGAACGCCAAAGGGTAGGGGAACAGCCTCCTCTCGTATCTTACCCAATTCTTTGGAGGCTCCTAAACTCAAAGGAGACAACAAGCAGATTTAGTTCGTCATGTGTACATACAGTGGGAAGCTCTGCATGCTCATTTTAGCCCACAATATTTATCACATACAGGCTTTATATTAGTGTTTAACCTTCCCATCCATTTACTGCATTTAAAAATACCTCCCTTCTCTTTTCCCAAAGACAGTCGTTTAAAGCTTTCAAGATAATGGTGGGAAAATTTTGTGCAGAGGCATTGATGTAATAGCAAGAGCATTTATTCTTTTCACATTGAAATGCCAGTTTTGAAAAGACTTGAAATTGCAGAGTGAATTTTGGTTGCATTCATTTTTAATTGACCATGTTGAAAAAAGGGAGGACACATCTGAAAACAGCAACTTGTCTGAAGTGTTTGTCACTCATTTTTTATTTTCAAAATGTCTTCTCTCTTCATATAACTTATATTGTAAAGTAAAAACCAATTAATTATATGAATTAGTAATCCAATTAAATTGCATTAATGTAGATGATGCTTTCTGCATTTGAGATCTATTTAAATATTTGTTCTATATAAGCTATATAGAGCAAAGTAATTAATTCTATCAGCTCATATTCAGATTTCACTATCCAACTTTTATTTCTTACTGCTTTACTTACATATTTTATTTTTAAGGGCTTACCTTCTTGAATTAAAGAACATTATGCAGTTCTTTTTCTTGGCCTTAGACATGCAAAGAAATAGGTGATCTTTTTGTCTCTGACACCATTTTTCTTTCTTCTTATTGTAAGACTCACACTTAGAAGAACAATAACATTGCCATTGTCTGTGTCTCCTTGTAGATCTTTCATAATGTGTGTTTTCAGGCAATGAAAACCACAGAGCAGATGGATCAAAAAAAAATGGGATTCAGGTGATGAAAGCGATTGTTTCCTGTTGCCTGTCTTGATTTTCTTTTGAGTTTGTGCTGAAAGGTTGAGGTTGAAGTCAGATGATAAATTTCCAAGTTCTGTGGATGGTTTAACCATCCTTATGTTGTTGGGAAAGATAGCTGAATCCGTTTTCATGGTAGTTTTAGACGGAGATTTTCATATTTCTTTCTGGGAAATCCTGTAATTTCCTTCTATGGAAGTAGTGAACAACAAATGTTGCTCTAATCTTTTCACTTGGAATGAAGTGGTTTTCCTCTTTACTTCAAGCTGAGAATAACAGAAATCTGATTTATCTGTTACCAGAGGATGATTATTACATGTATTTCAGTTTATGACTAACATAACTAGTAAGAAATACCAGTGTCTGTGTCCAAAAAACAGTTCTAAGCCTCCTGTGGACCCCACATAGATGCTGTCCATGGAAGACAGCAGTCATGACAAGTTGGGCCATTCCAGTGCTCCTGTGCTCCTTTGGAGTTTTACCTAGCTGACAAGTGGAAAGGTGGTTTTCTTTTCAATTCAACGATTTCTGTAAAGCACCTTCTGAAATCCGCAACTGCTTAACTGTTTTAAAATGAATTACAGAAGTGTAGTCATCAGCGATCGTGAAAGGATAGGGAGTTGATAGGGAGCTCTGGAAAGGGTGGTGAGCATGGGTTTAGCTAGGACATTTTTCTGCCTCCAGACTAAGAGAGCAGGTGTTGGTATTTATGTTCCAGCTGTGTAAATTGACCGTAGGTATCTGTTTGGTTAGTTGTTCATATGATCTTCTTCTGTGCAATGTTTGGGCACCTACATGTTGCAAAGCACAGAGTGGCAGGGCACTCCTGCAGCTCTGCAGGATGGTGTTGTCATTGGCTGCTGCTGAATCAGTCTTACCAGGAAGTCAGTGAGGATGCCAACCTGCTCCTCTTTTTTCTCTTCGCTGTGTTGTTCTTCATGTTTTTCCTCCTTACCTCTCAAAGGAAAGAAATAAATATCTGTGTTGGCTGCAACCCTGTAAAAACTTTCCCTCAAAGTGACGGGCAAAATAAATGGGGAAATGATATTGTTCAGAATTATTCATCTCAGACAGGCTGCTATAAATTCAGCAACATGGTAATCACAGATACTGAAAATAGAAGGATAAACTTTCTTTCCAAATGAGGAGTTCAGTCTGCTTTTTCTGGTCTCAAGTCAATTCTCTTATAGTCATCAGGGTGTTATTTGAGAGCCTCCAACTATCAATTAAATGTGACTTTCAGTCTCTTGTAGGACCTCTTGGTATTTTATTTAAGCATTCAGTCTGTCTTCTGCAGCTTTTCTTAGTTCAGGATTTCATAATTTTGGAAAGTAGGCCATCTAATCTGGTCTGTACATCTTTCTGCAACATCTACTGGAATGACATAGTAAAAGGCTGAGCCCTAAGAATATTGGCAAAC
>VZRE01008638.1:0-40000 GCA_013396775.1 Cephalopterus ornatus | reverse complement strand
CTAATCTCGCTGGGCTGGAATTCGGTTCCTGGCTCTGCAGCACAAGGACAGTGTGTGTTAGCCAGGCTGCATAGGTGGCTGCAAGGAGCAGACTTCAGCAGCAGTTTACTACTTCACAGTACGTTTTAAACAACTGCTGGAAATGCCCTTCTCACGCTTTCCCATTTGTACACTTGAAGCTGTGTGGTATGTGTACATTATGTACTCATTTACCCTACTTGCATTGCATTCCTGCATATCATTTCTGTTCACACATTAGCGTCCCTGCATTTCATTTTAATTTTTTGCTCTTCCAGTAGATGGTGTTTCATCTTTTTCTACACTGACATCTCTGAAAGAAAAGGAAAAAAAAATGCATTTTGAAGCGTTATGTGTGAAGCTGAAAGTATTTCCTGTTATTTGGAAGCCCTTCTTTGACGCATTTCTTTTCCCTCGCAGTGCCTGTCTTCAGCCTAGAGTTTCATTTCAAATGGCTTTATTTGACTATGTGCATGAAGTAGTTACAGTCGTCGGTCACAGGCATTCTTTGAGTACCGAGTGCCCGGATGTGTCAGCCTTACCTTCATTTGATGCTGTTTAGCCCTCTGATAGATTGCTGTATATTCATCACCTAATAAATCCTGAAGAGAAGAAATTGAAATAGTGAAATCTTGGTGAGAAGCCAGCAGACATCTAGCTAACTGTTAGCCTGGTAAAAAAACAGCTTTCTGCTGTCAGGATAAGCATTACCCTGACAGTTGCATCGGCTCTCAAGCCTCTGGATTTGTTTGCAATGAGAGATTTGTTTGCAATGAGAGATTTGTTGTGGATTTTTAACAAGGCTCCTGTGTGTGTGCCATGCTTAGTAAATATTGGCCTTCAGGGTATTTTTCAGTCACGCTGAATGGACTGTTAGTTTCTCCAAAGTGCAGAAAATCCATTTCACTGTTTTTTGTTTTTTGATTGTTTTTTTTGTTTTGTTGTTTTTTTTTTTTTTTTGTTTGGTTTGCTGGGGGGTTTTTTGGTTGTTTTTTTCTGTTTTGTTTTGGTTTGGTTTTTGTAACGATAGAGGTTGCATCACAACTGTACAAAAGAAGAATATCACAAAGAAGATTGTGTCTGAGGAGCTGGGGAGGAGAGACCAGTGGCAGTGTAATGTCCAGTTCTTAAATAAGTGACATTGCAAGTATAAAATTTCTGTTATAAAAATTGTGAAACAGTATTTTTATTTTATTAATGGTACCATGAACATGAAAATATGACAAATCACTAAAAAATGGCACCTTCTACCAGAAGGTTGTAGTAGAAAAACATATTAAAATTGTTAGATGTTAGACAGGATGATATTTATAGAGAAATAGAGAAAATGAAAACAAAGTAGCATGTATCTGAACTCTATACATAATGTAATGTGTGACTAAAACAACAGTGAAAAAGAAATGGACATTGTGAGGGGTTTCAATGCCTTCCCATTATATAGTTTAATGTTTTGATAGCCAGCGGAGTTTAATATTACAATATTTCTAGTGCCCCTGTGAACTCTTTTGTCGATACTTTTTATGAGTTAATTTTAAATGAATATGAGCACTGGGATGAAGCTTTTTCATTTGAGCACGGTTTGTAAAAACAAAAAGCTTCCTGAGATAGTGTGGGTATGCTGAAAGCAGCACTGCACCGACGTAGTGAAACTTTACAGCACTCAAGTGGTTATTTTTTTTTTCAGTCACTGTGGTGAGGCTGTTCTAAAAGTCTCTGTCAGTCATAGTGAAGTACTGCAATGGTTTGATCTCTTCGATATTCTGGAGAATGATAGTGTATGAGAATAATTTTTCTTTTTTTATTGTCCTTATTTTAAGAGATGATGGAGCAATGAATAGAACAATAATTTATTGAGTATGCACCCACTGTATGTATACTTTCATTATACATTTATAGAAGACCTATTGTTTTGTGTTTTCTGCTGGAGGCTAGTCTTGTAAAAGAATAGTCTAGAATAGACTCACTCAGTGCATGTGTTGTCCATTTGCCTGTCAGCAATAGTTTTGACAAAAAAACCAGGGAGTTTGAGTGACTGCTGGTCTGTCTTAAGGTATGGTAATGAGGCTAATTAGGAAAGATGAGAGCTGAACTGGATATGTGAAGGCAATTATCCGTGAAACTTTTGTCATGCTTTATCTTTATCAGATCTCTCTTTCTCTATTTTTGGCGTTTGCTTGTGACACGCAGAATGGAAGTATTTGAGGAGATACATATTTTAGAAAAGCAAAGTAAAAAAGGAAGGCAGAAGGAAATTTATATGAGAACATCTCATTATTAACCTGTACAGCTTATCAAGGATATTGTAGATCAGCAGGAAAAGACTTTACCTGTGTTATTCTTGTCACTTACATGAATTAAAATCCATTACTTTTTGTAATAATGAATTTGCTAGACACCTACATCTTCCCTGTTCAGTGTACATTGTTTTATTTGCTCTTTTTATGTTATGACTAACTGCAGCAAACATGTTATTAAACTTACTTAAAAGAAAAGCATGCAAAGAGCACAGAAAGAGAGTGAAAATGCATTTAATTGTAAATTATTTTTAAAAGCTGAAATTTTCACATTTCTGTTTTCAGGAGGTTAGTTAGATTTACTTTCAGACTGTTTCTTACAATCTATTACAAACTGATTTAAAAAGAAGCTCTGAAGAGAACAAATGAAAACCATGTGTCACAAGTCTTGATGAATCAATGCGCATAATCCACAAAGAAAGAAGGTGATAAATGAAACTTGCACTTTAATGAGACCATAGCCAGGCTCAATTACTAGGCCTTTTTGAAGAGCCATAGTAACTTCACACATCTTTTTATGTTAGAGGGAAAAAATTACATCCACTAAGCTGTCTGCACACTCCTGCTTCTTGCGCTATGTCAAAAGACAGTATACCTCTAATCCACTTTTAAAGAGACCATAATATTAAAGAAAAACTGAGCTATATAGGGCATACTCAATGACTTTTTAAAAGAAAAAAAACTTGTTCATAATTTAGATCATTTTACTTGTACGTTTTATGTGAGTCTACCAAATGTGCTTTTTAAGTCATATTACAGACTGCAAGACGAATTTATCTTAGTAGTCCTCTCTTCTGAGCTTGCTAGAAGTATGGCAAGGAGTATAGTGAATAGATGGATAATAAAGATCAACACTTATTGCCCTAATATTTTTCCATAAAGCAGCAGTTCTTTTTGTCAGATTTTGTTTTGTAGTATGTGTATTAAAATCTTTGAATTTATTGCTAGCAACAACATTACACATGTCAAAGTGGCAGCGCAAAATACTTGAGGTTTTTGATAATAATCCGAAATCTTTCATGAAGGACTGGGTTGTATTTTGGGTCTGTAATCTCATTTGCTTTTAGCAATGATATGGGAAGTTGCTTAATCTCAGATATAGCCATGCCTGCTTGCCACTGCAAGATCTCCGTGTTCTGTAAAGCACAGCAGACTATCGCTGCTATCAGTACTCACTTCCTCTCTTTCCTCTGCATTCTTCATGCACATATGTACACACACAAAACCACTTTATTCTTTCTACGGGACAAAGACAGTAAAAGGGGTTTATTGCAGATTATAAGATGTAGCCATTAGCTTCTTTGATGGCTTCTACTGAGCTTTAGTAGAAAGGCTCCTTTTGCCTCCAGGACAGAGTTCAGAGAACTCTTTCCATTGGCTTTTATGTGATGGAGAAAGATGAAAAACAGTAGCCCATGGTCCACGGGAATAATATTAAAAATAATGTTGATAATTGTAATAGTAATAATAACAATAAACAAACAAACAAACAAACAAACAGAAACCAACCAAAAGACCCAAACCAAAACTGGCTTGTCAGCTTTCTGTAGAGCAGGAATAAGGGAATGACCACAAAAATGCCCCTTTCACTCATCAGCAAAAGCAGTGTTAGGAACAAAAGACCTCTTCCCATGCATGATACCCTTTTTCACTGTAGAGTTCAAATTTGGTATTCACAATTATAAAGATCTGGAATACAGATTTGCACAAGGGGGAAAACTGAAATAGTCTTTAGATCATTTATCTGTTACCTATGTGCTTGACTAAAGAGAAGCACCTCATATGCATTCCTACTTCTTCCTCATCTCTTCTCTACTGACAGTCTCTCGTATTATGCATGGCTGCTCATTAGTATAAATATACAGAGAGAACAAATGTGCTAGTCTCCCATGTCACTGGGAAGAGGACTCAAATCTTGCGATCTGGTACCACAACTAAATAATCTAAAGAAGTAATTTATATACTTTAAAAAGTTGCAGGAGCTTACCTTTGTTTTTAGTGTGTCTGGATGTCTTTACCATATTTTCCTGAACAGTTGACAGTGCTGGTATATAAACACTTAAAACATTTTATTGTAGTACCACACTGTTGCAACAGGTTACCTATGGTACTCGTAATGAACAGGTTACTAATGAAGTGTCATTTCCTTGCCTTATTTGGTTTGTGTTGCAACCTTAATTATATTTTGATTTTAGAATAAGCTCTCAAAGTAGTGCACAGGGATTTGGCCACACGACTTGCATTAACATTAATCAAAATCGCGTGTCTGAATTCCCACCACACTCCAAATGTACCCTGGGATTGTTGGTGGGGATTGTGTGCAGGGAGTGCACATGCAATAGGTTTCGCCACTGGCTTTTTTTTTATTCTGAGTTGCATTCCTGCTCTTCATACCTGAAATAAAAGATGTCAGGGAATACTGAAGCCCTTTGTTTGCAGGCTGTATTAGTGAGGACAGTGACAATTCATGTTTCCTTACTTTAATCTGCATGAACCCAGCCTTGCTGAGAGGCTGAGGTGGTAACTGTAACCCAGGGAATCAGTAATGTCTTTCAGGGAACTGCAGGATTTTGAACCTGAGGATGCGAGGCCATTTCAGATAAAATACAGCTTCATCTCTATCATCATCCTCTGTGGCAACCAAGGCTTTGTGAAAAATGGTGACTTTTTTATCAGTGATGTGCCTGGTCTTAAGAGTTTTGCATTCTTCTGTATTTTCCTGTTCCTGGTTGCAAGCAAAGTGTCAAATATTACTCTAACACAGGAAAAGTGTTTCAGCAGTTCTTGCTGTCCCAGTGGAGGCAATGCCTGGAGTTCAGTGAGATGGCCTGCTCAGAGGTCCTTCTGACTAATTAAAGTAGGCTCTAGGGGTTACACTCATTTTGGTATGGTTTGCCATGGATTGAAAAGGGTTGGTGTTTTTTTTTTTCATGAGTGTATTCTATATGCTTTGGTGACTGGTGGTCACCAATTGAGACAAGACTGTATCATGAGTTTAATACCAGAATGCCTCACAGAACCAAAATAAAATTGTCACTTCTAACCCTCTTTAATACTCAAAGTTTCTACATTAAAAATAAATTTTAAAGAAGGCTGCATGTATTGATCCAGTACCAAACTCAAGAGAGTTTCTGTCTGAGAACTGGAGTCAGTAAAACACAATTGTTTATACATTGATCATGGTCATAAGTTGCGTTTTTGCAGCTATGTCTTTGCTGTCTTCTTTGAAGCATCTTTAAAGAATGAAAAATAAAAGATGACCATTTATGTCTGAGCTAATCCATGCTTTGCATCAGAAGAAACCTCCAGAAAAAAACCACCAAAGCCTGAAGCTTCCTCAAATATACTGTCTTGGAATGATGGGAGATGAGTGATTGAAAAACAGCAAAAAGGTGTTTAATTTACTGAATTTCAAACCAGTTTCCTCATAAAATAAATAACAACTTTCCATAATGCTTTCCTATTAATGTGTATATGTAGTGCAAATAAATGAATAAGAGGTTTCATATCCTCCAAAGTTTACAGTGATTCCGCCACAACAAGACAAACAGTTTCTATCTGTAGTGATGACTCATTGATTTGGTGTAGCACCCCAGGACTCATTAAAAAAAATACAGTTACGTCTCTTTGGCTGCCTGAGGCTCTAACATTTAATAAAACCAGAGCCCAGGCATTTGCTTAATTTTTATCTTAGGTCCAATCTTGGAAAAGCTTATGGATGTGCTTGACTTTACACAGGTGAATCGGCTCATGAAAATAAATTAGATTTCTGCCATGCTTAAAATACAGTATAACTTTTTTTTTTTGTATGAGCAAGGCTTTTCTGTGCTGCTATAAAATTAGTTCTTATTCCTACTTTATCACATTCAGATGCTTTCTTTGCTATGTATTCTTTTTCAAACTAGCACTTTCAGAGAAATGTTCCCACTGTGGCATTGGCTAGAAAAAGAGAAAATATGTATTTGCAACTTGTATGGCTCCAGCGAAAGTGCTAATAAAGGTTGCCTTAATCCTAGAATCCAACTGAAAACCCATTAAAATTGTTAATGAACAAGTCAAGAGGTATTGTGTAATGTAACAGTTAAAGTAGCACTTGTTTCCTGGCAATGATAGAAAGGATTTTTTCATTTTTAAAAACTGCTTCAAAATCATCTTTCAATGTATAGCCCTTTTTAATTTGCATCTGTCTACATCATGAGCGATCCTTTCACCCCCTTTTCAAAGCCATATGAAGCTTGAAATGCAGGATAATTAAAACAAATCTTGAGTAAACTGTTTTGTGGAGATAGAAGTTTGATGGTTGAATATATAAAAAATTGTAACCAGATGTTGTGCAGAAGCCATGGTAGTTTAAAGATCATGAGCTTTTTCTTTTTTCTTTTTTTTTTTTTTGTATGAAGCAAAAATATTCTAATTGAAGTTGTCAGCAGGAGTGAGACTAATATGCCTGTATTTGATTAAATAATAGTTTATTTAACATTCAGTGTGGCCCAAAATTGGCTGAGACTAAAATACAGAAACTTCTTACTTTATTTTTTTGTATTTAAATAGTGTGAAAAGTAAACTTAGTTAATGTTAACATCTTTGCTTGATATTCCCAACTATTATATTATTTGTCCACTTCTTTGTTTTGTATGCTCTGCTATCCATTGCATGCACATTTTCTTCCTATTTTCTTAATAACTGGTTGGTTAATGGAAGAAATGGAAAAAGAAAGATGGGCAATAAAGTCTGGAATGCACTAGTTGATCATAATTATTACTGAAATCTGTTAGAATTTAAGGGCATAACAAAAGCATCATCCAACATCCCTTTTTGCTAGTCTGTGCAAAGCACAGAATCTCCAGCAGACACATTAAGAGATACTCATACATGAAAAGGGTTGTGTGTTTTAAAAATACTGGAATGTTGAAATATGTGCAGTAGATTTCCTGGCAACTATTAACTCTATACAGGATAGCAGTGTTTAATGGGTAAACTCTGAAGAAGTAGTGGCTAAGATTCTTTCACTAGATGATTGCTAATTTTTTCTATTGCTTCACTATTGAACATATAATCTTATGTGACGCTGTGCATAAACAAGGGGGGATCCCCATCTTGCGTCCTGTGAGTAACTGCTGTTACAACCATAGGAATTTCATTCTCATTCTTTGTAGCTGTTTGGCCTTTTGCATAAGAAGGGACAGTGTGACTCATGATCCACAGACTGCACTGGATTTAAAAATGAACTATAAATGCGTGAGTTGCTTGGCTTATTTGCTAACGTGTGTGTGTGTTTGTGTGTGCACGCGCGCGCGTGCGCGCGCAAATACTTCCTGCAGGAACTCTTCAAAATGAGGGCTGAGATTAGGCATTTTTAAGACTGATACATCTTTAAAATGGCTCATTCTAGTTGTCGAGTGATATTACCAATAGTAGGGTTTTCCAGTGTTTCCTTTGTCCCTGCCATGCAAGCAGCACTCTTTAGGAGCCCTCACAGCACCCTCTCGGTGCAGTCCTGCCCAACTGCACTGCGCACTGCCCAGCTGCTTCCTGCCCCTTCTCCTCTGTACCTGGGACTGCACCCAGTCCTTTGAGCAGCGCTGATCTCTGCTGCTTCTACAACCTGCCAGTAAATAGTAGACAAGGCCAAATTTGTAAGGAGATTACAACATTCTGCAGGAAACTTGTATTCCATTACAAGGCCATTAATCACTGAAATGTAGTAGAAATCACAGCCCTGGCTGTGCAGACGGTCTGTGCTACAGTGCTAGGCCTGTCATTCTTGAAATGCAAAATTATGCATGTCACCTTCAAGATAAGCCTGCCATGTTGGCCCCGGTAGTGCCACACATATGCCAGGGTTCCAAAGGTAGGCGGCAAGGCCATAGTAAAATCAGCCAAGAACTGCCCTTACCATAGCAAAAACTAAATTCAGTGCACTCAGTTTTTAATTCTTTTCTTGTTCTGTCTAAAACAGACTGGCATCAAGCCAGCACTAACTCTGTAGGTCCTCTACTATCTTCTGCTCTCCTGTGCTTTATGCAATAGGTGGAGTTAACTGGGTTTGAAACAGGAGAGGATTTGTCTTTGATTTGGCAATGGAAGAGTTAGGTGCAAAATACTGATTTGTTGAATGTCGTAGCTAAGTTGCTTCTCTTTGCACCGCTTATAGTAACTTCTGGAAGCTGTTCCCTCATTAACTCAGACTGCTATTAATAAAGGAAACAGGGCCCAGTATTTATATGCCCTGAATTATATCTGGGAGGTATAATTCATTGGTAATTGCAACCTGATTTTGGAAAGATCTTTCTATATAAAAATCCATACGTCACATCCACTTACATCTTTCAAAAGAGTGGATATCTTTCAAAAGAGCAATACTCCCTCTGTATCGTGCCCAGATTTACAGCCTGCTTTAGAGGGTCCAGGATGCTGATCATAGTCAGGTAGCCTTGGCAGCCATCTCAAAATCTCCTCAAGGGGTCCAGAGGTTGTTACTGCATGAATCATTCAGTGTTCCCCACACGTTCCTCATCTTCCTGCTGATTTTACTATCAGGGTTTCACAGCCATGAAGTTTCCACAGTCATGTCCATTTCCATACGACTAGCCACTAAGGTGTGAAATCCTAGTCCATGACACAGAACCAAAAAATGTTTCCTATAAAATATATGTAGGAAATAAAGTCCCTTCTCTTTTCAGTTCCTGAAAGAGGGCTTTTGGCAAAGATGCTGATGAAATGAAAGGTTATTTTTTTTCTCCTAGAAAAAGGAATGTCATTATAAATGTGCTCCTTTCTGGTGTACATATTTTTTCTTCTCACTTCTGAAGATTCCAATATGTGATAAAGAAAGGGAGTGAAAACAATTTGACATTCACTGTTAAGTAAAACATGTATTAAATTAAAAAGTGAATTCTTAAGAGTGTCAGAGTTTTTGTTCTGTCAGTAAGACACAAATGGCTTTGAATATAGACAGTTCACAAGTAGCAGCTATGATTTCATACAGTATGTCTAAATATAAAGGTTTCTTTTTATTTCAAAGTTGTGTACGTGGGCCTTCTACAAGTTGGTTTCAAAATCAGATGAATTGTGATACAAGCAGGTAGAAGGTAAAAGGAAAACTGGTTCCTGACATTTTTTACCTAAAGTCTGAAAAATTGACTAATAGAACAGGACCAGTCAGTTCCTTCTTAAGTCCGTGTCCAAGATGTGCACATAGCACATGAAGACATGTAGACAGTGCAGTGGTCTTTGCCTCGCAGTTACACATGGATGCAGCCACAGCATTGTGAGTGAGGTTGAAGAGCTGTTTCACTGATGCCAGTTCAGAAAGGAAGCAGAGGGCTTGTTTTACAAGGCGTTTCTGTGCAGTCAGCTTCATTTAAGAAGACTCCAAAGGATATGAAAAATAAGATAACCGTGGGCTGGCAGGACAGTTTTTGCTATGCCTCTCTTCAGCCTGGTGCCTGATTTCTTGAAAGCTGTTTTTCAGTTCTTCACAGCGGGCTGAACTGAAGCCTTGAGTGTGTGACAGGGTGGGTACATTTTGTCCTCGGCATGCAGAACTCCTGGAAAACCCCGCTAAGTTACGTGTTTGTCTCATACTGCTCTTGTCAGGCTTTTGCCATTTCAGAGAATGACTGCCCCCAGCAGTACACTCTCCCTGCCACTTGCATTAGAAACAATTCCTTTGGTGAAATGCAGCCTGGTTCTGACAATGCAGATTTTTAAGCTGGTATCTTAAGCAATTTAAAAACCACCTTCTTAATGGTAAGAGAAAAATTAGACTAGGGCTGCTGGAAGCACTATTGTGAGTAACAGTATTCTCTCTGGGCAGATGTGAATGAGTAGAGAAGAACAGAGGGCATACCCACTTCTAAGGCTGCAAAGGCAGAAAAACCCGAGATCCTTCTTGAATGTTCTTAAGATAAATATTGTTTGTTGTTTGGTTGGTTAGTTGTTGTTTGGGTTTTGGTTTTTTTTGGTTTTTTTTTAAATTATTCCCCTCCTGGGTGATTCTCCCAAACTAAAAAGAAGAGGTTAAGGCAGTTTGGTTAATGAGGTTAAGCCTGATTAATAAGGGATTAAGAGAATTCCTTTGTTACCAGTTACTGTGACTTTCCTTTTTCGTGTGCTTTTACATGTTCCTACTCCCTCTAGTATTGTATCAGGAAACATTTGTTTTTCTTTTTTTTTTCTCTCTCTCTCTTTTTTTTTTTTTTTAACCTTGTGTTGTATCACAGATTTTAAGGTCTCGAGTCATTATGCTGTGACTCTGTCTTGAATTCCATGAAATGTTTCCTATCAAACTAGGATACCATATGCCCATGTTGGCCTAAAATTCACAGTGCATCATGTACCAGAAATAGAAGCTGGTAAAGATTCTTCAGAGATTGTGTTCACTTGTTCCAAAGACCTGGTTTGTTTATGGAAGGGATGCTTGCTGTACATAAACACTATTTAAGGAGAAATGTCTCCAAAATGTAGAACAGTTGTTCTCTTCTTCTCATCTTAATGGTATTTTTAAGGAAAAAACGTATACAACAGGGTTTATTGACTCTCATTTACAAGTTAGCACTAGGATCTTAATAAGAAAGAACAAGCAGTGAATAATTTTTGTAAAACCTACGTTAGATACTTTATTCAGTTGCTCGTAAACATTCTGAAATTATTTACAGTGAATTTAAAAGTAGGTTTCTCCATTTCTTAATAACTGTATGGTTGTACCGACTCCAATCTGTAAAATTTGATCTGGTCTATTCTAATTAATACTTTTTAAAGCCATGAAATTTTAAAATATTTTCTGTTTCAATGCAAATGAATAGCAATTAAGGCTAAAATGGATAGAACTTAATAGAACAGAAAAGTGACAAGCAATGTACAGCTTGTCACTCTCACTGAAGAAAGTTTTGCAGAATTGTTGAGGCTGGAAGGCAGCTCTGGAGATCATCTAGTCCAACCCCACTGCCCAGAGCACGGTCAGCCAGGGCACAGTGCTCAGCTCTGTGTCCTGTCAGTTTGGAGTATCTCTAAGGACACACACTCCACAGCTTCTCAGGACAACCTGCTCCTGTGTTCAACAACCCTGACAGTAACAAAGTTTTTCCATTATGTTCACATGAAATTTCCTGTATTTCAGTTTTGTGCCTCTTGTCCTCTCACGGAGCACCACTGGGAAGAGCATGGCTCCGTCTTCTTTCCTTCCCCCATCAGGTACATATTGATAAATCCCCCTCAGCCTTCTCCTTTAGGGTGCACAGTCCCAGCTCTCTAAACTTGTATGACAGATGCCTGAGTCCCTTAATCATCTTTGTGGTGCTTCCATGGAAGCACAGATACATTCAGGTATTTCTTGTACTGGGTGGCCAAGCACTGGAGACAGTGCTCCAGGTGTGGCCCCACCAGGGCTGAGCAGAGGGAAGGATTATCACTTCCCTTGATTTGTTGGCATCTCTTTGCCTAGTGCAGCCAGGAGGGACTTGGCGCTTTGAGATGGGTCAGCTTTAAAAAACCCTAAACAAATATGGAGATGTTGTTTTGGGTTTTTTTTCCTCCTCTTTTCTTTTTCAGGAGCTAACTCCCTAGGTGAGTGCTGGGTTTGATCACAGTTCTAGTCCATTCTTAGTTCCTAAAGCTATCAAAAAGGAAGCCATCAAATATTTTTGCTCAAAGTGGGATCACAGGACAGAATAAGGTGATTATATTAGAACCAACCATTTAGACACAAACTCTGCCTTATTGTCTTGTTAACTGGAAGTGTTTGGAATGGATTGGATTAGATGAAAATGTCCATTATAAAAAGGCCACTAATTTTCAATATTTACCACACCGTGGTGTCTGGGATACCACAGTTTCTCCCTAAGCTCATAATAGGAAATAACTATGGTAATTGTGTGGTATGGGTTGGCAAATGCTGATTTTTCTGAATGGAAGTCGTTCTAGAAACAGCACATAACAAGATCTGCAGCAAGACTGCAGTCCTAAGTGTACTGAGAATAATAGGTGGATATAGTCTGCTTTGGATCCCACCCTAGGAAAAGCTTTCTCATGGGGACTGCATGAGACTCAAATTATAGTTACTTCAGTTCCTGAACAAGTATGTGAGCTACAGCTGCCCATATGAAACATTTTCTTGTTACATTTTTTCTTTAAATAAAATTAATAGTCCTAAGGGGAATTTTTTTAAAGTACAAGTAACAGGTAAATGTTACCTCACCAATTTTCACCAAGGAGTAGACACCTAACTGACATTTCCTCTCTGAGTCCTGAAGACTTCTATGAAAACTTTAGAGCCTCTTTTGTTTTTTTTTAAATCCTTACAAGTTATTCTTCCAGTGTAGTTTCCAGATTTGGGAGTGCAAATTTGGGAGGATGTAGGTGATCAAAAGTCAGTGAGACTGAGGCATCTAAGACTCTTAATGGCTTTTGAAATTTTTACCCCTGAGGAGCCTTTCCCTGCTGATTTTGGCAGCCCTCAGCCAAAATCTACAAATGAGAGTTCCTCCTCTCAGCTGCTGGCTTTCTGAGCCATTTCTGTATAAATAGAGATCACGTGGGCTTTAATAAGGTCAGGGAATGTTTTTTAAATGTCTGTGATTTTTTTTTCCTCAAAACTTAATTTTGCCCATCTGATTTCTGTGGAAGTGGGAACAGATGCCAGAAGCTGAGAACTCCAGCAGCTTTGTGCTCACGCTTGCAGCAGAGCACTTGTGGGATTGGGACCCTCAATTACTATCACATGTAGAGTTACATACTGGCTTGTAGCTGAGATCTGGAAAAGCAGTCTATTGCTCCTGCCATGTCAAAGTAGGGGTGTTTAAGGAAGTATGGATGTAGCTTTGCTCCAGTTTTGTCTGTTCATTTAATGAGTGAGATTACTTCGTAAGAAGTAATGGAGTACTGTCTTGAACATAAATCCTCCAGTATTGGTGCCTAAAGTTAAGCACCTAATTCCATGTTTAGGGACCTTCAAAAATGACTCTTTATCTCAGAAAGTCAGTTTATAGAAAAGTCTAACTATAGATTTAGATTCACCATTTGAGACAGCAAAGGTTGGGTAGTTTTGCTTAGTGCCAAGAAATAAAAGAGGCAGAGGCATTTCCAGTTTTCTCGATGTCTCTTTCAGCATGCTTAGTTCTGAGAATACTACTTTTAGCCAGTTACTTATCAGAAGAAGAGTAGTCTAATTTTGTACATTTTTTACCATTTTATGTTGTGTTTCTAACATGAAACTGAAATGCAAGAGACTCATAATGACTTAAATTTGTTCTCTAACAAAAGCTGAGTGCGTTTGGAAGCACACGGTGTTTGGGAAGGAGCAGCGATCTGTGTGTGCGAGCACTGAGGTTTCAAGCAGCCATTCAGCATTGGAGCTGCTGCGTGAATCTGTTGCAGCAAAGAACAAGCAGAGAAAGATTTAGGGACCGGAATCACAGTTCCCAAACCAGGCTCTCTCTGTCATGCTTCTGAACACTAATGTGTCCACCTAACCATTTTTTTTTGTAATATTATTATTCCAAAATAGGACTTCTGTTTTAATCTTATTTTTGAATGCTTCATATAAATACTTTTTTAAAATTGCTTGAGTGGTCAAGCTGATTTAGAAAAGTGGGAAGATGTTTATCCAGCAACTTAGCAATTTTTATAGCAGTACCTAAAAAGGATTGATAAAACCTCCTGAGATACTAACTCCATAATTCTGGGGAAGATGCTGAGAGATGCTGTTGGCAGCTTTTTACTGTGTTAGGTGAGAAACTGTAAAAAGATAACAGGGCACAAGTTTAGGCAGACTTTATTTTAAAGACTTGTAAGTGCACCTCAACAAAGATAATGCGTTACCTTGAGCAGAGGTACAGGAGGAAAGGAGAAAAATGGTGCTACATGAAGGGAAAACAAAGACAATCAGGGCTTTCTTCTTGAGCAGCTGCAGCCAGTTCCACTAATGGAAGTGCAAGAGCAGAAACTGGCAGCACAAGGTATGCGTTCGTTTTTACAGATGGCAATGCAGACAAGTTGGTAATTGAGAAGGAAGTGGTGTACGTGAGCTGTTTGACGGGGGACAGCCCATTACAGTACTTTCCTGTGTAATTGACTCGGTGAGTTATTGGAGGCAGGATTTCTATTCCTCTTGAATAAGTTTCAGTTGCTGTAAAGTGACATCATTCTTGTGTGGGAAATGCAGGTTTCCAGGTTGCTTTTTTCCTTTTTGCTATTGGTGTTAATGAAACCTTAAAAATAAATGTTTGGATTGCTTCCATGGAAGTCTCTGTCATACTGCTTGTAGTCTGTGGCAAAATACACCAGAAGCAAGCTCATACCCCATAGTGTGCTAACTGCTGTTTAAGGCACTGGAAGAGATTTAATGATGATCACCTTGTGTGACTTGAAGGCTAAGACCATAAAAATACATTATATCTAGTCTGTGTGTATGTATTTGGCCCAACAGAAGATCACATACATTTTTAACACGTAGTGTTTAAAAATTAACTGCCACTAACTGTGACAAGGAAGTCTAACCAGCAGAAAAAATTTTGTTTCCTATTTGTGCCACTGCAGATCTTGAGGGGGAAACTTGGAAATTACCTCCCATACCTGTTTAGACTGCAAGAAGATATAGTGTGAACTACATAATTTCCACTGATAAATGCATGAGTGAATGAAAATTGATAAATCACTGTAAAGTGTATTATGATTATTCAAGTGATCCTATAGTTCCATATGGCCATTAACAGATGTTGGGAGTGATGGCAAATTCCTGCCTTCAGACCTCAGGCTCTGGCTCAAGGTGGTATCCAAAGCCAGGTCCCTTCCAACTCAGTGGCAAAGGTTGGGTCAGCTGTAGCTTGAGGGAGGATGTGAAGGTGAAGAGGTGAAGAGTTCCAACAAGTGATTTAATGGCCTCTTTTCATAGCTGCATTTTTCTTAATTTAATAATGTATTTTGATCAGCCATTGTTTTACTTCGGCAGAAATCAGAAAATCCTAAACTAGTATCTTACTAAATCATTCTTGCTCAGTAAGACATAAAAAGATTGTAGTTTGCTGCCTGTTTTTTGGGGTGGAGTTGGGGGTTTTTTTGAGTAGTGAGTGCTATGTCTCTAAGGTAGCTTTACAAAATACAGGAAAATGCTTCAAATGCTGGGACAAAATCTATTCATCTTCATTTTTGCTGCTGATAAAAAAATAATTGCAGTTTACATGCACATTAAAATATTTACTCTCCCTAAGGAATCAGGAGTAGGATTCTGAAAGGCTGTGCTAGCAGTAATGTTTAATTTACTGTCTGGGGTTTTTTTGTCTCTCTAAAACCCCCCTGATTCCTCTCATTAAAAGTTTATAATACAGCATATATCATAAAAAAATGCTGTCACGATACAGCATTAAAAATTCCACTAAACTTTTTATATGAATTAAATCTGTAATTTTGAGTTTCCTCTTGGCATTTTTACTTCCTTTCTACCTTGTTTTTCCTAACCTCTCTCCCATGCATCTTTCAAATACAGCTCTTTAATGCAATTGTTCTTCAAAATGTCTTAGATGAAGAGATTGGATTTGGCACATTAAATTGACTTAAAGAGGCATCTGCTAACTAATAGTTAAGGTTGAAAACAACTTCTATTTTAAAACTCTGCTTTTTGTGTTTCTCTTTTTCTGACAACTTATGCTTTAGGGACGAAAATTTGCTGCGCCTGTTCTATTGCTGAAAGCTGTCCAGGTTATAAAGGGAAGAAAACCAGTGATTTTTTTTTAAATTTAGACATAGTTACAGCACAAGCAACTAAATTTTTAAAATGTGAAACTTTACAGAGACATAGTTGTGTCTGTTTTCATAGCTGAGAGATAAAGCAGTTTTGATTAAATTGATACAGAGAGGTCTGAGTGCCTCAGCAGCCAAAAGAAATGAGGGCTGAAAGATGCCTTTGCCGTCTTAAACAGAAGCAAGTAGCACTTACTCTAACACTCAGATGCTGTCTCGCTATCCATGTTTTAAAACTTCAATTAATCTGAGCCTCGCCAAAACTCAAGATAATCAAATAACTCCTTATATTAAGAGAACAAAACAGGAATGACCTAGCAGGTGTGAAACAAGAAACTCTTTCATACTCACGGCAGTGCAAACACAGCAAAGACAGATGCAACCGCGAGTGCATTACACTGTTTTTCTGAGCTCTGTGATAGCAGCCCAACGATTAACGGTGTGAGACCAGCTGCTTACAATTGTTGCTCTCCGCAGTAAGTCACCTGGCTCATACTGAACAGAGTGTTCAGGTTTCCTGGAGCTCCCATTTTGGACCTCCCATGTTGCCAGAGAGCATCCAGAGACAGCGTTTTGCCTTTTTTTTTTTTTTCAGTGAGGCATATATGGTTGTATTGCCGGTCTTCATTGCTGGAAATACATCAGGCATATGCTTATTCTTGGGAAACATTTATGATTTTTCTGCACCTAGTGTTATGGAGCCATGATTACAGTGTGCTCTGTTTCTGGCATGGCAGAGAGGCCAGAGATGGTAAAAAAAATCCACTCAGGCTTCATCATATCGTTGTTTTGTGATGGGAAAGTGAAAGTAATCAGAAGTAAAATAAGTTTTGTTGTGTTCAAAACCAAGAGAGTGATGCAAGAAAAATGCTTGGTGCCTGCTTGTGCAGCCTATTTGAGTTTCTAAAAGCATCTTCTGGCAGAAATTTTGAAAACAGGATGAATTTGGCACTAGCAGAGTGTCAGGCACCGTTGCTTAGTCTAGCTAGCTAAAAAGTCACAGTTCCTGAGCAGTGTTTTTGGCTGTGTTTTACAGTATATATTTTGCTACATGAAGTTCTATTGAAATAAAACCTGAAAATTCAGTACATTTTAAAATACTTTTGGTATAATGTGGAGTGTAATGATGCTTCTACATGGCTACAAAGTTTGAAGTAATGTGAGCTGTAGGGTCAGTCTTTTAAAATCTAAAGCAGTTTTTATGAAAAAGAAGGGCCTGATCCTGGCAAGACGCCTGAGTGAACTACTTGTTATGATATTCTCTGCTGGTTTATTGTTTAGCAGAAAGCACTCTTAATAATTGCCTTGTTTCAATGAAGTATTGGTAACTAGTGAAAATCATTTAAGGAGTTAAAAAGAAAATTGGGCATTCGGGCTTGAAACTTGTGTATACCAAGTTTCAGACTTGTTCAATTTGAAACGGTCAAGATATGAAACCATAAAAAATGTGAGTAAATACTCTGCATATCAAGGGTTGTTATGCAATTACATGCTTTCAGCATGGTTCTTACTGAGGGAAAACAGTTAGTAGAGAGTTCTGCAAGACATATTCAGTGAATAATTACAAACTTTCATAACTTAGCTACATAAAAATAATAATCCACTTGTTGCTTTGCTACTACTAAAATGCGTGCATACTTTTTTTTCCCCAGAGCAAAGCTACTCTGACTGTAGATTTGTTAGAAAGTTATCTGAAAAACTGCTCCCGCCCCACAATTTTGGCCAATATCCAAATTATAAACAGCTGAACTGATTTAAAAAAAGTTTTCAGTACCAAAAAAGAGAAAAAGGTACATCTGGGCTGACAAAAAACGTGCGCCAAGTTTCAGCCTAATGTGATTTGAGACAACTGTGATATTAAATGCCCAGACCTTGGAACTGGAATGGAAATAGAGACAGGCTCTTTGCAGCACTGGCCCCTTCAGGATCTGGGATTGTAATGTAGTGGCTGTAAGGCACCAGATGATTAGAGCTTGACTTAGTAGATGCATATTTTAGTTATTTAAATCCTTTTGGCTTATTCTACTGAGGATGTACAGAAAATTTGCAGTGATAACTCCAGCTAGTTCTAGGGCATTTATCACAGACTGAACATTTTTTCTGTGGCTCAAACCCTCCCATCACTGGTCGTGTTGCCTTAATGTTACTGGGCTGATTTAAGGAATTAACTGTGGTAAGTAAGCTCACATTAGAAAAAGAGCAAAAGCTTCCCTAACATATTTCTTGAAAATGCTGGCTAGGGTAATGCTTAGCAGAGCACTTGAGTGCATGGCTGCATTTTATGGGGGCTGTGGGCAATAGCTGTTGTGCAGGCTTTGCTGGATTTGAGCTCAAGTGCCTGTTTCTTTGCGAGACTGCTCAGAAAAGCAGCAATATTGGCCAGTATTATTGACTAGTACAAAAGCTGAGTCTGCAAAGCCAAACAGACTCATGCAGACGTATCATCACTAACAGTAGAAGTATAACTGCTGATTAACATCAAGAAACAAAAATCTGTTTAAGATAAGAGGATTACAGGCTTTTAAAAAAGCTCTCAATTTTTTCTTGCAGACATCATCAAAATTTCTGAGGTGTATTTTTGCCAAGCAGGTCCATTCTGTGGTTAGTGGCTTCTGGGAGTCAAGAATATTGAGTCCAATTCTGCCACAGTCCTGTTTCATGGCAGGAAATACATTCTAAAGCTGTATGTCCCCACTAGAAATATCTGTTTCATAACCAAAATGCTGAACAAAGTAACAGCGTTTAAGTTTTTCCTGAGATGGTTTGATTTTTCATTTACTAGCATATGTAAGCTATGTTGAAACACTTGGGTATTGAAATAATCAATGCCAATTGTCCTGTAAGGTCCTTAAATAAAGAAATAAGAGAAGGTAAAAAAGAGATAAAATGCAGCACTTAGAATAGCACAAAAGTCAAATTTACATACTTTGCATTAAATTTAGGGAAGGATGTTTAGCTGGACTACTTTGTCATTTTAAATAGATAAATAGTTTGTAAGTAGTAAATAAGCAGACATAGGATTTTGATACATATAGCTATTACTGTGTATTTTGTAGATTGATGTCAGCTGTAGTCATTGTAATATTTCATGGCAACTAATGTCCATTTTGAATCAGATTTTTATTTTAAAAAATAGAGAAAAAATGAGTTGCTTTTGACAATGTTTTAAAGACATACTAGTGCCATAGCATTCAATGATGATTTCAGTGTAATTATACCTTCTGTCCCTACTCAGGTGTATAGAAATACAGCATATAAACTAGACCACTCTCTCTGTGGTTTAATAGTCTTTCATTACTTTGTAGAGGGTATTTCCCAATTTCAAGAAACACAAACAGAAATAAAAGGGTGGAAAGACTGACTCATATTATACGACTCCACTTGGTTAATACACCACACCAAGAAACCATAGGCCAGCAGACAAGAAGTAGGAATGGAAAGGAACAGTTCTGCAGTTATAGCTGAATCCTGGCCATATACAGTCATTTCCGCTTGGAAACTTCACACCCTCCAAGTGGACCAAATTGGGATTAGTCTAGTGAGGCTTTTATTGTACTCTTATGGAAAATATTTCAGCAGCCAGGTGAAGCTGGGCAAGGATATCCAGCCACAAAAAGAATTGGGACCTTCAATGTACTTGTAGATGAGTGCACCTTTCCACGGTGAGTTGCATCTCATATGCACAACTAGTTAGATATTTGCTGAAGGACACCAACTGCCATTTAGTTCTTCCCTTTCCCAAAGTGAGAAAAATGTCATATATTACTGCTTCTGATTTAAGAGACAAAGTAGGGGATGATGTAAGGGGGTGAGAGAGAGATTATCTTGATGACAATCTTGATTTTATTGTATCACTTTAAAGTAGCACAACCTGCTGTACAAATGAAATTGTGTTCTTGGTTTAAAAGGGCAATTGTTAGCCTGACTTTGTGCTCACTAAAAACATTTCCCCAATCTTGTTAAATTATTGCACTCATTTCAGATTTTATGGCTGTGCAGCTTACCAGCCCTCGTTTCTTTGCGTTTCATTCATTTTCCTTGTATTGATGATTAATGGAGGATGTCGAATGTTAGAGTGAGCAGGCATCAGCAAATGCAAGATCATAATTAGTTTAGCTGACGAGGGCCTCTGATAGCACTTGCATCTGGATGGAAAAATTACCCTATAGGGAACTGGCTGCTCACCAGGTCTTTTTAGTGATACATTGTGAAACACCCGATGAATCAAATGCCCTTTCAATGCCAAGAAAGTGTTCCAGTCTTGAAGCCAAAATTATGTCTGCAGAAAGCTTTCCATTTGAAATGTATCAGAGTACAATTATAACCATTGTATTTTTTTGGCATGAGCACCAGTCTTCTACAGTATAAACTAAAGTTAAATAAATTACTTAAATTTTATGAAACTCTGAAATTTTTACTTATAGTGTTAGTAATTTTTAATTTATAATAAAATTATTTTTCACCCAGACTGTTTTTTCCTGTACTTACTCATTCTTATCTTAGATGCTGAAGGTTTTGTATGGATTTTCTTCCTTTGCAAAAAGGGAACAGAGTTGAAATTCAGATTTTCTTTTCAGCAAAAGAATTCAATTTCCTGCTTATTAATATTTGTGCCCGCAAACACAGCCTGACTTTTGTTTAAATGAGAGGTTTAATGAAATCATTATTCCATAGAAAAAATTTAACGAGCAATACTCATAAACGTGTCTACTTTTAAATATTCCTGGATCATTATGAAAGCTGATGAATGCACAGCTCAGTCTGGTTAAAAATCAATTTGTATTTAGGAAAGCTATACTTTACCCTTCTTTGCCTGACTAAAATAAAATAGATAAATCTATCTGTCGACGAGACAGTGTTTTCTGGAGTTTTGAATGAAGCTCAGAAGAGGTCTCATTAAAGAATACTGTACTTTTATTTGTTCATAGTGGACTAAGAGGAGTATATGGTGTCTTATACTGATTTCAGAAGTAAGTGGGAAAGACTGGAACTGAATATCATGTATTAAATTAATAATGTATAATCTCTGTTAAAGGAATTAGTGTGACGCAGGTACAGACTGTAACTAATTGAAGTGGTGGTGTTTCAGAATTCTTGTTACCAATCAGACTTTTAAATCAAGCAAGCTAAAAAGAAATAATCTGTTGTGAAACCAGTTTACGGAATGTTCGGTCAGCTTCCAAAGGGTTTTTTCAGAATTTGCTGTTTAGAAACCATCATTAAATGCATAAAACCTGAAGTTCAAAAAGTTAAAGCTGTTATTCTGAAAAGGCTTTGGTGTTTCACACACCTCATCCATCACTCTAGGGTTAATTATAATGAAAATCAGTGGTGCCTATTAAGCACAATTGAACCTGACCTCATTATGGGCAGTGTGGTTTTATACTGTCATTGTTGCCAGTCTAGAGACAAAACTCCTGTGTTGATTTGTCCTAACTCCGCAGCTCATGTGACTCACCTCTGACCTGGTTTTTTTCCCTTTTTCTTCCCTATTTCAGAGACGTAGAGGCTCGGGTGTTTTTTGTGCCAATTGCCTGACCACAAAGACCTCTCTCTGGAGAAAGAATGCAAATGGTGGATATGTATGCAACGCGTGTGGCCTCTACCAGAAGCTTCACTCGGTAGGAAGAACTTACCGGTTTGTTCAGTAGAAAAAAGGGTTATACAGCTAAGCTGGGCAGCTGTGGTCTTGTCTGGTTGTGTGATTAGTACCGCTCCCTGGCCTGCAGTTAATTTCCTAACGGTTTTGCAGAATGGTCACTTTGGGATCAGATGTGATTCATTATGAAACAGGCTGGGATGCTGTGAGTAGATGTGTTTGAGATCATCAGTGATGCATTTAATTATTTTGATACAAAATAAGGGGAAAATTATTTTTTTTCTGGGAATTCCATTTAAAGGCATATAATATGTTGTGATGAAAGCTCTCTAAATTCAAGAGTTCTCATGTTTGTAATAAAAGCCCAAATTCTTAAAGTTAGACATCGACATCTACATCAAAAATATCTCTTCATATGGTTTTTATGTTCTTTCACATCTCTTACCTCCTTTATTCTTGAGAGTAAATTTCCTGGAGATATGAGGTGGAGGGTTTTTGTGTCCGTTTTCCTACAGTTCTTACAGTCTGCTGGATCATACTGAAATAGCTCAACAAGGAAGCTATTCACTTGATGGCACTCATCACTTGGTGAGGGAAAGATTCACCATCCCTCCGGATCAGGCAGGGAATAAGTAATAATCATGATCTGTCTATATTGCTTTTCATCTTATTGACACTTGACTTGATCCTGAAAGATGTTGAATGCTCTGGTCCAGGTCCAGGAAAGCCATGCTTAAGTGTTTCCTTGGATCAGTGCCAAAATGCTTGGAATCTTTTAGGTTAAGACCCAGTAGTTAAATGTTATCCTTGCTTTCTTTAATAGAAGCACATGGGAGAGTCAGGTGACCAAGACTTGACTCTAATTAATTAATTTTTACAACATTCCCATGAAATTAAAAAGTGTTACTATTTTTCAGAAATAGAAACCGAGGCAGCCTTTGGGAGTTTGCCAAGGAAACACAGCAGTTCAGGCTTAGAGCCTAAATCAGAAATCTATGTGGTGGCTGAGAGTGCACATTTTTTAAAACTTTTCTCAGAAATTAAATTTGCTGCATAAGCTTCTAAATGGTCTTGTGTACAGCCCATACAATAAACCTGTTTACTCAAGAGCCTGACGAACCAGCCTACTTAATAAAACAGAAAAATATTCCAATTTTCAAATGTAGCACGACCATCTGAAAGCTTAACTGTTCGCCGTGTGCTGTCATTTTGAGGTCAGTAACTGCTTTTACACTCCAGGACAGCCCAGTCAGTCAAAAAACATCTGAGCAGGAGGAGATGGACTAATGTACAGTCTCTGGCCAGGATCTTGGCTGTGTCTTTCTGCAAGTATCATCTTCCTGGAGACCTCTTAAAGTTCTAGATGTAATATCTAATTTAAGGAAATTGATCAGTGGTGAGCATCCACAAAGATTTTGAGAAGTACAGTTTTGCTTTTTATTAGTTTTTTAATTTGACATTTGAGTCTGTTATTTGTAGAACTTCCATTTACAGCTTCCATTTTCCCTTTTTTTTTAATATACTTTTTTGAACTATACTTTTGTACCTTACCATGATCATTAGCATAATTTATTGAATAGATAAAAGCTACAAGAATCAGTTTTATATTCAAAGACATAGCTTGGATCATTTTTATGAACCAGTAAGGACAAACCAGTGTGCTTCCATCATAATTAGGAATACAATGTAAAAGTTTGTTTTATGCATATCGAAAGCAAGAAGCTGACACTATCTCTTAGCTCCACTGTTTAAGCTCAGCAATAAGCTGTCATTCAGTGGACATTTGATATTAATATCTTCACTTGAACTTTGACCAAACAATCACAAAGAATTTAATTAAGCCTTACTCTGTTGTGGTATGATATCAACTCCGTTGTAAGTAGGAGTCTGAAATAATCAAACAAATCTCTCCTTTGGGACCCCTTTTGAGACAGTCCATGCAAAGGGACACTCCTTAGGCTGACACCAGAAAGATGAAAGTTTCTTTTATCTGTCTGCCTGTCTGTTTACAGAAATTGCAGAAGTATTTGTCATATATGTTTCTGAATTAAGGGGTCTAGGATGATGCAGTTATTAGGTAAATTCAAGGGAATACAAAAGACACCGTGTTCAACTAAATTATGCTACACTGCTGAGTAAACTTCACCTATAGTAACTTTACTCATTTCTTATCTCCCTTTTGATTGGATTATTACTATTTAGAACTACTATCCTCGTTAACTCAAGCCTAAGGACCCTTTTTTACTTGTACTTAATAAGAAGAAAAACCTGTGGTCTGTCAGGTGCTACTAGGTCGTAGTGATTGACAAATGTTAACATGGTAGTGATTTCTGCTATAAGTCGCATTTCTATTTCTGTGATAGCCTTGAATAATTTTTCAATATGTTTTCAAAAACGATCCATATATCTAGGGGTAATTTACTTCCCACATTTTTCACATTTCTCTCCTTTAATCCAAACAACTGTGTTAAGAAGTGTGTAATAATAATCCAGGAGTCTATATTAAAATAGTTTTAGTAAAAAAAATGCAGCTCACTGTAAGTATATTCACATTTGGTTTCTCCCCAGAATCATGGATTTGACTGTTATCATTGTGGTGCTGTTCCTCATTTTTATAATAACTCTAACTTGGTCACGGAATGCTAGATTTTGTTCCATAGTGACTCCTTGGCCACATCCTTGGATTGCTTCAGTGTCTAGTGGAGAGGTCACTCCAATTTCCCATGGCATCTACGAAGTCTAATCACAATAATTTAATGAACTCTTTGTTGAATTTTGTGATTTTTTAAAAAATTTACTCATGTATTTGGAGTAGGGAGGTTTCTAGTTGATGCAGAGATGGCAAAAAATACTTGTGATCATCCTCAATATGTTATGTACCACATATAATTAAGGATCTGACATAGGCCATTTTAAAAGTAAAGTTCTGTCAATGTTTCCACTATATTCTAGATGAAATGCCCCACTGCAAAGCAAGAAGTGAGCTTAAACTTTTCCATCTGCCTTGGTTGCACCCAAATACAGAATATTTCTATCTGCACCTTACTACTATGAATAGGGAAAATGAATAGCGTTCACCACTTAATAGTGCATTTTAGTCATCTAAGGACTAGTTGAATCAGATCAGTACAGTCATTTGAATGCTGAAGAATTTGAAAGTTGGACCTACAGCCTTTAACTCATCATGAAATGTAACTGCGAAGAGCCAGAGCTGCAAATAATTATGTGAGGGTCCCTAATTGAAGGTAGGAAGATGTTTCTTTTAACTACTTTGGTAACCAGACTTCATACCTGTAGCATGAAGAGTAAGACTAAAAGTATTTCCAAAATACTGAAGGGTATATGGAGGCCATATGAAAATGGTCTGTAGTGTATAAATAAAAGCTTAATAAGAGTAACAACAATATTGTAACATCTCACACAGCATCTCAGTATGACTGTGTTACCATTGGCATAAAAAGGCAAGAAAATTACACTGAGGTTGTAATAAAGAGTATATGCCTATAGCTATTGATTCTCCAAACTATAAACTTTATCTGAATAGAATTTACATGAGAAATATTCTGACTTCTTCTAGCATCATTTTGTCTCAGCTTTGATCTGTGTGAGCAGACTGGTTGAGGTGCTGTTTTTCTGTCAAGTTTAAATTTCTCTAATTAAAAATCTAAATAAAAGTGTGTATTACTTCTGATTCAGTGTTTTAATAGTAAGTAAAGTCTTAAAAAATAGCTGCACTGTCTAAAATGTAGTTAATCATTAAGAATAAGCCAACTGCAGGGAAATAAATAGGTGAAAGAGGAGAGGAAGATGGCAAGTCAGGAAAGAAACTAGATCTCTACAAATAATAGAGTGAGTGCTCTTCCAGCCCTGGATGTTTTTATGTTTTGAAGTTATGAATATATAAAAAATTAGTTACATTCAAGGTACAAATTACTTTGGATATTGACTGTAAGCCAAAATTAAATCTGCTTTTTAAAACAATTATAAAAATTCTAAATAAACATACAAGTGGAATACGGTGGGAGGAACTTTTCTGGCCTCCAACCAAAATAGGATTATATGTGCATTTGGATAAGACAAATGTCAACTGCCAGCACACCAAACTGAATGGCTTTTAGGTAGTTTTTTTTGCTCTAACATCTGCCCAGTGGAACAACACATACTGGCAGTACAGCACCATTTTTGACTCACATACCATTGCTTTCCTGTTAAAGTAGCCTTTCCTTGTCCTTCCTTGTTCTATTTTTTTTTTGTTCTTCATGCAAAGCTATTTTGGTTCTTCACACAAAGGTATTTTCAATTCTTCTCTAAAGAAGCCACCTAACACGAGCTGGTGTGGGGTAGTAGGAAAAGGAAACAGAAGTCCTCACATGGTTCTTGATTATGCTTCCCTTGAGATGCTTTTTCCCTGCCTTGAGGGAATGCCTTCTCTCCCTCGTGACTTAGTAGCACAACATCAGTAACACTTAGAAAGAATTACAGTAGGGATGAAGGAGGGGGAGCTGGTGCCAAAGTACAGGTAGACCTTTTGGTGCATAGGAGAAGTTTTCCTGGGCTTTCTTCTCCATCTTTCTTAGTCCCTTTCCAGCCACCATCATCCCACTCACCACCACAGCAGACCTGCAGTGCTTTTGCTAGGTGACAGCAATGGTGGTCAGCAAGCCCTGTGTTTGCTTGCATTTTCTATCCATGTCAAAGCAGAGTGAGTAACAAGGTAAGTGTTGCTCGGTTCTTGTCACAGTGGGATCTATGCAAACCCCTGCCCAATACCAGCTTTGGTGACATGGTGCACTGAATAAATGCTAGTGCACAGGGCCTTGCATCTCCCACCTCATCCCCAGCTCTCAGAACCTATTTTCAACACATCTCCCCCAGAATTTTTTAGGAATAAGAGATAATAAATGGTTTGACAGCTTGGATACTTCTTGCCTCTTTTAAGTAAACAGGTATATAATGTCTATAACAGTTGACTTAGGTTGATAAAACAAGCCATTTCCTAGCTTACTTTTAGCATGAGGGGTCATGGACCAGCATTTGGCTTGAAATTTGGTCATTCCCATAAGACTCTTGTAATATAGCTCTTCAGAAAAGAAAAGATAAATTTGCATGAGTGTAATCTCGCAGATTTGTTTAATGTGTCTTTCTTTTTTCCTTTTGTTCATTATGTGTGTGTTCCATGCAGACTCCCAGGCCTTTAAACATCATTAAACAGAACAATGGTGAGCAGATCATTAGGAGACGAACAAGAAAACGCCTTAACCCGGAGGCACTTCAGGCTGAGCAGCTAAGCAAACAGCAGAGGGGTAGCAGTGAGGAGCAAGTCAATGGAAGCCCCTTAGAGAGGAGGTCAGAGGATCATTTACCTGAAGGTCATCAGAGAGAAATTCAGCTTCCCAGCCTCAGTAAATATGAGGCCCCAGGTTCATTGACTAAAAGCCATTCTGCTCAGCAGCCAATATTGGTCAGCCAAACTCTGGATATTCACAAAAGGATGCAACCTTTGCACATTCAGATAAAAAGTCCTCAGGAAAGTACTGGAGACCCAGGAAACAGTTCATCGATATCAGAAGGGAAAGGAAGCTCAGAGAGAGGCAGCCCAATAGAAAAATACATGAGACCTGCGAAACACCCAAACTATTCACCACCTGGAAGCCCTATTGAAAAATACCAGTACCCACTCTTTGGACTTCCGTTTGTACACAATGACTTTCAGAGTGAAGCTGACTGGCTGAGATTCTGGAGTAAATATAAGCTGTCTGTTCCTGGGAATCCACACTACTTGAGTCATGTGCCTGGCCTACCAAATCCTTGCCAAAACTATGTGCCTTATCCCACCTTTAATCTGCCTCCTCATTTTTCAGCTGTCGGATCAGACAATGACATTCCTCTAGATTTGGCGATAAAGCATTCCAGACCTGGGCCAACTGCAAATGGTGCCTCCAAGGAAAAGAGTAAGGCACCACCAAATGTAAAAAATGAAGGTCCCTTGAATGTAGTAAAAACAGAGAAAGTTGATAGAAGTACTCAAGATGAACTTTCTACCAAGTGTGTGCACTGTGGCATTGTCTTTCTGGATGAAGTGATGTATGCTTTGCATATGAGTTGCCATGGTGACAGTGGACCTTTCCAGTGCAGCATATGCCAGCATCTTTGCACGGACAAGTATGACTTCACAACTCACATCCAGAGGGGCCTACACAGGAACAATGCACAAGCTGAAAAGAATGGAAAACCTAAAGAGTAAACCTTAGCACTTAGCACAATTAAACAGAAATAGGTTTCCTTGATGGGAATTCAATAGCTTGTAATGTCTTGTGAAGACCTATAAAGCACTTCATATAGAGAGCATGCCTTATCCAATATTAAATCCCTTGTTATTTTCTTTTTTTTTCATTTTCTTCTTTATTTTTTCCTTTTTTTTTTTTATTTTTTTTTTTTTTCCTTTTTATTGAGTGGGTTACCAAGAAAAAAGAACAGTTGGATGGTGGCCAAAAGGGGAGGAAGATAATCCTATGGGACACGGCCCACCAAAGCTAGCCAGAATGCAGTGAATCATGGCGAATAATCTTGAGGAAATTTTACCGGACAATTAATTGCTGTTGTGTAAGAGACATAACTGGCAAGAGTGCAAAGATGTGTATATGTATATACTGCTGCAGGGGTATAGTGAACATATGCACATTGTATATAAGAACTAGACATGTTAAATATACAGATGTTAAAAGGTCATTTTCTTTAATTAGGGCAAATTTCTGCCCTATAACATGCCTTAGGGTCACCTTGTCCTCAGAGCTTCGGCAGCAATGTCATCTAGGTGTTTCTCAGACTCAGCTGATTTTTAGCTACCATTTTATCACTACATTCTTTCTGGCACACTTTAGTCTAGAAAAACCATTTTGTGCAAGTGAAGTCTCTAATACAGAAGCCACACTCCAGGTTTAATTTGCATAGAACAAGGTAACCTGCTGTATTTTATTTTAATATATTTTTAATATATTACATTTCTAAACCTTAAAGTCTAAGGTTACTTCTCCACAGGCTTAACGTTGCTATACATACCAGTGAATCCCTTCAGTAGACTTATACCAGCTTTTGCTAAGTAGCATTAAATGTCTTCATAGTACTTTTTAATACTTAAAGCTTTTTAAAAACTATCCATGAAGGGAAAGCTCCTCAGCATAACTGCTCAGGGAAATAGGGCTAAATAACTAAATATTAAATAATTGGTTAAAGGTGCTGTTAGACGAGCCTCCATGCTTGCTACAAGGGTGTACAAGAACTGACTTTAATCATTTTCATTATAGTGTCCCAACCAGTAGTTTATTATTTTGCCACAGGGATGTAGAAGATATTACAAGCTACTGGATGCACTGTCAGATTAACTTATTTCATTAAAGAAGTTGGGAGAACAAATAGAAAAAAAACCTTATTTTTCTAGTAAATATTAATGTATTACATTTCAAATAATGGTGCCTGACATATTGAATAATTATTTTCTACAGTGTACGTATGCAACAAAGATATTCCATCATGCATTAGAGTCAGTTCTGGCTCTGCCTCGCTGTTTACATTTGCAAATGTAGCAAACAAGGTAATGAAGCAACTATTTCTATTGCAGTAGGTATCTTTTTTTCTGTGTGTGTGCATTAAAGTTGTAAACGATAACATGAAATGAATGAAATTTGTTGATATTAATGGTATGAAAAAACAAGAAGGAAATGAAAATATTTTTATGCCTACTTAGGAAAAAAGGGTAGCACTATTCATTCCAAGTACTTTTGTATTCTTAAGCTCTTAACTCACATTGTTATGCTTAAAATGATAAACATATATCCTCTTTTTATTGCTTTGTCTGTGTTTCAGAAGAAACATTTCAGAAATTATTTTGATAAGTGCTGTTTGACGATGCAGCACTGATATTTTATTGCATTCTGTAGTAGCATTGCACTCCATTTTTACAATATTACGCAGTTGCTTTTTGTTTTGTTTGGGTTTGTTTCTTTTTCGCAGTGCAGGGTCTTAGTTCCTTATGGTTGGATGGCAGGTGTAGCTCAACTGGTTCATGAATGTTGCAGCGAATGAAGTTTAAAATGTCTTTCTGATATTATGTTGTCTTTTATTTCTCCATTCATGCATTTTATTTTTTAAAATGTTCTATAAAAATATCTCTGGACTAAGTCCTCACTTGAGATTATATGTAAAGGGTCCTATTCTGATCTCACTTACATGCCGCCTTTCTCAGATTTTCATGTAATTAAAACTAAAGCATCATAAAAAAAAAAAAGTTCTTGTATTTAACTTACCTGAATCTCACCACTCTCCCTTCTAGAATTTGGTGCACTTATAAGATACTTAACCAGATTAAACAGGGAGGTGGAAGATGAAAGGAGAGGTGATAGGAAATGTCTTATAGGGGTTCGCAAAAGGAAAACCGGGGGGAACTGGCCTAAATATTCAGCACTTTGATAGTCTTTTAAGAAATAATGTGCCTAAAGCAGCCAGCAACAAACATCACCAAGCATGAGAAGCACTTACACAGTTGATCACCAAAGGTCTTGGTGACCTTGGCAGTATTTGGGTGTTATATTTTCACAGAGGTGAAACATTATAGCATGATTTGTTAGGCACAGACAGGCTGTTGTTCAGCGTTAGGCTGCATTCCTTCCTCCACCCATTGCTTCTTTCTGGTGAGCAGCATATGGAAAGTCCCACTCAATCTATTCACGGTTGAGTCCTGTAACCCTTCAATAGTATTCTAGGTTAGCAAAGGATATTGGGCCACATTCTTCTTCTTCTATTTTTTAGATGAATCTCCAGCTTGATACCAGTGCCAGACAAAGTCTGGTTATGTTTTTACTATTGTTCTCCAATAATAAGTTCTGACTTGGTTTTTGTGGATTTATTTTTGTTGGGTATTTTTTGTTTCTTTTTTTTTTTTTCTGTGGGGACTGAAATAGATTGCCCTCGTTTCGTTACGTCAGGGTCCAGTGTGTGTCCTTTTCAGCTTTTCCAAGATGTTAGACTCACTAAGCAGTGATTTTTATTGGCTTCAGAGGTAGCTGCCTGCCAGTTTTCAGTTGTTACTGGTTTGATTTACTTCATCTAAGACCTACCAGTTCCTCTGGCTTCTTCATTGATAGAAGCTGCATCTTCATGGCAAAATATTTTAGGGGGACATGTGCATCGAAAGACTTGAGCACTACCCTGTCCTTCATAACACTTCTTGCTAAACTCAGAAGCAGAGGCCAATAACAGGAAATACACATATCAGGGTTTGGGGTTGAGGAGAAATGAAATCTTATGAGTGCAAAGAACAAGACAGGTTTTTGAACATTACTATTGCATACCTAGATTACGCAAATAAAATATGAAAAAAGTTCATTGTTCTTGCCATGACATATTGAGATGTTCTATGATTTTTGCTTTGTAAGAAATGGGATTTTGCTATAGCCTGTTCTCTTTGATTGGGGTGGGGGGAGCACAGTTTTGTTTCTTAACAAAAGAGAGGTGACTCCATCCCTCTTCCAGACCCCCTCACAATGCATACTAATAAAAAGAAAAATAAATCCTGACATTGGAAACAAATAATCTTATTTAATAATTTTCAGATTGAAACCAATATTAGCACACTGAAATAATCGCTGCACCCACTGCATTTGAATCAACTTACAGCACTAAAAGTTGAACTTTCAAAGAATCAGTCTTTGTTCTCAATTTGTCAGTGTCTTCAAGCTGATTAACTTCTCTTACTAAGGAATGATAGTTTAAGATCCTAAAACATATCTCAAATTGTACCACAAAATAAGTAGATGTTTCAAAACTAGAGGGTTTGTGGTGCCTGTCACTAACCAGACTGCAGAACAGGCACAACGTTTCCATGAACCCTCTCTGTAGATGGAACCATCATGCGGCATCTTCTGCAAACTGGACTGTCTCTAAGCTATCATTTCATGGCTGCTGCCCCCTCAGTTAATGCTGGGGGGGATGAATATGAGCACAGTTCGTGTTCAGGTGCTAAACTTTCCAAAAGAAGTTTTGCACCCGATTGCCACTGGTGAAACTCCTCCCTTAATTTATGGACCTTCCAGAAAGGAGGAGGGACACTGGATACTCATATCTTGATTTTGCCTATGAAAGGTACTGTTGCACATTGTGACAATTTTAGAGAGAGAGAAAATAGAAACATCTCAAAAGGTTGAGGCACGCTGTGAGCAAGAGATTATTTTTGCAGTTAGAGGGGCAGCAGGACAAGTGACTGATGCTAATGGCATACAGTGCTGAAACAAAGTGGTTGTGCAATGGGAAGAATTGATTTGGCAACCATGGGACAGACTTTTAGGTCCATCCTTGGACTGGACAGTGTTGTTTTGTAGTCATAACTACTTGCTTTATGTGCTAAGGTTGTTGTCTACCATCTGCTTTTTACCCAGAATGTCTAAATGTATTCCCATTTTTGCTCCTGTATTGATTTTTCTTGGCTGACTTAACATGCTAATTCCTAATACTGGTCAGGAAAGGCCAAGGAGATTAGAAGTTCACTTATGTGCAGCCAGAAGGGTAGATATATTTCCTTCTGCTTCTGTGGAGACGGTTATGCTTGGCAAAGAACACCGAGCAATTTGTCAACGTATCCCAAATGTGATAGATAAAGTTCTCTAAAGTTACGATGGGCCAAGTAAAATTACATTATTTTCTCACCTCAGAATAGGATTCCTCTGTACCCTCTTCCTCTTAATTTCATTTCATTCAGCCAGCTCTGGAATGCTCGCAGTTGGTGAAGTGCTAGTAATCACATACAACCCAATTTACCTCTTTTTAAGAGGATAAAAGACAGTAATTTAATAGCCACCCAACAGATAAATACTAGTTTCATTCGATTTTTTTGTTACACTTAGCAAAGTAAAATTCCTTTATTAGCAAAGCAAAATTACACTTAGTAAAGTAAAAACACTGTAACAGCTACACAGTTTTCCATTCCTATCATTTTGGCCTCTGAGCTCAGTGTAGGAGAACAGGAGAAAAGGAAACATCTCAAAATGCCATTGTAAATTTAGCTTATAGAAAATTCACCAGCAGGAAAAGGAAAAAAAAAAAAAAAGGACTTCATAAAGAATGACTTCATATTGCTAAAAACCATCATTAAACTTGTAGCCCTGATTTGACTCTAGAATGCTGGCTCTTAATGTTTTGTCCTTACAACACATGGATGTGTTTTTTGTTTCGTTTTGTTTTGGGTTTTTTGTTTTGTTTTGTTTTTTGAGTTTCATAGTGCATGTTCATTTCTACTCACAAACATGTTCTTGGTGTATTTCTTATGCAAACAATCTTCAGGCAGCAAAGATGTCTGTTACATCTAAACTTGAATAATAAAGTTTTACCACCAGTTATAAATCAGATTCATGTCGTTTCTGGGGACAATGTAATGTCATAGTGTCACTACACCATAGTGGGGTTGGGGAGGAAAACAATCTGGACTTGAGCTGCTCTGGGAGCACGACAGGGCCTGACAGCATCTCTGAGTAATGGCTGGTGATTATGGCTGAAAGGCAGAGGCAGCATTGCTCAAATGGGAAAGGCATGAAAAGAGAGGAGCTCCTTCAAAAACACATTAGCCCTGTCACAGTCCTTCTACACTAAGGGCTCTAGATGTGATCCAAATCTCATTCAAGTTAATGACAGGATTTGCAGTAAAAGTCTATTTCAGTGGGATTTGAACTTTTTTCAGCACTCCAGCATCCTGGCCTTACATTACCGGTTTTATTCTGCTGCCCCAAAGAGGAGCAAATGCTGGAATAACTTTAAATAAGAAAGACTGATACTGAAATATGATCGGTACCCCAGGGTTACCAGTTCTACCCCTCACACAAAGTCCATGGTGGTCTTGAAATAATCCCTGATACTCAGGACTGTGGTTTCACATCTTGCCCACAACTCTTCCAGAAAATCCTGCTGTCTCCCATCACACAGGTTATTGACCCAATGATGACTCAAGAACGGAGAGTACCACCTACAGTGCTGCCACCACCACTTCCTCCAGCAATCTCGGAGGTTTCCTCAGAATCCCAAATTGGAGCACTGACCAAATCAGCTCAGCTTGGCCTTTCTGTAGGGATGAGCTAACAGCTCAGGGTGATATGGCTCCCAGCCGTCGTTTCCATTATGCTGTAATTTCATTTTTCCATAGGTTTTGTCTCACATCCGTGGTTGAGAGTTTGTTCACTCTCATACAGAGTAATGTTTAAAGTAATACAAAATGGTAAAATCTGTTCATGATGTTAGAGTACAAATGTTCTAGAGCTTAATTTTAAAAGCACCACACCAGAAAAAACTTCTTCCAGCTATTCATTCTTCCAGTGAATTCAAATGTAAAACCCTATGCATTTTCAATCTCTTTTTAATTTCCCAAGATTAATAAACATAATAACAGTAGTAAAGGAAAAAAAAGGCTTTTAAATGCTGGGAGAACCAGTTTTGGAGACAGGAACTCTGTGCTTAAATTTTATGCATTTTGAAAAAGATGCAACATGCAAGAGGTGGTTGATATGATGGACTTTATAAGATTACACACGTATATATGCACATTCTATGTAAGAATATATATATAAACTCTATATACATATATATTCACACAGAGAAAGTTGATATATGTACAGAGTTAAAATTTAAAAATCAAATATTTTCACCTTTTTGTCTTTTGAGGATAATAAGATTTAATCCAAATTTCTGTTCTAATTATAAAACTTTCCCTGACCAATGAGTTATGTCTTTAATCGGCATTCAAAACAGTGTTTAATATTGCGTGTCTGTCTCCATATACCTACGTGAGCTCATAATTGTAGAAGCTGATGACCTCAAATTTTCCCTTGTGGTTCTACTATTTGTATAGTCTACTCATATTGTTAATGCCTTCCTCTTATAACAGCAGCTCCACATGAAAACAGCTCATATAAGTGCACATGAACATTGTTATCAGGTTTTAATATGCAATTATAGGGTTTAAATTTGTGCCAAGAATCTAGGGACTTTTTGTTCTAGCAGCAGTGTCCTTGATTATTTCCTATTTAGTTTTAACTACTGCCATATCTTGACATAGGTCAGAACTCTGTTGTCCCAAGTACAGCCAGCCTGAGAATATAAAAATACAATCTGCTCGTAGCAGGTCCTGACCCTCATCAAATGAGATTTATAAAGGTATGAAGGTTTTTTTTAAAAAAAAAAAAGAAAAAAAGAAGTATCAGAATAGGTGCTGATGCAGAAGAAAATGAACAGAATGAATAAGCAGTGTGCTTCGTTCTGTATGGAGAGGAAGTGGGGTTCTTTCAATAGTATGCTATTAATAGAAGAAATGGCCTAGTTATCTTACAACCTTATTTATTATAAATCACAAAGAAAGCTGTCTTTATAAGATTGTGTTGACAGTGGGTGGGGATATAAAATCAACGAACAACAGAATGTCATTGAAAAAGTTCACTAGAAGTTTGGAAGTTTAACTGTAATGGGCAATTATGCTGGACAGTTGGGACACCTGAAGCCTGATGGAGGTACAGTTTGTACTGACACCAGCTTCCTTTGATTTCCCTGAGGAGTCTGACTAATCCTTGTGTGCAGAACAAGAGTGTCAGTGGGTCCTTTCTGTAAATGAAAGTGTCTCCTGCACATCCAAAGGAATAGAAGTGTCTTTCACACGCTGTGGTTACAATGTCAGTGGAACTGTCTGATTGAATTCCAAATGCTACTGTGGAACTGACAGCTTAATGGTGAGATTGATACAGTGACAGTTCTGTCACCTACCTCCCAACAGCTCCATCAGTGCTGATACAATGTCAGTGGAGTTGGCCAGAGAAGAAATATGACTATTTAAAAGAATAGGAAAGAAATGCATTTAAAAAAAGAACAAAAACTTCTGTTACGACACTGTGTGAAAATGATGGCTTAAATTTGCCGCAGAACGACTTTAGGCTGACACTTTTTTTTTGCAAAGGCAATTCAGCTGCTGTGGCCTTATTTCTGAATGAAGTAATTTCTTTTATAATATGTAGTATAAAAAGCAAAACCCCAACATAAAGGTAGCTCTCTTCTCACTGTAGCATTGTTTTAAGAAAACAAGACAATAAAGGAGGGCACAAATGGATTAGGAAGGCTTTTCAAGTGATCATTTCAACAAATGGAACTGCACATGTACTTAGCACTTATTTTTGTAAAGAAAAAATCTTGGAAAGCAAAATGGGAATATTTTCTTTCCCTTTTAATCAAAGTAGAGTATTTTCCTCTCTGCTGGAATCTGATAAAACAAGAAATAGATTTCAGAGTATGAAAGTATGAGATGTGGAAGCCTTTCAGAAAGATAAGGTGATTTTTCAAAGTTAATGTCCCCTAAGGGTGTCATTCACATTGCATACTTTGGACACCCAGTTGTAAATGCAAAATATGATCCTCATTTTATTAGAGAGTCAGTTGAATGTTCAGAGCAGGAGCTTATTCGATGTTCATAGCTACCCACTGAAAGGGTCCAGACTGGATGATATCCAGAGATCCCTTTTAACCTAAACAATTTTGTGGTTATAAATGTTCACTAACTCAGTTAATTTATGTTTCTCCCTTACGAGTGTAGTATATACAGCAGGGAGCAATTGCAGACAAGGGCCAAAAACACCTGAAGCACATCTGTAGATGGAAATGATGGAGCATATCAAGAGCTTTCTAATACACAGGCCTTTGGGGTCAGAGCTGGATGCAAGTACAAAATACCCCATTAAACATGTGGCTTGTAACTGGAGCACAAAGATTCTTCCATCTATTTATGTTTTCATAATAACTCACTGCAATATATCCCTGGTAATTATATATTAACCTCTACAATTAAGCATAAAATGCTAGACTGCTGATGCACTGACATTGCTATCACACTTGTCAACACAACTCTTTGGCAATCTTCAATATTATCTGTAAATCAAGATGGGAATATTCACAGGAGCTGGATAATGAGTGAAGAGCAGTCCCTGGCACACTTTGGCCAGGGCCAGCCACATGCCTCTTACCAGATCCCTGGCACAGCTGGGGAATTATCACAGAGGAGACAATTCCCAGCTCTCAGGAAAAGAGGCAGGAATGAGTTGTGCCCATTCCCTTAAGGACGGGTTTCCAACAGGAAGCAGCAAGCACCAGGGGCCATGGTTTACATGCTGAGCCAGCTGGCACACTGCTTCAGTGTGTGGGCACGTTTTGCAGGTTTGCAAGCAAAACTCTGTGCCAGTGTCCTAAGACCAGAACATGGCCTTGACCACTTTTGATTTACTAGTATTGTCATTGCTCCTATTTACTCATTCCCCTTGTCTGATGAGAGTGGCTGGAGCAGCTTTACCCAACCTTTTGATACCTGAAATCTGCTGTATCTGTCTAGGTCAGCTTTAAAGACACAATGCATTTCTAGCATTTCTATATATACAGGCATCGACTTGAGGAAGGGGAAAATGTTTTCTGCTACTGGGTGAGTGGTGATCCTATTATTTATCTCAGTTGTAGACAGAGGTACATAGCAGATGTCTGCACTTGATCAAATAGATCATCGTCCTATTTTCTGTTGTCCTACATTATAAATTTTGTGGGCAAATCTTCGGTTTCTAGTAACACAAATAAAGAGACAACAACAATGAAAATTCCCATGCTTCCAGTTTCATAGCACAGAACATGGTCATCCATTCCAAGCCGTTGTAATTACCAGCACTTTTGAGACAACCCAGTTCTTCTTGCCCAGAAAAGGACAAAGATTATTTCTTTTAATACAAAATGCTTCTTTTCATATGTGAAAACTTATTTTCTTAAGTCCTTTTCTTAAAGGACTTATTTCAACACATTTTAATGAGCTTTACTTCGAACTTAATAAGTTTTATTTCAACTCTCATTCTAGGAAGTTTTTGCTTTGACAGAATAAAAGCCCAATTTGTGTCTATGTTCCACATTTAACTGAGTATTCCTGATAGCTCTTTAATGTAAGCCACTCCACAAACAAACCCTAAACTACCTTAATTATTTAGTAAAAAAAATATAAGTGCAGATTTTTAACAAATCATAGAATTCTTGTATTTGAAGATTCACTCGATCTATCTCAAATGTCACCTTCAAATTAAAGCCGTAGATTTCTGGATTTTTGTCATTATGCTAAATCCTCTTCTCTGTGTATTTAAAAGTATATTAAAATACTTCTCATGGTAAATACTCTGTTAACTGTCCTACATAACTGCTGGTGAGGAGATATGGAACAGCACAGAAGAACTGCCTCAATTACTGGCACACATGAAAGGGCAGGGTTTACCCTGCATACAGTCTAAGATGATAAAGATATTTGGCAGCAGAACATCAGAAAGCTGAAATATACAAAAAAGATAGGAATTTCAGATAAGAACATGAGGACTGGAATTAATGGAGAAAGTGGGAAATGTGTGATCATATGAAAAAAACCTTTTACAAAATATAATAGTGGTCGAACATGTACTTAATAAAGGTTAACCCTAACAAGTTCATAAGGCCATTTAGTGTACAAGGATAGCAAAGTTCCAGGGACTATGCGAAGTGTTGGATCTGACCACTGCTGCACAACACATCATGTGATTGCTGGGAACATGCCTTGGGTAAGACAGGGCTTTTTGTCATTCTCCTGAGAGCTCATTCTCCTCGTTCTGCCTGAGACCACAATTTCAGGAACACTTCAAATTGGAGATGCTGCCAAAAGAAGCACTCACACTCCTATCTCCCCTGCTCTCTCTTCTACTCCTGCTCTTCTTCTTCTAGTGGCACAAGTATTTGAGTCTCCCACTTGCCCCAGAAAGATCAGTTTTAATGCCCATTAATTCCCTGATCCAGTTTCTAGCACAGTGACAAAAACACCTGTGTCAGCGGGAAGTAAGTGGTGGTAAAATGAGCAGACAGTGATGTGGAAAAAGGCAGTTGGCAGCTAATATCAGTCAGCTAATATTCAGTGTTCAGAAACCTGTAGGCTGTAGTAGGCCTGGTTTAGAGCAGATTCACAGCTGTGCACAGCACTGAATTTTGTTGGTCAAGGTCTATCTAGCGGATGAGGAGCAAAACCTCAGCTGTAACACCCTGAAGACCTTCCTTTCCCTGTGCCAGCAGCTGTTAGAGATGCCCCTTTGTCCCCCAGTGGCCATGAGTTAACTGGGGCTTACTTTGCCCATGCCAGCAGAAAACACAAGCAAACTGATTTTATGCCTTTCTAATTTGGGCAATAGAAAGTTTACCCACTTCTTGCTCTGCATCCCAAATAACATTTCTGTATTTTATTGCTACACTGCCCTTGTACTCCATAAAGCTGAGCACTCTAGACTCCTCAGCAAAACAAGTCACTACAGGAGAGACGATGAGATAAATGGAACTGGATGGAGAAAGTTTTAAGGCTTCCTCTCTTCTTTCCCGTGGTTATCAGGTAGACATTTTTTAGTTTGTAGTTTTTTCATTTGCTCTTTCTTTCTCCATCTCAATCTCTCCTTTGGCTCCCTTCTGCCCCTTACAGCTCATCATTGATTGTGCATAATTTATCTCTACATAGATGAAAAAAAGCTAATTTTTGTTTGACAATGAAACACTCTCAAATATCCTCACTGGCTTTGCCTATGGAACACCAAAACATCTGTTTTGGATCAAAGTTGCAGGCTCTCTTCAGTTGAGGGTGTTCCTCTTATTTATAATAATTAATACTAATTTACTAAGACAAAATTTTGTGATTGCTCATTAGACACCTGAGACTGAAACTCCCCATCTGCTGATGCCCCAGGTGACACCAGGAGGTTGCACATATGGATGAGCTGCAGAGGGACGGCAGGTGCTTTTGTTTTGTGCAACATAGTCAAAGCTCATCCTCATTCTGCATTTAGGCCTTTTAAGTAAGAATACAAAGAATTAGATAATAGCAAAGTGCCCAACTTTATCCACCTTCCCAAAGTGATTTGCCTCTGAGGACTCCAACTCCAAACTCCCTAAACTATTTATTGCCACTGGATAGAGGATTAATCTAGGACAAGAAAAGCAACCACATTTTGTCCCCTCCCCCTGCAGAGCTAACCTTTGCTACAGCAGAGGAATAGCAGGGTTTTGACATCTTGTCTGGCCCAGTTTATGACTTAGCACATTTCTGCAGAGTTTTATGAGACTGTGAAATGGGAAGAGGCCATTGGGCACAGAGGCCATTAGCAGCTCTCCCTGCTGAGGTGGACCTCTGAGAGCGGAGCAGGGAGAGGGCTGTGTAACGGTTTGGATTAGACTTTTCTGCCGAATGCTCAAACCTTACAGTTTGCAGCTTCTCTTTCTCCCACTCCTTCTATGAATACAAGGGAAAGGG
>VZRE01008637.1:6605-44289 GCA_013396775.1 Cephalopterus ornatus | reverse complement strand
CCCGCAGCCCCCGGATTTCCCGTTCCCGAGGCGGCAGAGCCGCTCCCGCCGATGTGGCCGCCGCCCCGGGCAGGGCGGGCGCGGCCCCTCGGGCCCGGCGGGCAGGGACGGCGCCCCCAGACCGGGAGGCGAAGGCTTTGTGCTCTCCCAGCGCCGCGGGTGAGGAGGACCGGCCGTGTTTCCGCAGGGAAAATCTGCCGGCGAGAGGGCTGTGCTGTGGGGCACCGGCGGTCGCAGTGTTCCCACGCACCATGGAAGTGGTTCCAGGCACTCGCAGATCACCGTGGGTTTGTGCTGGACAATGGACTGCAAACCAAAGGATAGCTTGCCAGTCCGTGTCTGATTAAAATGGCAATGCCGGATTTTGAATTGCAACCAGAAACCGGTCCTTGAGTAATGGCCGCACAGAAATTTTAGGTAACTTCTGTTGGTTGCTCCTAATTGTTCCCTGCCCAAAGTATTTGTGAAGTACTTTTTCTGACAGTAGTAAAACTTAACTGATGGTAGTTCATGGTAATGAATACTAAAATTTAGTTGTTTAATTGTAAGAAAATTCATCTGCCCCTGAAAATCGTAGAATCACAGAATCTTAGAGTGATTTGGGTTGGAAGGGACCTTAAAGACCATTTAGTTCCAACCCCCCTGCCATGGGCAGGGACACCTTCCACTATACCGTATTACTCAGAGCTCCATCCAGCCTGACCTTGAACAATTCCCGGGATGGGGCAAGAAGGGATATTCCTCTTTAAGTATACACTGTTAAGCAATGCAAGCTAGAAATTATGTTCTGGAGCAGAGAAGGTACTAAGTAATTTCTGTTAAAGGTACCTAGAGACTCAGACATTTAAAAAGTTTTTCCTTTACATCAGTTTGAATTGATCTTTAAGGTATTGTGAAATATCTTTTTCTTAATATAGGAGTTCTGGCTTCTCAGAAATTGTGTTTCCATAGACATTCCTCCCATTTATTTGGCTTCTTTGGATTTTGGCATAGATAAAGCTGTGTATGCACAATATCCAATGTTCTGAGATAAGATTCTAACACAAAGGAAAACACCTCCAAGCAGAAAGAACTGGACCCTGGCTTACAGCCCAACACGGAACACCCCTCTGACGTATGCTTCCCATAGCAAATGCTCTTTTTTTGTACATATATAAAATCTTAGAAAAGGAATTGGACGTTCAGCATATGGGGTAATTTTTTAGTCTTCAAGAAGGTGATTAAGGAGTTCATTCACTGTGGAAAGATGCTGATACAGGGTGGGTGCTTGGTTGGATTGTACTGCTCTCATGTAGAGAAGGTGCTTTCCAGAATGCTGTTGCAACAGCAAACTAGAGATTGGGCTTAAGGTTTTCCTTAAAATATCACAGTCATGGCCTAAGCCATAAACACTGGATTTAGACTGTAAAAATCATAGCAAAATGAAACACCTTACTTGTGTTCTCAAAGTTTTGTTTTGATCTGCCAAGTCAAGTAATAACATATGGCTCTCTGTACTTAGGACAAGCAGCACAAATCTGGTATCAAGATATTTAGCTATAAAATCGTAAAAATTATTTACTTGAAATGTGGTTATATTTTTACAGCGGTATCAAGACAGAATATGAAGATGGAAAGCTTGCTTTGAGAAACTTTTGTTTTAAGCTTAGCTGTCTTATTGAAATTGTAGAGGTTTATTTGGGAATAATAAAATCATGTCCTGAGTGGTGGTAAGAAGCTCAGTTAATCAAAGTGCTTTGAGCTAAAAGTGTAACACTGTGATATGAATATACAGATGAGACATTTCAGTATTAGGCGTTACTACAGCGAATATTTGTGTTCCCCATATGTATTATTATATCTCCACCAAAATAAAATACTGCTTTGGTTTCTAGAATGCTGCCAAGTTGTAGATCTCAAAATGATGTGCAAAGGAGGATGAATTACATATAGACAGTGACACAGGAGCGTGGGTAAGCTAAATGCTTTGGCCAGGGGAGGGAGTACTTTCAGTTACAGCAACTCGCAGTTCAGTACCTTATCCTTTGCCTTACCGAAACATTCTTTTTATGTTGGATCTGGCCTTTGTTTTCACAAGCTCTAAGAGTTCATCATCCTATATGCACTTCTGTTCCTGGGTTATGTGGATTTTTTTCCCCCATATACAGATACTAAGCATCCCTAAGCAGATGCTGGCACTTTGTATCAGTGTGCCTGATTTGGGGATTAAATAATGCAGATCCCATATGACCAGAACACTTGAAAGAAAAAAAGAGAGGAGAAAAACGCAACCCAAACCCCAACTTACTTTATAAAAATGGTCATTGCCAGAATATCTGCTATTAAAAAACTCAGTTTTTTAGGTTTAAAAATGGCGAACTGTTTCTCACAGTGTTGTGTATAAGCATTGATATAGTTGTTCGCATTTTGCTTATAACTATTGTAAAAAGCAATAAATATCAAAAACGTGACTTATAGTGAAAGTGAACTAGAATTAAGAATTCCTGAGCTTGAGAAGATTAATATTCAGGATTTGCAAGTGTTTTTTATCTTGTACTGGGATATAGGAACCACCACACCAAATAAAGGCTTTGGTCTGACTAGTTTACTTATGGACACTGGCTTCATTTACTTTCCAGTAATCCCTACAAGGTAGGCAACTACTATTGCATTCCCTTTGGCAAGGGGGAAGCAGAATGCAGAGAAGGGAAGAGGCTTTAATAATGCTGTGCAGGAATTCTGCATGTGAAACTGAACTCTGGTATATCTTATTTTATGACTAGATACCTCGTTATGAGGTCAATCTCTTTTATTTCTATACTAGTGATCTATACCAAAAGTTCCAAAATAGACAAGCACAGTGCTCTCTAAATGAGACTGATTCCTTAATCAGCCTGTAGTTGGCATATAACTTGTGAAGTTACATTTGTCTCTCTATTTTTGGAATTGTGATTCATTATCTAAATAAATGTGAAAATATGTATGTTTTGAAATTCTGCATTTCCATTGACTTCCTTAAAATATTTTGGCAATAGGCTTTGTTAGTTAATTAAATTTAATAGAAATAAAATCTATACTGTCATATTTTGTGAAACTGATGACATGGAAATTATGGTTTTAACTTTTAACATTTTATTTCAATTATATTATAGTTCATTCTTTTGTACTTTCCTGTCATTATTGTGGTTAGATTCTGTACAAAGCAATACAAATCTTTGAAGATATTTTCAACAACCTTGCTGTGCAAAAGATCAGATACATAAAATATAAGTCTGTTTTGTGATTCCAACTTCCTTTGAGAGGACAGATCTGGTTTCCCTGACCTGCTATTATGGTCTGTTTGCACATAGCTTAATTCAAGAAACTTGACAGTCATGGGTTAAACTGTGATTTACAAACTTTCATGAAAAAAACAGTAATACATAACATTTCAGGTTCTTTGCATTTTTTGTTCTATAAAAAGACATTTTTAGCATTTAATATGTTTTATAAACTGAACTCTTTAATGGAATGCAATAAATAGTATGCTTACAGTATTATTTATACAAAAAATACATTCTCAATTTTTTTATGACTCAGAGAGTTCACCTACTAAACTTACTAGAACACATTCTTGTATATTTGAGAAAAAAGAGTTATTTTTAAGCTTATTTGCATTAATTTCATCCTCAGTTCTATTCCTGGTCTTTTAAGGGAAGTGAGAAGCTTGCTTTCTGTTTCTGTCAGATCAAGGAGGTAGACTTCATTCTTTGTTGGGGCATTTAATTTTAACAGAACTAAATTTCTTCTAAGAGAGAAACAGAAAAAGGCACAGAAGAGGTAATAGGCAAAGTGGAGTGGAAGGAGAGATTGGCTTTATTTAAGCTAAGTTTGCTTTTATGTTCTCTTTTGGCTAAAGGCTGAGAAAGAAAATGGTCTATAAGTGAGGACTTCAGTAGTCTAACAAGTATAAATTTAAAAAGTAAATACATTATTTTAAACCGATGTTTTTTTAAAAAGGATTTGCTGGGTTACATAACTGTAACATACTTATCTGTTCTGTGCCATCCTGATACAAATAAATTATGTTTGCCCATTTTTCCTTACAGACAGGTTGAATATGAAGCATTTGTGTAATAACTTTTATAGAACAAAGTCACGTGGGTTGTTTTTTTTGTAAAAAGTTTTGTACAGTTTCATCAACTACTCAATTCATTCAAATCCTTCCATTCTTGCTGTAGCAACCTTGCACTGGTTAACACTTAGGGCTTTATTTAGTTGCCCATACATACATTTCTAGTGCCATTTGAGATGCCCAAGAGTATTCCTCCCTGTTGTCAGATGCTGCTGTGGAACAGGATCAGTTTACACAGCTAGTCTGCTGTGCCTGCACAGAGCCAATGGATATCTTGGGAGTCTGAAGGATTCTTAGGCTGACACATGAATCCTCTGTAAATGTCACTTGCATTGATGTGCCCAGTCACATAAGGAGTTCCTCACATTTTGTCTGGTCCTGAATCCCGTGAAACTTCTTTTCTTTGGAGGAGGTTGTCACAGAGTCACTGTCTACTTCCTACCTTATGCCTGAATCTAGTTGTGGGTCTGTGGGTCGTCATAATAGCTACTTGTGTTCCTAATTTTGAGCGTGATTTTCCAAAAAGACAAAATTATTCAAATGTTACTCATCTTCTTTTTTTTCCTCTCTTCTTTTTTTCTTTTTTTTTTTTTCTCTGAAACTCTCAGTGAACTGTGATGAAAATATAACATTTCTTTTGGTGCCATGATTTTTTTATAGCAATGGTGGGAACTTTTGATCATTTTCCTAGTGTAAATAGAGGCTGACTCATAATTTTCAGGGACTAGTTCAGAGATTAAGTTTACTTCCTATTTTTGGTTATATTAAGCCATAGCTGAGTGGTGTGCTGCTTGAAATATGTTGTTCTCATCTGGATTTTTTGCTGTCCTCACCTTTCTTCAGCAAAGTGTTCTGTTGAAATCACTCCTAAAACAGAACAGGAAATAAACACTTTTTTTTTTCAGATGGAAGTTACTGGGGAAAACAGCTGAAAAATTTTGTAAAAATTAATTTCATAAACTTAGAAGCATTAATGTTGAAGTGCTAAAACTGAGTTTGCGTGGTATGTGAGGCCTCTGGAGCCACAAAGATCAGAAAATTAATAGCAGCAATAGCTGCTAACATGGAAAAAAAAAAGCCATGAGTGGAAAAACAGTAAACTGAAAGTCCTTTATCCTCCTTTCCAGTCCTCAGTTCTCAGACTTTTGTCTGGCAAGGAAAGCAAGGAATCTGTCTGACTTTCAAATAATTACTGATGTATTACTCCACTGGAGACTAGTAGCAAAGAGCAGCTGTGCCCTGTAGACAGAGCTAACTTCTGCCTTTCCCATCCCCCATTTTTGACTGCCTTCCCTGGAGAAAGCAATCTCACTGTTAAATAAACTCGGGTTGGGTTGCAAGACAAACCAAGAGTTCACAGGAAAAATATTTACTCATGCGTAAAGAAGCCCTTTTAAAAAACTTTGCTACTTAGGAAACGATGTGATTTCTTGGGTAATAAATAAAAACAGATTTGTTGCACTACAGTTGTAAAGCTGCCATCTTTTATGAGCCTGGGAAGAGTGACCTTTTTCATCATAAGGCTTTGTCAATTCTGCCTCCGTGTGACTATTCTCCTCTTCATACATGTGAATCATCTGAGCCATGCTTAGCTGAAAGGTCTAGTCCCTAAAAAATAAGAGAGTTAATTATAGCTGTTGACTTTTTGACAAACTACCCTTCTTTTCCCCACATTCCTTACCAGTTTTAACTGAAAATTAACATTTCCTGAGAGGCAAAATACCAGCTTTGTGGTAAAAAACAGTTCTGTAAGGAATCCATACCAAACCATCTCTGTTTTCCATTTGCATTGAGTCTGAACCACAGTAACAAAAAGGTCCTTTGATGTCCTTGCCTTCAAACTGTGTCCTGATTGTAAAAACAAAAAAGAAGGAGATAAGAATAAAAGTAGACATTTAAGGTGAATATAAATCTGATTTGCTGAGTACTTGTATTCAGTAACTTCCATTGGAAAAAACACATGGATGTGCAGAGGAGTTTTGCTCAAGCTCCTGTTTAGATAATTCAGATGGTGACTCCTTGAATTCCTCCTGATATTTCATTACAGGTGCTGTCGTACTCCACTGTCATGCTGTAAGGAGCTGCCGTGCTGTAGCCCGGTGTTCAGTGACAGGGGAGGTGACACATTCATGTCATGTGTGTTGTGCTTTGAGGTGTTTTGGGATGTGAGGAACGCAAAGGATACCATGACAACGTCCACACTCTCACACCCTGAGGAGGGCCACCATGGGGCGCTGCACATTGGGACTCTGGTAATTCATGGCTGCTGGTGTGAAATCTGTGTAATGGATCATAACAAGCCTTTCACACCAAACCAGACTTCCTGATATTAAGAACCATATTACCCATAATTACTATGTGTGGTATTTTGTTTTGCACTTGAATGGATGCTTGAAGCGGTACATTTATGTAATATTAAATCAAATGTTAAATGAAACAACAGCCAAGACCGTAGCTTGATTGCATCTACATGGATGTGGAGTTAATGAATCGTGTAATAATTTTACAGTTCAATAATCTAGGAATCTTCACATGAAAAAATATTTAATAAAGGGGGAAATGCCATATCCACTTACACAGAGAGCAAACAAAAATCTAGAGGAAGGTGAAGAGTGTGAAATATCTGTGTCTGAGTCTGGCAAGTGTTCTTGAAACCTGCACCCTGTTCAGTGAGATTAGATGCTTGTGTTTGAGGGGTTTAGTCCTTACTCGTTCAAGGAGAAACATGCTCCTCTTTAAACTGTGATTTAATAAAGCAATTGTAGCACCATCTTTTTTGTCAGAGGATGATGCCTGGTGTTTCATTTGTTTGTGAAGGGGATTGAAAAAGACTAAACAGCCTATGTTATCAGAACAGGTTTCTATTTCAGCTAGCATCATATGAAAGGAGCCATCTTGTGGTTGTCTCTTCTGCAAATAAAATGTTGCTGTAAGATTGCTTTGAAAAGCTGAAGTTAAAGACGTGTCTGTGTGGTGATTTTTCTTCTGGTTGTTTAGAAATGTTACCTTCTGAGTAACGCTTGACCTTACACACCTTTTTAGTCAGAGAAATTGTTTCATTCTATCAGATTCGAATTCTACCAAATCTTCAGAATTAAAATAGCACATCTATCTATCAATAAAGGATTAAACTTCACGTGTTAAGTCTGTGTGCGCCCCAATATTTGCTAGTCCTCTGAGCTCTTGCTCAGAGCTCTAATCTTCACTCTGAATTTTGCTTTAAACTATGATCAACAGCATATCCTCTGAAATATGTCTCTTAATAGAACTGCATGTGGTGTTAAGTGATTTTTTTAAAATATAATCTTCATTAAAATGTGTTCCCTGGGAACTCCATGCATTCCAGGCACATGGTATCACCATCCTTTGCTCCTGGACTTCAAACTTGACTTGGGGAGACAACATTTAGATGACACATCAGTCTGATTTCTTCACCTCTTTGCTGATGCACAGTGGCACTTACGAGTTTTAGAGTTTGATAAATCCACATAATCCTGAGTAGATGTCAGCAAATTTATTTTATGTAGGTTAGCTCACTGATGATTGTATCAATTTAATTAAGTATATTAAAAATACCCCCACCAAATAACCCTAGTTAAACCATATAAACACAAGTTTCAGTCATAATGTTTAAAGCTCAGTTTCCCTAATAATATTGAGTAAGGTTATGTGTCATTCAATTTGGGTAGCTGTCTGCCTGCCGCAGTTGCTAGTAATAAATGTAACATCCAGGCCAAGGATCACCATAATTTGCTGGAAGTATAGAAAAATGTTACAAATTTGATTTGGTTGCTATTTGTCTGCAAATATTGATTCAAAGGCAAAAACATGTGAAATCTATAGTTTCTGGCAAATTCGTGCACATATGACAACTGACAGATAAGCAAAATCTTACTTTAGAATGTGCTGTTTGAGGTTTATTGCATTCCCTGGAGTTGAAGAAAAGACTGTTCTAGGAAAAATAAGCCTGGAATTGGGGTTTGAAGTGAGACTAAATACTTATTCCTGCTTTAATGAGAGGTAAACTTTGAGAAAAGGAGAGACAGGATTAGCAATAGTTTTTACTACAGCTGGTTTAGGAAGACATTGTAAAAAATATGTTTTGGGAAAGTGAGCCATTGGACTAAAATTAGACCTGATAAAATTTTCAATCAGAGACCACCAATTATTTTTTGACTGGAAATGTGTGTAAGCTTCTTCAGAATATGCTTTCTTTGCTTTAAAACTGGAAGTATAACAGTTTTTGATGAAAATCAGATTTCTTTAAAATTATTAAAATAGTTCAAATGTTTTAAAATTTTTAAGATGCTTAAGTTGCTTTTAATTTTTTTAATGTTTTACTGATATTTTTACTTTTTCTCCTCACTTAAAGAGAAGAAGTAAAAAAATTTTATTTTTCGTGTGATGGAAAAATATTTCCAATGTCACTCTAAATAAGATCAAAAAGTCAGATGACATCTCACTATTTGAGAAAATTACTTCATTGAACAAAGCACCATGGCTATAGAAAAGATAAGTAGGGAAATCAAAGATACCATGCCATGTAAGATTTTGACATAAATCTTTCAGTAAGATTATGTTTGATCTGATGCAAGCAACAATAATTTTCAGGCAAAGTCATTGATCTTTACTTTCTATTTTAATTACTGTTCTCTATCTTGCATCTAGTAAAGGAGAACGAATGAAGTAGGAGAGGATTCTTGCCTAAGAAATACATTAAAAGCAAGCGAATTAAAGTATCTTCCCTCCGAAAGTGTTGCTGGTATGACAGTGATGATGATTTTGAGTGCTGGATTAAGAGAGACAACATATATATTAGATTATTTTTCACAGAAATAATCTGCAGCCTTTTTTCTGTACCTGTCAGGATACAAAAAGTCTCCTTTAAAAAAGTGAGTGTGCATCTTCAAAGACAACCACCCCAGTTATCCAGACCCACAGCCTGACCTCTGTGTTATGTATTTGAGTGGCACTTGAGGTAAAAGCTTATTCTTTATATGTTTCCACAATGACATGGATTTACTTTGGTGAAACTGAAATCATAGGTCCCAGACAGATGGAATTGTGCAACTTTTTTAATGTAAAGACATATAAAAGTCCAGAATTTTGGCAATTGTAAGATCTTCAGAGGAGAATAAACACACATTCTAAGAAATGTAGAATGTAATGAAGTTAAAAGCGAATCAAATGTGAGAGTAGACTGCTTGGAAGAGAGTACATTTTTAAAGTATTACATTCCCTCTGATGTCTGAACTCTACAAAAGCTGTTGGAAACTATCAGCGTATCCTCACTTTACGGAACTGAACAGAGTTGATTAGAATTTTCAGGATTCAGTTTCCAGAAATTTCTTGTTGCTAAGTGAAATTGTAGTCATAGATACCTTTTTTTACCTAGGTCAGCACTTCCATATTAATAAACAAGAAGTAGAGTAAGATTTTCCTTAGGAATAAATCACTGCCATCCACTGTTTATGGAAGCTTGTAGCAGATCAGTCTTAAAGGTACCTTTGTCCATATTTTTTTTATTAACTAGGACTATGCTGAGTTGGCAATCAGAAATTGTGTTATTCAAAACAGTAAGAAAAGCATTTTTAAACTGTATTGTGAAATAATTAAATGGCAGAATCTGGAAGAGAATGATGTAATGCCATGATCTGGAAATTCATCCAAAAAAGAAACTATTTGTCTCTCTGCTTCTTTTTCCACTTTGGCATATTGAATGAAGTCTAATTTACTTGACTGAAACCTTTAGCTTCCATAGTAAACTTCGGATTTGCTAGAAGTAGAATACTTTTGGTACAGAAAGACATTTCATCCATCTATGGTGGAAAATGAGCCCTATTTGTGATCTGAAAAGTTTTCTGATGTTGTATATATAGTACTGAATATACATTGTGACATTCTGATGGAAGTTAATCAGTGATATTCCCTGTGAATTCACCTTCAGATGAGTGTTGTCTCCTTTTGTCATTTACTTTAGTATTATAACAAGTGAATATTTCTTCCTTTTTATAAGACCTTAAATTTAATCCTGAGAAGCACAGCATATTTTTTACCATGTCCAGCTAAATGCTGCTAAAAACCGATTGAACACCCGTGGTTCTTGCAGACACCAGCCTGTTCTTCCCCAGTACCATCTCTTCTGCAATATCAGAATCCAGGTTGGAATAAGGTTAATTTTCACTGACCTTATCAAAATAACAGAACAGCTTTAAACTAAAATATTAACTTTGTTGATTACATTGGACATTTTGCTATATAAATCTGTGCCAGTGATAACTTTTTGGCTGGACTGAAGAAATGATTACAGCCCAAGTGCAGCTATATTGAAAGTTACTGTGAAGACCTTGCCTTATGTGCAACTTCAGTACATATTCCCCTGTCTGCTAGGCAGACCAGAATACTGTCTGAAATAACAATTCTGAGCAGAAAGTACCAAGAGTAAATGCTGCCCTGAAAGCAAAAGCTTTATAGGCAGTACAAGCCAGCATGTTAGCCTGGAAGCCTCTCCATGTAGTATTTTTTTTTCTAGCAGATGCTCTCTCTCCAGCTGTAGTAGCTACATTCTGGTATCAAAATCTAATATCCTAACATGCAGATATCCTTTTTATTGATCAGACTCTCTCTGACAGATACAGGCATTTCGGGGAGAAAATATGTGTTTTGTTTACTCATGGTGTTGCCATCCTGAAGAAGTTTCTGAAATTAGACCTAGCAAGTTTTATGGAGCATCCTACAAGGAAGCCTAAACCACAACCATTATTTATATCAACATAAAGTAATGGTGTAATCCCAAAGGAATGGAAATGTTTTATTTTAAGAATCAGACAGGGCATGAGAGACTGTGTGATACCACATGTTGGCATAATGCTGAAGATCTTCAGCCATGCCAGGTTTTGAAATGATGGATAGTACTGTGTCTAAAATGTCTTACCTTTTTTGAAACACACATAATTTTCTCCCTGCTTGGGGAATAATTGTCTGCTAATCACAGTAATGAAATGGATGACCAGACTTGCAAATCCACCTAGACGTTCAAGCATTTGAGAAGCTGAGAAGTATCCAACTAGTTAGGATACCAGCCCACATTATGGTAGAACAGGTTTGATTCGTGTCCTATTAGAGATTTCTTATGTTGTCCCAGATAAGACATACTGGTTCAGATCCACAAAGGCTTCTTGCTCCCATGAATGGCAGCTGAAACCCACTTCAAACAGCAGTTACCTTCTGTGGGTCTCTGCCTAGGTCCTATTCATTGGGAAAATAAAGTCTGAGAGGACTGCTGGGACTCCATCGTTCCCCAAGGTTTGTCAGGCTAAGTATAATTTATGTGAAGTGCTGAGATACTACAAAGGACAGGGAAATAGAAATAATAATAAACAAAAGCTTTCAAGTTCCTCTAATACATCAACCATGAAAAAATCTTTGATACTAAAGCTTTAATATATTCATATCATAAGGCATATTACCACTGCCAAAAAAAAAAAAAAAAAAAAGCCAAACAAAACAAAGAAAGTACAAGCTATAAAACCATTGTATGTTTGGGAAATGCTTTGGCTTTTTTTTTCTCAATGAAATGGTAGGGAAATAAAACCCTGTATGTGGATTAGAGCCATTTGGCTCAATGAACTCCAAAATTTGGTGCTATTAGCAAATTAGTATTGAAAGAATTCCAGGCAGCTGTGATACATAGTTAGACAAAACAATAGTTCTTTGCTTTCCATTTGTGTATCATCATGTGGAATTTACACATTTCACACATTTAATAATGTGATTTCTTATCTTAATAATATAGATGGTTTGGATTCAAGTTACATAAATCACAATCTAAACAATTTCTTGTTCACTTGTATGTCAAAATCAAGCAGGAGTATTTTTCACTTCTAAAAATCACATTTCTGATTTTTTTTTTTTTAATGTATGACCTTGAACTTGTAGATTCCTGCTCAATCACCAGGTGATATCTATTTTCCAAAGGACAGGCAGCACTGGTGTGCTCCTCTCCTCTTCTTAAAGGAAGGGAACAATGTAGGTGACTAATTACTACCACTCACCTCAGTGGAGCTCAGGGTAAGGCCCATCAATTTGAGAGGTATGTATAGCATAAGATGTACGTGATATTCTTTTCCCCAGCATCACCTCTGGCTAATTCAGGCAGTCCAAATTCAGCATACCGGATCCACATCCACACTTGGGGGAAGGCAAGGAAAAAATCTGCCGTTTTGAACTGCTCACTCTGACTTGCGTTTGCCCTCCATTCCAAACTGCACTACGTAGGAGCCAAGGCACCTATTTGGGTATAAAAACATCCAAGGTTAGATGCTGTAGTTGTCCATCTAAATCAGTTTGTAGAACAGGTGTATAAGTTTTTTGATGGTACTAGACTGAGGAACCGACTTAATCCCTTATACAACAACAGAAATGGCAAAGTCAACAGCAGGACCACAGTGCTGAGAATCATGCCCTGCCAGTCTGTCTCAGCCTTGACCAAAGACCAAAATCTTTATGGTTCGTTGTCAATGTCTGTTTCACCTTCAGTTTTCACTAAAAGTGCCAGGAAAAAAAAGAGGATGCATGCCACTGTTTATGTTTTTAAATATTCTAAACTAAATGTGTTGAGGTGTGTGACCTCAGAAGATAAAGTTATGCATGTACCGCGTGTATTTTGAACCTTATCTGGGAAACTGTGCTTTCCAAAATGTGTAGGGCTTGGGATGAAAAGAGAATATATTTAAACTCTCTAGTTTTTGGAAAAAGACTAACTAAAACAGGAATATGAATCCATAAATTCACCAGGGATAGTCAGGAATCAGGCCTAATTTAGGAATAGAGCCTCTGAAGCGAGTTTGGGAATGGGCACAGTGATGGAGCCTCAAACATATAGGACATCTCCAGAAAAATGAGAATCAGGAAGGAAAATGCTAATGATTTTTTCAGCCTAACTTTGCGTTTCTCACCTCTAGCCACCTATTGGGACTGTTCTGACCAAATGCTAAAGAGCTCTGCTAGGACAGATCTTGCATAAGTTATGTTATTCAAGTTTAATTCAGCAGTCTAGATTTGGGACATACTTAGCTATTTCCTAGAAGTATTAGCTCAGTTTTATTCAGGTTTTCCATGGTTTTACGCCAGGCAATTTAACTGAAAGTAGCTCAGTTTTCCCCTGTGTCTTATATTATGGGAAAGAATCCATAGCTGTCAGGAGTTCATATGATGCTTTATGATTTTTTTTTCTGATACTGATGTAATTCTTGCACAATATATGTGTTACAGTGTTACCCAGACTCTACAGTTACTACTATACAGATGACGCATTGCTGGAAATGTAAGCGGGAAACCTTATCGCTCAGAACTGAGAGCAGGATGTCAAGAATAGGAGCAGTGAGGGTGCTGACTCACAAGTGGTGAGGCTCAAATAGTGATGGCTGACACTTCCTGCTCCCAACTGTCCTTTTCATCCCATGACATGCAGTTTTCCACCCCTAGTGCAAAGGTGGTTCAGCCGCTCATGTAGCAACTGCTGAATTTCTATAATTTGCAGCCAAGCCTATTTAAGGTAACTCCAAATAATTTTTGTCTTACCTTAAAGCTAAACTAACTACCTTAAACTGTTCTGCCAACAGTAGTACTTCAGCAGTGGTTCTCCAACTGAGACACAGTTGCAACAGAACAAAAGTCTCAGGGGAATTGGAGATAGGACTTTTATCAATGGCCTCAATGGACTCAAGATGTTGAATAGGGAAAAAGGTCATATTGTATTCTGTGCTGAAAAGCTCAGGAGCATTTCCAGGCTCTTTGGTGTGAGCCTTAACCCAACTACAGTTTGGATGAAACACACATCTAGGACAAATCACTGCTGATCTTGAATCAAAATTCTTGAATTGGGAAGTAGCTCCAGATTCAGAGATAAATTTAGATGTCTACAATGTAGATTTCTACATTTGAGGTACGTGCTTAATGCACAAGAGATTTAGCAAATGCAGTCAATGGTGCTCTGAGACCAGTGTTGTATCTTGTTGGATTATATTCTCTCCTTTCATTGACCATTCCTGGAATAACAGTGAATGAATCATGCTCATCTGTCTAAGTACTAATGACTCTTCGATGGTGTCCCCCTTTCCTTCCTTTGTCATTGTTCTTCTTTTCCATTTGTTGGTAATACTTCTCAAGTCTGGGACGTAACTGTCAGAAACATTGTGTTTTCTTGCAGAAATCTCATGAATGTTAGTAGATAAGAATAGTATTTGCTCTATGTTATGGACTCTAATTCTAGATATGCCTATAAGACTATAAGCAGAAGACACAGAATCTGCATCATTGATGTCCCTGCTCCCACATACAAACTGTCGAGTGTCTCACTGAATGCATAAGATTTCACTGAATGGTTAGGAGTGTGTAATGACTTGCTCTTTTTTCTGTCTTTCATACACATGAAAAGGCATTATCTTATTAAGCATTTAGTTGTGCCTTTACCTCCAGTATTCTCTTTAAGAGCACAGCTGTTGTCTTGGGCTAAGTTACAGTAAGTCCTTTGTGGTTAATTTTATCCCTTAGTGTCTTCATCTGCCATGAGATTGTCCATGTAGCCAGAGCACCTACAATTTTCTTCCAATATTCCCATCATTTTAATACTACAAGAATTCTTCATAGTCTGTGAAATGTACCCTTATGCTGACCATCATTATTTTTCACTTCCCTTCCAATACTTTCCAAGGTTTTCATTAGTTTGTCTTTTTAACACTGTTCTTAATAAGTGTGCCTGAGGTTAAAGAGAAGCATTGTTCAGGGAGAAAAGGGCTTCTGGTGAAACAGATGTCACTAGCAAGACTATATATCTCCTTCTTTTGGCAACTGGCACAGATTCTGGCCAAATTATCAGTGGCCATCCTGCTCTCCAACAGATGGTCAGAAGTGTGGAGAGCCAAAAGCCCGTCTATGGACACGGAATATGTTGAAGAGTGTATGTCTAGACACAAATGTTGAATGAGCTTTTTACTCTGAACTTCTGTGCCTGCAGTCAATTGAGAGGGAAGGACAGCTTTTTAATAAAGGAACATTCTGCATCAACATATGGCTGCATCAGCGTTTAGGGTGGCTGGTTGTTATGGGAGGGCTGGGGAGAGGGAGATCATGAAGTCAGTGGCGTATTAGAAGAGTCACTCCATTTTCGGTTTCTTCCTATAGGAAATACCTAGTAAGAGACCAAAACACAGTGCTTAAGTTTCAGCTAAGTTACACAGAATTAGTTCAGGAAGTTGGAAAAATCTGCAGTACAGTTGCTCAAATAAACTTCTGTAGCCTTAGAACAGAATTTCACAGGTGTTTTAATAGAAAATCTAACTTGTTTTCTTATGGCTTTGTCACATTTGCCAACAACTCTGAGAATCAGGGATGTTTTTGTTGTCACAAAACTATCTCACAAAATATAGAAGTTATTAGATGGATCAGCGAGAAGTTTGTGGGGCTTCTTATAGTCATGTTTAGGAACCTCACTGGTTCTTAGTTTTTTAGGGGAAAGGTAGTGACCTATGCTACTGTAGCTGAGCCAGGAAAAGTGTATTGCAACAAGTATAAATATACATAATTAGGTCAAGACTGTTGTCCTACATTTTCCTGTAGGAACTCTCACTAATTTACAGACTGTACTTTACACATGACCTGTTTTCACTTGTATATGTAGAACTCTTACCCATCTGAACCCAAAAATCAAGCAGGTTTAAATCAGTTGCCTGGTGTGTTAGGTGAAGGCATAAAATTGTGATAAACACTAACAAGAAATTTACTGGATAGTATCAAGAAAGTGGTAGAGATTTACTCAAGTCAAGGGAACTCAGCTGCAGAATTTGTTTGTTTCTTGAATGAGTATAAAGGGGAATTGACTTTAGCTTTGAAGAAAAATGGAGGCAGGTATTAAAGAACTGAGGGGGGGACAGATGAGAGAATGAAGGAGCTGGCTTCTTGTTTGCTGTGCCCTGAGGAGAATGTTACAGGTGCTTGCATGCCCTGGAGCATGAACCAGTACAAAATGGAGGCAAGTCAGTCTTCACTCCTCACCATCAGTGCATCCAGGCACATTCCAAAGATCGCCTTTGTTGTGGCAAAAGGGAAAGTTCATCTTTAGGAATTTCATGCAGAAATGAGACCAAATGCAACAAGACTTCGGTAGTGTGTGTACCTTCCCATGGAGGCTTGGCTAGAGACTATTGGGATGGCTCATTTAAAAGTCATAAAAAACAGCTACCAGGTAATAATTATTTTCACTTACTATCAAGACTGTTTTGGGTGACTAAGGGATAAGAAGTAATCTACTGCAGCCATGCACCTATACTTTTTGGATTCAATTGCATCCTGCTTTTGCATCGATTCCCCCTTACACTTTTTGCTATAATCCCTGATATTTTAAATCCTGTCATTTTTAGAGCGGCCAAAATCATATGCCTTGTTTTTTCTTTTAAAACTTGATTCTCCATGGATGTGTTATTTGACTTCGTACACGTGTTTCTATAGTTGATGATTATAAGGTCAACCACCAAGTGAGCTCACTAGCAACGTGCATTCAGTAGCAGTCCTCATTAGTTGTTTCATAAAAGCATGGTTTTCTTTTCAGTTCTTTGTACATTGTACTGGTACGAAGTGCCCTGTGAACTCAATACCAGCTTTCTGGTATTTACCAGCCTGTTTTCTATTCTTTTAGCTCAGCTAAAAATTACTTTGACTAAATACTAGCTGATGCGCAATCTCATAGGCAATGTGAGATGTGTTTAGTAACAGCATTTTATTTAAATAATGAAATCCACAATGGTGTTGAATTATGGTGCTTGCTTCAGAAATGTTTTCAAGTTCCTTGCCTTTCTAATTTTTAAAGCACATACTGCAGGTGTAAGAAAGGGGAAGACACAGCCTAACTCTCTGGGTAGAAAAGTATGTCTTTGTGTTCTGTGAAAAAGGCCCAATCAAGGACCTAATCAAGAGACTGCAGAAGCTAAAGGCTCTCTGCGATCAACAGGCCTGGTATGGGGCTATTGTGTACTGTTTTATAGCTGAGGCATTGTGTTTGCTATTCTGATGGAGCTCTGCACAGGGTATGAATAGGAAAGTGGAAGCCAATGCCAGTTCCTGTTGTTTTTTTTTCTGTACGAGAGTCTGTTAGCGCTTTGCCACACACCCTGAAGTCCTGCTGTCACGTGGGCTTGTTTCCTGACTGCATCTCTGCCAAGTTATTTTCACCATCCTTTGTTCATTATTCTCTCCCGGCCTGTCTGCTGCACCTGTGTGCTTTTCAACTCCTTGACGCATCTGGAACTCTTTGTCCGACTCTGGACAGTAGTTTTTCTCCTGTGGCAAATCTGATACTGTATGAAGAGATCTGGCTGTGTTCCAGCCTGCTTGAAAGTGTGGCTTTGCACAGTAAAGTGTGTACACATGAATACCTGAGTGAGCGCTTAAGTAAATCTCCAGAACAAATCTATGTGAGTGTTACCTGGGTGAGGGCTGAGTGACTTAAATCAGATGATTGGGGAGTCATATTTCGCAATTCAACAATTACCTGCTACCAGATCTGAATCTAAACAGTTTTTTAGGGGTGTTAAATTTTTATTCTTTCATTTATGCCAGAAAGGAAGAGCTTTTCCTCCTCATTTACTGATCTAACATAAATACTACCATCATTAACAGAGAAAATCATAGGTTTAAGTTACAGAAAAATTAATCTAATAGCTATTCATACTATTGGCAGATTAATAAAAGAAATCTCACTATACTGATTTTTGGTAGTTACAGCAGACACATCACAAGCTGCAGATGCAGGTGCACACTGAGAAGTCTGATGTCCATCTACTTCCCATAGAAGTGTTTTAGCTACTGGGCAATAGGACAAGTTGAAGGCAAAAGCAGTCATCACTCTTGTTGAAGCTTGGCCACTGTGTGACATGGAAAGCTTGAAGAGAATCTGAAGTGCTATACCTTCATCTTGGGGGCAGTAGGAAAAATGGTCATATTTAAAATGTGTAGATTCAGATTTACGTGAATTCTGCATGGAAAATAAACTGGCCATCCGAGTCTGAATATGTCAGAGCAGCACTCACAGGAGCCTGCCTGTTTTCCCCACTTAGAAGCTTCTAGCTTATCAAATTATAATGCAGACATTCAGTGAGCAAATGTGTCGTGTCAGTGAACAAATCTTAATTGAATGTACTTATGCCTGTTACCATGGTTAATTCTACATACTTATCCCAGAACTGTTGAGATTATTGGCATGGTTGATTTGTATTCCACATCTAATGCATAATACAGAATTTTGCTTTCTTATTTGTGAACAGAACAATTGGGACTCCGGGTGAACTTGAGAGAGCCAACAGGCACTGCCATCTCATGTCAGTTTGGTCTCAAGTAAATGCTTAGGTTAGAAGATGCAGGGTTGCTAACCTTCATGGTTCTATTGCAACATGTGACACTTTGCTTAAAACTTCAGCCTCTTGTTGGACTTCAACAAAGCTTTCAATATGGTTTCCTTCAGCCTTCTCTGGCACAAAGTGGCAAGTGACAGGATGGGTGTTCTGAGAGATAAGCAGAAAATAGGCTAACAGTTACGAATAGGATTCCCCAGGCATCAATACTGGCACTGTGCCGTTGAACATCTTCGTAAGTGATCTGAATGATGAGATTGAAAGCATCCTTACGAAGTTCGCTGATGACACCAAACTGGGTAGTTGAGGTGGGCATGTCAGAAGGGAGAGCCACCTTACAAAGTTGCCTGGCCAGGCTGGAAGAGTGGGCAAGCAAGAACAGTATGAAGTTTACAAAGTGTGGCTGGGGAGCAGCCTTACTGAATGGGACCTGGGGCTGCTGGTGAACAACAAGCTGAGCAGGAGTCAGCAGTGTGCCACTGTGGCACACACGGCAAATCCCAGGCTGCATCTGCAGGGCTGTGACTGGCAGAGACAGAGATGTGATCATCGCATTCTTCTCAGCACTTGTCCAGCCACACCTGGAGTGCTGTGTGCGGCTGTGGTACCACAATTCAAGGCAGACTGGAGAGAATCCAAAGGAGGACTGTGAAGGTGATTCAAGGGCTAGAGAAGCTGCCCAGTGAGGAAAGACTGAAGGAATCAGGTCTCTTCCCCCTGGAGAAGAGTCAAGGAGGCACCTCATTGCAGTGTTGCAGCTGCTACTTAAAGGGTAGCTACAAAGAGACACGCGAAGAGGACAAGGGGCAATGGGTAGAAGTTGCACCAGGAGAGGTTTCATCTCCATATAAGAAAGAAATTTTTTACAGTGAGAACAATCATTCACAGAAACAACTTTCCCAGTGTTGGAACCCCCGTCACTAGAGGTTTTCAAGAAGTGATTGAATCACTAAGCAGCTGATAATCTCACCTAGGCTCCCTGTCCACACAAAAGGGGCCAAGTAATATTTGGAGGTAATTTCTAATGTGGGTTGCTTTGTAATTCTATTATTGTTTAAAAACCTGTTTTCTTTTAAATAAAAGTAAACTTTTTAGACCTAGATGCTGTAATGTCTTGAACTGTTAGAAATAATGTGAGAAGAGCCTTGGAGGGCAAATAAAAGGAGCTGAGAATAAATTATGAGAATGAATTATTGGAAAGCAAATCTGAAACTTTTTGCAAGCCAAACCTCTTTATGTTTGAGGAATCAGTTCAGAACTTGTAAAGGCGTAGTGTGTTCAGTATTATAAAAAGTCTCTCTTTGCTACACCTGGTTGTTATTAATGCTTATTGAGAAGATAAAGGAACTGGTACCCCAAGTGGCTTGCTAAATTACCCTGTAAATTCTGGAGTTTATGTTCCTTGGCACCAGAAGAATTTTTCCTTCTTTTTTTCAGAAATGCTTATGTGTTTCCAGGCCCTCTGCTGCAAGTTTGGTTATTTCTTCCTCATTATATTTTTTACATTCCACTATATTGCTAATCGTGTAATCTTAGGATTTTTTTTAAATATTTCATAAAATTTTTAGATTTTTAAAAAATCGTGTTTCTCTGTTCTGACTTACTACCTTTATGAATGCATCTCAGCTTTCATTGGAAATAAAGTATCTACACATTTCAGTTTCTAAGGAAATGCTTGAAAATATGACTGGAGCACACTCTAGAGGCTCAAAATTTCAATGGCAGATAAATTACCCCAAATTTATTCATATATTAAATCTCGTGATTTTAAAGCCAATCTCGTGATTTTTTTAAGCTTTTTTTTTTCATTTCTACTGAAGATTTGAAGCAAGGTTTCTGAATACTATAGTCTCATCTGGCATTCCTCTAGAGAACTATCTTGTATTACTCCTAATCTGCTGACAGGGAGCTGGGTTTTGTATGTTCTGCTAAGTCTTATATCTAGGTCAAAGATGGATGACATTCTGCCAGTTTATAAAGGTGCTGATATTATTTCTCTAGTGTTCTGCAAACTAGGAAAATTTGTCTTGGTAGGTTTTAGAAAAGGATTGTGTCCTGAAAAGGATGAATGCTGCACTTCATAGATTTGTTTGGAAGACTGAGACACAAGTATTCATAAATTAAAAAATTCTAAACAGGTCTGTGGATGTGATAAGGTTGTATAGAATTTATTATGGCACTTACAAAGGGTCACTACCCTACACAGAGACTATGTGTTCTCTGCAATTTTACATCATGTTACATGACTAGGAAGCTTGCATGAAGAAGAGGAAGAGCAAGATTGACAAAAATCCCAATTTATAGGTTCCTTCAAATAATTCGAGTTTGACCATGTGCCTATTGATCTCCGCTTTGCAGATATTTTTTTTATCTGCATAATATTTCCAATCAAATGTGAAGCTTTCGAAGCTTAGAGCATAGTGCTAATAACACCAAGATTGTGGGTTTGATCCCTGTATGCACTATTTACTTAAGAGATGGACTCAGTGATTGTTGAGGGTTCCTTCCAACTCAGAATATTCTGTGATTCTGTGATTCTGTGAAGTGCAGCAAAAGGATTAGTGCATTTTTTTGACTGCTGACACTTTAGGATCATGTTTAGTAGCGGGTTCATGTTACTCTCTTAAAGGATGGTGCAAATTGGGCTAAATGTCTGGTTGAGTGACCTAGACAGCTGAATGCTGTCACTGTATCTGAGCAGCAACTTGTGAAATCACTCACAGTGCTTCTAAGCTGCCAAATAGGCAACTATCAACACTGTCAAATTTTTGTTATTATTTTCAGCTATTTGTTAAACATCCATGTTGCCTGCTTGGATTCTGTTGACCATGTATTATTTTAGGCTGACACTTTAGAGCCTGAAGATGAATCAAACTCAGGCATCCCTGTCTGGGTGTGGAGCCTACATTCAGTAATCACAAGACGTTTCTTTTTTTAAACTGCAGTTGCTGTCTCTGTTCCCACTTCTCTGGCTGGCCGTTTGTTCATTACACAGAAAATGTGCCCTCCAGTCATCTGTCCTGCATTGGCTATGCTGCTTATTTGAAGAATTTGGGGCAGAATTGGGCATAGCCAGGAGCAGCCCTCCTGGTTACAGGTTCAAGGGATGTGCAGCCTGTCTGCAGAGCAGTTGGCCTGGCACGGAGCCGCTTGGCACACTCTTGTTATCAAGACCCTGCAAGTGCTCAAGACCTGAGGATGTGGCCAAGGCAACTGAGGGATGTGCTGATCCAGCATGTCCGTGCTGAAGCATGGATTTCCAAACTGTAAGCTGTGCGCTAACATCTACATTTGGAACAGGTGGCTGGGGATTTTTTCTTTAGTTGGTAGAGAGCCTTTGAATTTTTGAAATCGTCTGAATGTCTGTTCAGGTTCTGAACTGCTGTGATTGTAGTTACCAATCCCTGGCAGAAACCCCACGGCTGGAAGTCAGGGATAAAAGAAGAGGGGTAAAATGGACAGTGCATCTGAGCAGATCTTTTTCCTAAAAGGTATGGATCACTATATAAAATTTTTGATTCAAAAATGTCCCTGGATTCTGGCTTATAAGTGGAGAAAGACAAAGTATTTTCATTTAGAAACTCAAGGAAAATTTTAAAATCTTTTAGTATTTTTCGTTAAAAAGTAGATTTCAAAGAAAATTTGTACTTTGTCAATGTTACACTTTCCCATCAGAAAATAGTTTTACCAGTCTTACTGGAAAGTTTTCAAAAGCAGACCAAATAACAAGTTTTTCTGCCAACCAAAATATCTAAATTATTTTTTAAAGGAATTTTTAATTCTTTTTAAAAAGTGGCCAAGCTGTCCGTTGGCATTTGATCCTTTTTGGCATTCTGTATCCCTTAAAATCCAGAGTTTGTCTGAATTCTGGTTACAGAAAGGGTTTTGGCAGTATTAACTACTGATTTCTAAGTTCATGTAGTGAAATCCCTCTGGGCAGGAAAGCTTATGTTTCAATAGTAACTACCAGTAATGACAAAAGAAAAAGAAGAGAAGACCCACAGAGGAAAAGTAAAGTAAATATGAAGAGGGAGGGAACATTAAGAAAGAGAATAGGAAAAAATGTGCCATGTGACTGGAGTCAGAGCAGGAAAGATCATTCTTGGGGTTTGATACTGAGCCTTTTCTTCATTTACTGGTTTTGGTGTCTAGCACTGATGCTGGGTAAGACATCAAAGATAGTTTATATATACCGTGCTACTTTCCAATGAAATAAAAGTCATTAATAGCTATACATAAGACAGGATATTCTTAGGAAAGGTATCATTCATACACATTCTTTCAGAGTTTGCTAATACTCCATGGCTTTTATATTTTCAAAAATTGTTCCTGATTGTGCAAATGCAAATAAAGGCACAGAGGGACTTCTGCTTGCACTATAGCCTTTAAGTATGCAAACAGCATTGCCATAGATATAGCTAAAGATAGAGCTAAAGGCTAGGGATAAGTCAGCATGAGTGGGCTTGTTTCTTATCTGGAATTTCAAAACAATATTTATTCATAGACCACTGACTATAAGTCTTAAGAAAGATTCTTCTTTTTTTAACCTTATTTAACAATTACAAAATTAATGTGTTTAATTGTTAGTTATGCTTGGATATTTTTTAAGACCTTTATATAAATAGGTTTTGATTTCTTACTTTTTAATTACTACAGGTTAGCCTTCAAATACACTTATTTTTAACTGCTTGCACAGATACCTTTGTGCACTGCTAAAATTCAGGAGGAGAATTACACTACAACAGAACTAAGAAAATTATAAGGTGGCTATATTGTTTTGTGCTACTGTTACATGCGTGCATGTGTAAAATCAGTCTGTGTGCTCTTACAAAAATCATACTGCATGAACAAAATTTGTATGTACTCAGCGGTCTGAACTCTGCACTTGAGGAGAGCCTTTCATCGCCGGAACGTGACAGGAAGGAGAAGCCACTTCTGGCAAAGACACATGATGAAATTAATTCCCATTCATTGAGCTCATCGTACTGGTAAGGGGAAGCACTGTAAAAGTAACTATTAAGAGACAGAGCTAAGAACATCAGTGAGCTCAGCATAGTATGCTTTTCAGCTTTTGTGATTTTATTAGGTATCTGGATGAGGTCACCTCTTGAAATAGCTGAGAGGAAGAGAAAGGAGAAAAGATGCCGGTTGCCTAACATCATCCTGCTAAAGAAATTGCATAGCCTCTTGCTAACACCAAAGAGGTTCATTTTGAGTTGTTGTTTTCTTTATATTGAAGGATATGCTAACAATTAGGGATTTTTTTTGTTTTGTTTTCTTTCCCTGAATATTCTTGAAGAGTAAATTAGAGCCGTTCTCGTGAATGCAACTTCTTGTCCTGGCAAATCATAAGCAATTGCTGTAATTGTTTCAGTCTTTCTGGTCTTTGGTGATGAAAGAGAAATCCTTTCTTATGCTTGCATTTTAAGACCAGAAGTGTGAATGATGAGTATTTAGCCTGACATTCTCCATAACACAGGTCACATCTTAAGTCATAGTCACAGAGGTTCCATTAGGTAAGTAACTGCTGCCTCATCTGCTTATTCAATACTGAGTAATAAAATGCCTTGAGCTTATTCCTATATGTTGGGGTTTTTTAAATCAAGGTGATTACTGTGAATTTCCATTAGCAAGTACTACCACAAGGAGAGATCGGCTATTTTTGTCTAAAATTCATTGATTACTGATCATTTATTTATAGCTGTAATTCTAGTTCAGATGGTATTTTAGATTGTAATTTGGACTTAGGTTTTCTTTGTGGGATTTCTTTGTAGGTTTTTTATTTATTTATTTATTTTTATTGTTCGATATATAGAAGCTTCAGTATGAAATCATTGGGCCTGAAAGGACGTCAAAGTTAATTTAGTGCATCTTTCTGTTGCCAGGCAGGAACATGTGTAGATATATCCCTTCTGACAGATACTTACCTAGTGTTTTCTTAAAGGTTGCTAACAATGCTAAAGATTACAGCACCTGCCCAGAAAAGCTGTAAAAACATTTCCCCATGTCCAAGCTGAGTTCGCCTTGCTGCTGTTTAAATTAGTTCTTTTCCATTGCATGCACCACAGATATGAAAAACACATTATTTCCATATGGTTTGCAATAGCCATTCTATGTATTTGAAGATATGCTCCATCTTTTTGCATAGGTTATATATTTTGTGTACTGTGCTGTTGTTCCTGCCTTGCATTCTCACTTTCCCCTTGCTATTATCAGTAGCTTCATTAGCACACATATCTACTGTTATTCTTATTGTTCTTTCATTTTTGCCTCAGGTACTTAGAATCTTCACAGTGAGTAATTTCTTGATAGTAAAACATCAAACCTTGCTTTTATATTTTATCTAAATTATTTTAGCCATATTGCTAAAGACAAAAGTCAACAGTACAACAGGAATTTTTGCTATGCCATTGGAATTCAAATGTTCTATTTTGATATTTTTTTAATAGTGATTTCCATTTTCAACTCTCCAGAATGAAAAGCAGAGAAGTGTAGGTATCCCTTGCATTTGCCTCTGTTTTCAGGATGTCAGATTGGATGATTTTGTGCAGGTGATGTTCCTTACAGGGAAACCGCTTTGGGAAGCAGGGCTATATATCTTGCCCCTCAGAAAGATTTAGCTTTGAATTAGCTTCACTGTGCTACCAGCTGGTGAAGAGTTTGAGTAGTCTGCCCCTAGAAGATAGCTCTTCTTGTGCAATGGTACTTGCCTTCCATGCCCAGCTTCCAATGGTGAAACATCTGCACTCCCTTCAAGATGAACCTGGACCATTTCGCCTCACACAGTCCCAGAGCAGCATCATGGAATAACTTGAGTCAGAAGGAACCTCTGGAGATCTCTAGTTCAGCCTCTGGCTTAAAGCAAGGCTTATGTAGTACTATGTCTAGCTGGGTTTTGAGTAACTACTAGCATTTGGTCTGGTCTCCTCCATGTAAGATAACATGGAGCCAGCTGTTTCCCAGGAGGAGCAAGCCCAGCTTTCTCAGCCTCTTCTTTTAAGTGGTGTGCTTCAGTCCCTGGACCATCTTTGTGGCCCTGCTCTGGACTGGCTCCAGATCATTGGCAAGTCTCCAGTATTGGTCTGCCCAGACCAGGATGCACCCCTTCAGATGTAGCCCCTCAAATGGCCTCACAAGAGAGGAAAAACACACTTCTCTTGGCTGACTCGCCACACTCCGAGTGCTCGAGGTACCAGCTGGTTGATGTAGCTGACATAAAATTTCTGTAAGGATTTAAGTTTTATTATTTTGAATGCCTCTCTCAGTCTTTTTCACTTGTTCATGCTACCAGTGCCACACACTTCCTGTGTCTTTAAACAGATAATGGTAACTAATGACCATGTGGGACATGGATCTATTTTCAGCCTTGCATCATCTAAAGGCTTTAAAGGAAAAGTTGTCTGCAGATCTCATTTTCTTCTAGAATAAGTTTCAATATTATTAACTGACTAGTCAGATTATTTGCAGCATTCCTGCTGTCACTGTATTTATACTCCCTGCCTGAGTAGAAAGCTGAGGCTTAACTGCACCATGATCAGCAAACTCATCTGTATTTTGGGAGCCCAACTGGCTCTTATGGAGGGGCAGTTTCCATTTCATCTGAGCACATCCTGTGCTAGTGAAATAACTTGATCATGAACATATGTTACAGGAAATACATTTGTAGCACATAGGGGTTTTTTAATTTATTCTTGGACTTATGACTGAAGGGCAGTGTCAAAGTTTGTGGTCTAAAAATGGGTATTTCTTGACAGTCTTATTTTTAGGTCCTTTAACTTGAAACAGGATTTCTCTTGGCTTGAAATGGTGATCAAAATATACACATCTGTAATTTTCAGTAAACAATTAAATGCCTTTGTTGATGCTAAATTTGCTTCTGTGAGATTCTAGTGTTTATAAACCTAGCAAGAGAACAATATTTGCCTACAAAAAGTGGAAACCTTTCAAAGTTTGTTTGCTTGGTTTTTATTTTCCTTTTGGAAGAGGAAGCTAAATTATATCCAGTTTTGTAGTCCTGCAGGTATGATGTGCCATTGTTTCTCATTTCATTAGATTGTTTTGCTATAAATTATACACATGTATATTTCAGATAAGCATATACTGTTTAATAAACACACCCGTAAAATGTACTTTAAAATAAAGCAAATAATCTATCTTGTGCTTTACACATTAAAAGGTCCAAAGCGAGTCTTAAGTAAGAGTGTCTTGGGCTCAAATTTTGATCTCCTTATTGTATGGAATAGCAGATGCTCCTCAAATGATCCTGCTGTGTCTCTTCAAGGAGTAAAGCGCATTTCCATGTGAATAAGACTATCCCAACATTGTCACCGAATATTTAATTGCAGAAGATCTGCCCTTATAGTGGTCTTATAGTTGTTTAGGCAAAGATCTCGGTGTGTTTATCAGCAACTGAATAAAAATTGTGGGGTCACTGTAGCTGCTATTGTTTAAGTCAAATGCATTGCAGTCTGTTTTTGTGTAATGCTTAAATAAGTACATATGGTATCAAACTACTGGATTCATAATTGTCACCAGTTGGAGTCTTCAAAGGCTTTTGAAGACCTTTCCTTTGAAGAAACTTGGATACTAGCTGGAAAAGCATAGAAAAAGACCTCATCTCAAGTAACTGCAGAATTCATTACTCCATTATTTTCACTTTTTATTTTTTACATAGGCAAAAATTTTAGCTATATTGCTAAATATTGCATTTATTAAATTAAAAATTTGTTGCAACTTCTGTATAAAGATCAGCCTCTGTTTACATCAATATTGAAAATCCAGAGAAATTCAAAACAATTTTCCTTGGCTATGAATTATTTCTTCACATTCAAAACAATAGGAGAGAGTGAGGAAAATCCCTATAAAAATTCCATCAGACTTCTCTCCTTGCCTTTTAATTTGGCAAAAATTAAACTTGGTATTCAATATAACGAGCTATGAAGCCTGGAAAACATACAGTCTTCCTGTATCAGTGTTTCTCTATTATGGTGCACTTCCTCTACACTGCAGGATAGTGCAATGTTGGATGGTGATATATGATCAGTCTTCTGGAGCAACAGAGAAGCATCCTTCCTGGAAAGATGTTAAGTGCAGATTCAGAGGGGTGTTTCCTTACTGGAGCTGATAAACAGTCCAGTTCCTCTTTAAAGGCAATAGCAGCAGTGGACGGTGTCTCTAACTTATCATTTGCCATTTCAGAACATTATGAATGACAGGAAACAGCAATGTTTGACTTCTCCTTTGAAATATTTCATATATGTATGAAAATTGTGTTCAAAAGATTATTTTTATGTTTGTTTGAGCAAAACCAGTACAGTTTTACAGGCATGACAGTGGCCAACGGCATTTTTCTCCCAGCTGGTTTAGAAGACAACCCAAGCTTGAAGTTAACCTCTGAATAGCTCTCATGGCAAGAACAAGATGTTGAAACTGGCACAGGGGAGCCCATTTGTGAAAGACCTGCTTTCTGGTGGCCCAACCTCATCTATGCCATATCAGTTGAGTTGTCTGAGCTTGAAATCAAAGGTGGAGCATTACTGGTGAAAGGTTGTCTCCCGTGTACCTGCTCATTCTTTACAGGTTTCTAACTCCTCAGCCTGGGAAACTGCACCCAAGAAAATAGGATCTTAATTTTTAAGTATTATTGAGCTACAAGTTAGAACAGTTTATCCTCATCCACAGAAGTTGTAGGCATAAGTTGCAGCAGATGAAATTCATCTGCTGAAGTGATGTCTTTTGAATAAATGATAAAATGAGCTTTTATACTTTGTGTTTAGAACAGTACTTTTCCTTTGTTTTGTATTGGAATTTAGGATACAAAAAATGCCAGAAGTGGGCTTTTTTTGGTCACTCCTTTCTCATGTAAGACTCCTAGTTACTTTGTGCAAATTCGCTTGAGAGTGAACTTTGGTGTTTTGACTTCTGTGTTAATTAACTAAATAATCCTGTTTGCAAGAAGGACTTGACCACTAGACACAAGTGCTTATAATGTAATGTAATGGTGTCAAACTAGTTATTACTGGTCCAGACAGTCCTGTGAGTTTGGGTGGAACAAATGATGAGAAAATAATGTGGGTTTGAATTGCAGAGACTACACTCTATTTCAGGCTTTTTTTTTTTTTTTTTTTACCACCACCCCAACTTTTTTTTTTTGCAGGATTTGTCTCATTTCCTGGTATATATTTAGAAGGTTAAATAGCTGAATCAAGTTATTTTCGTGGTGCTATCTTCCCAGTGGAAAGCTGTGACATTCAAGCCACAGCCTCACAGCCAAGCAGCATTTGAGCATCTCTGTGTACATCAGTTATGTTAGAAATCAAAGCCGGAGGCTCATATTTAGGTATGACCCCACCCATATTATTAAATTTTAAGATTATGTCAATACTGTTGTGAGTTACACATCAAATATAAATTGCTTACAAAACATTTCTGAATGTTAAACTACCTAAGATTGCCTCAATTGGTGCAATTAGACAGTGAATGTAATTTACATGTTGAGCAGTGGAAAAATTCTTCCTTGTACTAACAAGGATACATTAAACAATGTCTCCAGCAAATTTCCTTCCCTTAACATCCTTTGCTTCTGAAGTTATTGTTTAATGCACTTCCTAATCCTAAATTAGTGCTGGTAATACAGATTTAGTACTATTTGGCATTGACGCAGTGATTGCATGTTTTCTCTTGACCAGCATACCTGATAAGAAGCTTTTCATTTCTGAACTGAACAATTATAGACTTGTTTTGTTGTTGAACTGAATATACAAATAATTATGAGGAAAATAGGCAATGCTCCTAGGAAAGCCTCTGGTTTCCAAGTCCAGTCCAATTAGCAAAGAAGGAAGCTTTCTTACACAGCTTTTATCATGGTCTGTTTCACTGATCAGATAGAGATTCTTAATAGAGATGGAATTGAATGCTCTCCATATTGAAAGATAACGAGGTATAGAGTCAATCCATTATATTGATTACTGATTAATCTAATATAGGCTTATAAATATCATCACATCAATCATCACACATAACATGCTGAAAATATAGAGATCTGCAGTGCTTTGAAGGTGCCCTAGAAAATTCAAGGTAAACACTGAAAAACTTACTTCGCTCAATTAAAAAAAATTTTTGTCTTACCTGTGCAGTGTTGCTCCTTTCTGTAGCTGTATCTGACAAGCAGATGGAATATGCCTTCTGAAAGCTGGGTGGAAGATGTGGCAGCAATGGCTGCAGAGCTGTCTTCAAAATAAACTTTACATGAATACAGAAACTCTATTGGGAGCATAGAAAACAAAAAGGGCAAAGAAAAAGGAGGCAAAAATTTCAGACAATCTTCAGGTTCTTTCAATGGTTTATAGTCCAGTTCCTGTGTTTACAAGCAGGAATATCCCATTACTTTGTTGGAAACATGAAGTTTAACACAAGGCCATGGAATAATGAAAGCCTGACACTCTCCTTATAAGGGGCATTTTTATATGGGGTAATAACTTTAGCGGGATTACACCCAGAATCCTAGAATCATGGAATCATTAAGGTTGGAAAAGACCTTCAAGATCATCAAGTCCAACCTTGGGTTGAATACCACCATGGCCACTAAACCATATCACGAAGTGCCATGTCTACTTCTTTTTTGAACAATTCTGGGAATGGTGACTTCATCACTTCCCTGGGGAGCCTGTTCCAATTCAAATATGAAAGACTGCCAGGAGAATATGACATGGGAGAATATAACCTATGAGGGCAGACCTTATAGAGAGTTTGTTTGCTAAATGAGGATGTCATCTGAGCTTGAGAACTCTAGGAAATCCAGCATGTCAGTGATGCTTACTCCTCCTTTATAATCAACTCTGGTGTGACTCTGTATGTGCACCTTGGCTTTTATAAGGTTGTAGATCTTTAGAATTCAAGGTCTCTGGAAGATTTTGTTTGGTAAGCTCCTTGTCAAGTGATACTGATTTATCAGAGCATACTTATTAGTTTTATTTGGCTAAAATTAAGAGCACAGAAAGTTATAAGCACTGCCAACAGGACTATAAAAGCCAAGGAAAAATACACAAGATTGGTGTCCTTAAACACTGGGAGCTTAAAGAGAAAAAACGTGGGGGCTGAGCCAGATAACAATCACCATAATCCATCTCTGTTGGGTGGCTGCAGTTTTAATCAGCAAAAAAGAAAGTAGCCCAGAGATGCCCCAGATGCCCAGAGATTCTGGGGTGAAGCATAAGATTTTAGCTGCCGCCATCTCTGTGTTGTCTGAAAGGACAGGGAGCATCTTCTACAACTGGTTCTCCACCTTCATCTTGGTACCTGGTGACAGCACCCCTGCAAACCCCATAGTGTAGGGAGGTGAGGCTCCAACAAGCTAGGTAAGCCTTCAGCATGGCTAGTGCTAGAAGAGTTTATTTGGTATTTGGTTTCTTTCAAAAGGAGCACTAGGAGAACATCTTACTGCTGATTGAGAATGTCAGAAATAAATCTGAAGTGAACCATGAGGATACAAAGGTCTATGACCTAAATGAATATAATAGAAATAGGGGCTGGAAGGGTGCACATGCTAACTGTAAGGCTGATGGTGACATTTATTGACTGTAACATTTATCGACTGTAACATTAATTGATGGATCATTAGAAGGCTTCTAGTGCCTTGGCACTTCAGTACCTGCTGCATAGGAAACAGCCATAGTCAACAAATTATATGGTAGGACTAAAAATAAAAGCTCCATCAGCTCATGTGGTCTGCTGCAAAAATAGCCTGGAGAGCACTTAAAGGCTGATGGAGCTGATAGATGTTACACTGAGCCTTGCTGTGTGCCAGCCTCGAGCCCTGGCTGTGTGCCAAGGGGAGCAGGTTCCCAAAACCCTCCCCTGAGCATGCCAATGCCAGTGAGTGCAACCCCCGCACCCAAAAAAACTGTGAGGGTGACCCAGCAGATGGTGATGCTGTGCTACAGGGAGACAGCAATTTCCCTGGTGAATGGGGGCTAATCCAGTTTTACAGTTTTATTAAATGTACCCAGAATGTCAATCACTCATACAACTGTGAATAAGAATCCTCTTGCAAACCTCACCAACTAACCAATCCCATCAAATTCAATCATCTTCCTCTTTACCTGAGCAAAGTGTGGAAATTTTATAATGAATATACTGATGGGAGAGAGAGCTGTACATTTTGTTTCTCCTGCTCAATGCATTGACCAGGAGGTTCTATCATCTCTGTGGTCTCTTCCCTTCTCTCATTGCCTGTGGTGCCCTTCCATCCTCCCATGCTTCAGAAAAGTCTTGAAAACTGTTGGTCTACTGCCAAGCACTTTGGAGTAAAGTGGCCTATTGACATCACTAGCAGGACACTACTTTGCTCTGGTAGTCCCTGTTTAAAAACAAAAGAGGCATAGATCTATAGCAAACTTTTATAGGATTGAAAAATTTGAATGGAAAAGGACTCTGCAAAATATACCCAAGGGTCACTATGTGCAGCTTCCAACCCTATGAGCCTATATCTGAGAGAAGACGATTTTCTTCAATTAACCTAGTTTACTAAGTGTATTTTCCAAGCGGCAGTGAACGAGTGTCATTAGCATTCACTCGGAGTGAGAGAATGGCTTTGACTGTGGTTCTGCTTATTTGACTTCTCTCTCTAAACCTTATCCATCATGATGAATGCTTGGCCCACTTTGATTCTGGTAGGCATAACGCACAGTCTGCTGATGAACGGAGCCTGGGCGATGTCCAGTCCCTGCTACTGCCGTCAAGTCATAGAATCACTTTAACCCACTCATTATACTCCCCTCTAAAAACAGTTGAGTTATTTGCCCCAGTATTTCTTATGAGCAGTGAAGAATTTTATGGCTAGAAGAATCAAATACCTTTTTCTGATTTCCAGCATAAAGTTATTCAGGACCTATTTATATCCATTTGCTCTTGTGCTAGCATTGTCCTGAAGCTTAAACAGCTGCATGCCAGTCTGTGATATTTACCCACTGATGTATTTATAGACAGACCTCCTGTACCCTTTCTCAGGCTTTGTTTCACCAGGGCAAACAAGCCGAGCTCCCATAAGATCACTGTCAGTCTTCTAACAACTCCGTTTCACTATGATTTAGTTTTTCCTGAATACGAGTGTCCAAGTATCTGTGCTATATTCCAAATGAATTTTTACTACTGACTCTGTAATACTCTTTCTTACCTTCACTTTGCCCAAAATTCTTCATCAGATACATCTTAGAATCCAATTTGCCTTTTCTATGGACAGTCATGTCAGTTCTCTGTGATCAGAGCTCTTTGCAAATTTTAGAGCTTGCTGTTTAAAAATGTCATAGATTCATCAACTTTAAGGGAGCTGTGACAGCTTCTACCAGCTGGGGATCTGCATCTGATAATTCAGCTTGCAGGACACAGCTTTCTCTGCGTCTGGCCCGAAATGGTGGAGCTTACTGCCAACTCCCCTCCCCCAAGACCTTTCCCAGGGGAACCACTGATTTGCTTCTGCCCAGTCTGCAGTGTTAAAAAAGCACTTACTCCATCTCATGCTAAGAAAATATAGGGCAAAATTTGGCAAATACTGTTCATACAGTAAGCTTGTGTTTAAAAAAATATAAAAATCTCAGCTCCTTTTTTTTGTTTGTTGAAATTCAAAACATTTTCATCCATTTAATCCATTTTGATTTCTCACCATTCAATTCTTGTCCTTCATTTCTTTCTCATTCCTCGTTAAGTGTGAATAAAACTTTTGAAATGGCAATTATAATAGACTTCTTTCCGTTAAGAGAGCCTGTGTGTGACTGTACTGCTGCCTATTGTCCTGCTTCATTTCTTCCTTTCTCAGGTCTATCCCTCATCTTCTATCATCGGTGATTTAGACTAAGCCCTTTGTGGCAAGGACTTTTGTATTATATTCATCTCTGCCTAAAGCAGAGACACTTATTATTGGTTTGTGGAAGTATAAAGAATGTAGCAGATCAATGCCATTATCCTGAACTGCACTTAGAAGACAAAGGCAGCGTAGCTCTTGAATTGATGCTCTTGGGAGCACAGAAGCAGAGCTACATTTTGGGCTACCGCAGATTTGCCAGAGGACTCTCTGTATATTTCCATCTAAAGATCATAGCCAGGGCAAAACCTACAAAAGCACTGGTGACTGCAATAAAGCTTGTAACATAGAATTGTCTTAGTTGCCTTATCAAATCAAGCACATGTTCACAAAAATTATGACTGCTAGGACTCAGATAGCTAAGGATTTGGCAGCAGCCTGGACTCTGAGCTCAATCAGTGTGGTGTCAATAGGCTGAATTGATTTAAAATAGACGTGGTGACAGTATTTCTGCTTTTGAATAGACCCTAAAGGCAAAGGAGGCAGTAGAGCAAGTGAACTAGAGGCTTGAGAGATTTGAGATCTGTGATCAGGGGAAATAGATCAGGGCATCTCTCCCTCAGCTAAAAGCTCTAGTGATGCTCAGCACCATGTTTTCCCTTAAATCCCGCAACAGGTGCAGGCAGCCTCCATAAAAGAAGGAGGTTTAGAAGCACCTTTGTCTTTGCTTTTTTGATTTTTGGGGATGGCTTGGACATTAGTGCACTCAGCACACTAAATGCTCTGATCCCTGTTTGAGAGGCCAAGCCTGCTTGGCCACCCATCACACTGCCCTGGAGTCAAGCACTGCAGCCCTGAGCATCACGCTGCTGTCAGCCTTGGTCAAATACCTGCTCTGAGAGTCCCATATTTGTGTTTCTGTGTCAGCACTTTAGCTGCACTCTGTATGGTACTCATTTATTTATGCTTGATTGACAGGCCTCTCAGGACCAGAAACTTCGCATCGGCCTATTAAAGTACTTTGCAGCTTGGAAGGTAATGAAACAGTTTGATCTCTGTTGTGTTTTTCCTCTCCATTGAAACCTATGCCAGTACCATTCATCTGCCTTCCCAAGTTCACCAACACAATCTTTGGTATATGGGTTTTAACTTCAGCTGATGGGTAGTCAATCAACAGCAAAGAGAGCTGGTGATACTGAACTTGTGATAGCTGGTTTCAGGAACTGCAAAAGACCTGCTCCCCTACAAGTCATTTAACTAGACATGGAAATACATCTCTGAGTTAAGCACAGAAGTGTGCTTTGTTGGTGTGAGATTTTTACTGCAGAGAGATGTAAACCTCCCTAGGCTAAAACTACAGAGATAATTACATATAGTATGGGAACCCCATCACAGCAATTGATCCAGTATGACCCTTATATAGCTAATTACAGACTGTCAAGGCAATTTCTGTTCAAGCTGGACTGATAGTTAATTGGTTGCTTCCCATTGAAATCCTGACGTTGGTTTGGCACAGGGAAAACAGTGAGTTGTGCATCTGGCCAAAGCATCTCATTGCTGCCCTGGGGGCAGGCAGACAAGGTATTAACAGCTGAAAATGAAAAACGGCAAATGAAAGTCCAAAAGAAGCAGTAGCTTTCTCCACCTGTTCTTTCCTTCCTCTCTTGCTCTCCCTCCTTCAAAACCTGTTGCTCAGGCTACAAGACTAAATAATACACACAGAAGTATAATTGTCTTCTGAAGACTTTCAGTTAATTCATAGCGCAGAATAGAGGACATTACTAGTAACTTTTGGTCAAATTGAAAACTGGCAGTTTATTCCTGCTGCTTTGTCTTTTGCCGTTTTGTCTTTCAACCACTTGCTAATCCACGGCAGAAATTTACCTTCTACCTTGTGCCTACCTGGTTTCCTTAGTAACTTCTCATAAGAATATGACAAGCACTTGCAAAAGCCCAAATAAATTGTCAACTGCTTGATCTTTATTTACAGAAAATGATGTGCTGTTAAATCTACTAGATTTCTGCAAAAGCTGGCTGATGTATTTCACAGAATATTGCTTTCTCTCTTGTTCAAAAAAGGATCCAGATATTATTAAACCAAAAAACCCCACCCCAACATGTAAAAATCTCATTGGTTGTGTAAAGAGATTTAAGACCTGGAAATTACCTGAACCTACATGCATGCTCCATATGTTTATGAGTGTCATTACCAAAATTACTTTTTCAGCTTTACATATATTTAAAATGCTTTGCAGAAAAAGGAAGTTAAAATCATCCCTCTTGATGTCTTCAGAAAAAGTTTAGATTATTTAGACGCTGTCAAAATGGATGCTTGAATAAAAATGTCACCAGTTTATGATTTAGAAGCAAAAGTGGGACCAAGGTTGGGACAGAAGAGCATCAGAATATCTTTAATTGTGAAACAAAGAAGAAGAAGGAGTGCAGATTGGCAATAATTATATGTTCCATTGTTTATGCTACTTCAGAACTTCCACCACGGTGTGCTGGATCCACTTGATGGATGGTGCAGATGCAAAATATCTGTCTGTCCTTCAAGCTTGCAGTATAAATAAATGGACAGTACTGGGGCACACTTGAGGAAAGGATAAAACATGGAAGCTATGCAGAGAGTTCTGGTGGTTTGCAGTAAATACCCTGTAGGGGAAAGTCTGACAAGGAAGAATGCCAGGAAGGGAGTGGCATGTTCCTAAATCTTTGTGCACTTCCATTTTTTTCCTTTAAATATTTGGAAATGCTTCCCCTACCTGTGGTAAGCTTCTTTCAGAGGTCTTCAGGCAGGCCATCCACACAGCTTTCTGATGGCAAAGAATTGCCTTGTTCATGTTCTTCATGGCTAGCCAACTACTGGATAGGACTGTTGCTTAAAATATATATGGAAGGGTGTATGGTTAAATGCAGAAGAATGGTGAGGGGATAAGTGATAAAGGTCAATACAGGAATAACGCAGATATTGCTTATAATGAAATCCTCTATGCTTTGTTGAGATCACTATTCTGCATTGTAATATATTGTTTCTTACATTGTCTCCTTTGGCTTGATTTTCACAAAATGTGTCATGTATCATGCTCTCTACTGTCATTAGCTGTGTGCTTTTCACATTATTCATGTGATGACTACATCACGCTTACTACTTATATGCTCTCTCACATTAAAAGCTTCATGTCCATTTTTCTCTGCCATGGGCCACGGTGCCACTGGTGGCACAGTGGTGCCGGGGATCTCCCCACTTGCTGCTTATCTCACTCAGAAAATGATTGGAGAACCCCCACTGGGGATGCTGAGGTAATAAATGCTTTCTGACCATTGCTGTGTGCACTGAGCTTGTGGTATCCACAAGCTTGTGGTATCCTGCTTGAGTTTGGGTGGGCATCAACACTGGTGGAGGCCATTCTGGTGCTGTCACCTGGACTAAACAAGGGGCAAAAGGAAAGACAAATTTTGGAAGAGGCATCATACCTCAGGCATCAGAGTTTAAGAAAATCTGCATCTATTATTTATTAGAAGGAGACAATGTTGAAAATTAGATTATCTTGTCTCCAGTCCTAATGCACTTCTGTTTTTCTGGGCTGGTCTCTGGTTTGGGAGGAGACTCTGGGTCAGAAAAACTTACCAGAGGTGCTGCTCAGGGGCTGTGATGTTGGCGCATGTAGCAAGCCAGACTGGAAACAGAACCACAGAGATGAGTTTGGGGTTGGCAAAATCCCTTCTAACACTGCCTTGAAGGCAGTTTTTTCCCTTGATGGGGTCAGGTGAAGTGCGAGGGGAAGGGGGTAAAGCATGGGCTGTGGTGACATCACCTCTCCAGGCTGATGGCAACAGAGAGGGTCTGGGGAGCCCACGCCAGGTCTTAACAGAAAAATACTGATTGCTCACAGAGTCCCGTCCAAGCAAAGACTTGAGGAATGGGTTTTGCCAGAATAAAAAGCACGGGAAAGCTTTCACTGCCCAGTTTCAGGTTAGCCTTCAGAGTCCTTCTGGATATTTACGTTGGCTTCCCAGCCGGTGCCGCAGACCGTCGGGTGGACGCTGGCGGGAGCCGCACTGGGGATGGAGCATCCCAGGAGGCGCACGGCGGGGACGGCGCTCCCCGGGGCGAGCCCGCCACCCGGCCACTGGGCCAGGCTCCCTAACGGGTTTCCTTGCACAGGACAACGACGGGCAAAGGCAAAAATCGACTTAATACGACCAGTCGGGCCGGGACCCTCTGCTGGCGCTCCCAGAGATAGATGGTTCGAAATCAGTGGCGCCGAGTCTGGAGCTAAAGGCTTTGCGCGGGTTTGTTCCCAGCGCGACGGCGCTGTCCGAAGAGGAAACGAGGGGCCAGCGGATCTCGCAACTTTTCCCCACCGCTCCCGGTGCCCGCCGACT